>CM060921.1:807142012-807742012 GCA_030737875.1 Allium sativum | reverse complement strand
CACAAAGTCTTCCGTCTCTCCTCAGCCAACCCTTGTCATCAATAGAATATCGAGCGAGATGACTAGAAGTCTCTTCTCGAATCAGCTTATCCACAATCTCCACTATCTGAGGGTCTTCTTTCTGCGAAGCCCCAACTTGATCAAGAAGGGTAGGTCTGAGTTCCAGAGATGCTAAAGAACTGGTCATCGACTCAACCGCCAAAGAGAAATCAAAGGTTGCCACGTACTCTAAATTCTTCATCTCAACAAATAGAGGACTCAGGGTCAACCTTTTTCTACTCAATGCATCTGCTACAACATTCCCCTTGCCAGGGGTATAAGCTATCTCAAAATCGTAGGACGCCAAGAATTCCATCCATCTTTGTTGCCTCAGGTTCAGATCCTTCTGTGAAAAGAGGTACTTCAAAGACTTATGATTTGTATATAGCTCGAATCTCTCTCCCAGAAGATAATGGCGCCAAGCCTTGAGTGCATATACAATTGCCGCCAACTCTAAGTCATGAGTGGGATAATTCTTCTCATGCACCTTGAGTTGTCTACCGCCAAAGCATATCACTCTTCCTTCTTGCATCAGAACAGCTCCTAACTCCGTGCCACATGCATCGATATATACTGTAAACAACTTCCCTCCATCGGGCAAAGCTAGAACAGGTGCTGATGTGAGAGCTCTCTTGAGTCTCTGGAATGCAAGCTCGCACTCTAAGTCCCAAGCAAAAACTAAGTTCTTCTTCGTCAACTTAGTGAGAGGAGCGGATATCTTCGTGAAGTTCTCTATGAACTTTCGGTAAAAGCCTGCAAGACCTAGAAAACTTCTTACTTCGGTTGCATTCCTTGGAGTCTTCCAATCCTGAACTGCAACTACCTTAGCGGGATCCACCGCTAAGCCTTGCTTAGATACTATATGTCCAAGGAATCTAACTTCCCTTCTCCAAAAGTGACACTTGGAGAACTTGGCCTTCAACTGATGCGCTCTAAGCGTATCCATCACCTCCACGAGATGCCTTGCGTGCTCTTCCTCATCTTTAGAGAAGATCATAATATCATCTACAAAGACCACGACGAACTTGTTCAAGAACTCCCTGAACACCCTACTCATCAAGTCCACGAAATATGCGGGTGCATTCGTCAAGCCAAACGGCATGACAAGCCATTCGAAGAATCCATCTGCAGTTCTGAACGCAGTCTTGTCTATACTATCTTCAGCTACTCTGAGCTGATGGAATCCAGTAGCAAGATCAAGCTGAGAGAAAACAGAAGCACCGACAAGCTGGTCAAAGAGATCATCGATCCTCAGTAACGGGTGTCTGTTCTTCTTAGTCAGCTTATTCAACTCTCGATAGTCAACACAAAGTCGAAGAGAACCATCTGCCTTGGTAGCAAACACCACAGGCGCTCCCCATTCAGATATACTTCTTCTGATGAAGTTCTTCTCAAGCAACTCTTTTACTTGCTTACTTAACTCCCGTCTTTCACGCGGAGCCATTTGCCGAACGGGCAAAGAAACCGGCTTTGCATTATCCACCAGATAAATGCGGAAATCAATCTCTCGCTTAGGGGGCAACCCCCTAACTTCATCGAAAACATCCGGATAATCTTGAACCACTCTCACAGACTGAAGAGTTTCCATTGACGAGTCGAGCGATTCAAGATAGCACAACATGACGGGACCTCTCGGATTACAAGAAATTTCTAGGGCGTTTCCGAGGCGAGTCACGAGCCTCACCACCCTATGCTCACAATCAAGGATGGCTCCATATCTAGACAACCAATCCATGCCCAGTATCAATCCGTATCCCCTGAAACCAAGAACATACGCACTACACAAGAACTCTACACTCAGTATAGAGATCCTCAAATCCCCACACATCATAGACAGATGGGCGGAACCCCCAATAGGATTTGAGACACAGACGGGATCATCTACCAAGCTAGTACTAAGGTGCAAACTATCAACAAGATCAGATGAGATAAAGCTATGCGATGCACCAGAATCAAACAAGGTACGAACTGGAAAATCAAAAATATATACAAGGCTTTCAACAGAAATACTACCTCGATCGGGAACTGGAGCGGCATTGAGAGCATGAACTTGCCCTCCTGAAGGTCCAGCACGCTGAGTCTGACCCTGTCCTTGCCTCTGCTTCTTCGGGCAATCTTTGCTGAAATGTCCAGTCTCACCGCAGAAAAAGCATTCACCATTCTTCCTTTTCCTCTTCTTACAATCCTTAATAAGATGCCCATCTGAACCGCAATAATGGCACTTCCCCTTGCTGTTATTGCCCTTGTTGTTGTTCCCCTTGTTGGCTTGACTCTTGTTCTTATTCTGATTGCCTTGACTGCTTTGACCACTTGAACTACTCTGATTTCCCTTCTACTGGGAATCAGTCTTCTTGGCTTGAGTATCATTCAACTTGATCTCTTTCTTGCCATCTCCCTGAAGCAACGCCATATTAACCAAGCTCTCAAACGTGGCCCCATGGGGAACATGTGACATAGCCAATGCCTGCAACGGCTCATTCAATCCCCTAGCAAAACGAAGAGCCTTCTTCTCAGGAGTATTCACCATATTCAAGCCAAACGAGCTAACTGGTTGAACTTGTTCACATATTCTTTGACAGTCACATCTCCTTGTTTCAAAGCTATAAACCTCTCCATTTGCATATTCTCCTCGGCAGAAGATAGAAACTTAAGCATAAATCTGGCCCTGAAATTGGCCCAAGTCTCAACAGGCCTAGTACCATTGGTGACTTCCCACCAATGAGCGGCTTCATCCTTCATAAGCCAAACCGCCAACAAGATCTTCCTCTGATCATCTAACCCAAAGATAGCAAACAAATCCTCGGTCTCTTTCAACCAATTCCTGGTCTCTACAAAAGTCTCGGTGCCTTGAAAGTTCCTGCCACCCATTGCTTTGAAATCTTTGCAAGTCTTCGTGAAGTCAGGTTGAGGCTGCTGAGGGGGAGGAGGAGGAGGAGGAACCTCAGCGACAGGAGGAGGAGGAACATTAACCACCGGAGGAGGAGTAACATTTGCGGGGCCGGCTTCGGTCGCCCAAGCCTCTATAAGTCTCCTATACCAACCAGGTACTTGTACTCCCTCCGGAATAGCAAAGTTATCAGCCATACTGAAAACGAAAAAAAGATAGATTCAGAATGGAGAAAACGAAGGAATTTTTGCTAATGGCTTTTTGGGGAATAGCCTTTAAAACAAACTAGACTTTTCTTTGGAAAATACTTTATACTTGATTTGAAAATAGTTTTTCAAAAGTTCTAAAAACCTTTTGTTCCTTCTCGTAAACCATATGCTCTGATACCAAATGTAACACCCCACCTCCGCCAGGGTGGCTCTTGCAAGCACCCTGACTTTGGTGGGGCGTTTGAACCGGGTAAACATGCATAATGATATATCAAGGCAGAACAAGAACATGTGTATATATGTAAACAGAGTAAATAAGATAAGTAAAACAGCGGAAGATTTCAAACCATTTCAAAACAAGTCAGTTACATCATGCTTTCCAAATAAACAAGTCTAGATAAAAACAACATCAAGTGAAAACTGAAATACATAAGTACTATCCCCAAATAAAAGTGATAAACCATAGCTAGCTTCATGTCCAACCGTTCATGAGCCAAAATCCCACAAGCAAGCGATCAGGAATCCAAGCTAAGCTCCAATGTTCCCATCCTGAGAACCTTGGGGGGGAACGGAAGAAAAGAAGCGAAAGAAAACAGGTCAGTCAAAAAGACTGAGTAAGCCCTACTACGATCAGTCTATAAACTAATAAAGTTAACTGGCATGATGAAAACTAAGATGAACATAAGGATAACTACATACTGGCATGATAAACAGAAGGTGTCATCGCATAATCAGGTTTAAGGTTTTGCACCACAGGGGTACTAGCAAACTAACATGACTTGAATAAACAAGTATTGATCCCTTGGCCCAAGCTTTGGCCCAATCACATGAGGCGACCCGAATAATACGGTCTAATCGATCGGCTCCCTAAGCCTAACTCGTCAGGTGTTGGTGTCAATACGGCCCAAACATGATTGTAGTCAGACTGTGCTGGTTCCACCTTCGGGTGTATCAAGCCCTAGGGTGTCAACCCCGGACACCATAAACATGAGTGCACAGTCTCGATCTACTGGTACCCGTGCTTGATTTCTCCGGCTACGGACTACGTGCACGACCCTAATCCGTCCGGAACTACACCGGCGTACCACTTGGTCGTCGTTTTGGTCGCTTATATCAGCCCAGTAATCGTGCACCTCCCTAGCCTAGTCCATAGGGTCTTGATGATACAAACTTGGGATTACTGCTGGAACGGACCCCCGTTGCTAGGATTTTCTAGTTGGGTTAAATGTGGTTTAACCCTTACTAATCATGGATTAAATTGGTTAAGTGTACCAACCGGTTCACGACTTAACCCCGATTAATCCCTAAGCCCAAATTGATAAAGTATTAAGTGGACCATGACTTAAACCCTAATCATGAGGCATTAATTAATTTTAATGTACCTTAACCTCTCACATTAGACTTTGTTGCGGTTACTAGTTAAGTCGGTCGGTTCCGGGTAGATTTCCACCACAACTTGGTCTAACCTCGGGTTCAAGGTACAACATGACCAACTTCTCACATTGGGTCCTATTGTTTGTAGAAACTAGTTAAGCCGGTCGGTTCCGGGTAGATTTCCGCTACAAACTCAACCCAACCTCGAGTTGGCCACACTTATATTTTATAAGTGTCATGTCCATTATGTTTCCAAAACATAATTACAAGTTTAACAAGAAATTGGGTAGACCTAACTTAATAGGTAAATTCCCAATGGGTAGACCTAACTTAATAGGTAAATTCCCAACTTTGTGTTTTTTTGTCTTTTAAGTTTACCCAACCCCAAACGCAATCCCATCGCTTACATAATCGCAATAGCGCATAAAGGATAGAAAGAGGGAACTTGGCATAATCATGACATAAAGGTGTTGAAGCCACAAGTTTAACATGGTGGCATATGAAATGTACATATGTTCATATACTCACATTAGGCCTCAAAAGTATGCATAAAACCAAACTTAACATATTGGTGATATATGGTGATAAATGACATGTAGAAATGGCCACAAGTTCGCATAACATGGTAACATGTATTAATGTTCAACCCAAACTTGCATATCGTCATAAACTTGCATATCATAACATCATAAAATTGCATATCATAGCATCATAAACTTGCATGTCATAGCATCATAAACTTGCATATCATAGCCTAACTAACTTGCATAAAACCCAATTTACATCATTCATTAACTTTAGAGTTTAAAAAGAAGGTAAAAGGGCTTACTATTCTTATGAAGACACAAAACAAAGATTGAGACAAGCCCTTAAAACCCAATATGAAAGATCCAATAAGAAAACCCTTGCCAAAAATCACCAAAAACTCTAGCTTTGAAAATAAAGCTTGCAACTTGATAATGAATGCAAGCTAATGATCACTCATACAACTCAAAAACACTTGTATGCATTGAAAATCCCTCATAGAAATTAATTTAGAGATTTAGGAATGAGAGTGGAGGCCATGGGAGGAATGATTTTGCCATAGTTTAGTTGTATGATAGAATAATGATGATTTAGGGGTAGGTTAGGGTCTTATTTATAGAAGATTAGAGTATTTTTAGGCCATTAGATTAACCCTAGGTTAGATTAGGGCCATTAGATTTCGGAAGCTTCCAGAAACCAGCCCCTAACACAGCCCAAACCCCAACATGGTGCACCAGGCAATACTGCCCGTGCCGACCCAGTCGACAGCCAAGTCGATAGGGCTGTCGACTTGGGTGCAACCAAGTCGACTCCCAAGTCGACAGGGCTGTCGACTTGGGTGCTCTGGCGGGAATTTTCCCGCCTAGCCCAGTTGCCGAATTTCGAACTTGAAATTTGAATATGTTTTCTTCTTGGAATTTTCTGAAAACTTCATTGGGCCTTAATCGGGTCATACGGACTCCGATTTACAAAATTTCGGACTCTATTTCGCGTATTTTTCCAAGACGAACGCAATGGCACAGCCCGTTTCTCTTGATTCAGATTTTAGAATTAAATTCTGCCTCGATTTATGTTATAACAGGTTATTGAAAATACGGGTTGTTACAACAAAAATACTCCAGTTTATTTGGCTAGAGAATAACCATTTCTCCGCCATCAACTATGGTACGTTTGGAGAAATCAACTCATGTAATTCCTTTGGAAATACTTTGTTAAACATCCGTCCATACAAGTCATCCAGGAACAAGATGAACCGAAGGTACTCTCCTACTGCATCTCATATAGGAATCACCCCATGGATCAGTAGCGAGAAGTCCTTGCAACCCGTGGATTCCAACCACGACCGAACCACAGTTTATCTCTGGGACCTACCAAAGATTATTGGCGGTTCTTCCGCTTTTGAAGATCCACGGTCTTCAAAGCTTCATCTCGGCCATCTTCAAATATCTTCACGTATTTGTTGGTCGGAATGGTTTTCGAATATAATTCGATCCCGATCTTTCCATACCAACAATCGTATTGGTCTGGTTTGATAGTCGGTGTTTTAACTATCAATTAACACATGTATCAATGATTTCACTGATTCAGTACGTGGCATGACTTGGCCTTTTTAAATGGTAAATCAACATTTTATTCCTCAATACGTTTAAACCTGATGTTTATTCTTAATTATAACAAAAACCATTTAAATACTTCCGAGCATATATATAAGTATGAACCCAGCTTTCCATTCCCTTTGGATGTATCGATATATTTCTTTAAAACCTTTTCCCCTTTTCTTATAATCGAGCAACTCGCGATACTCATATATGTATATACTTAATGATATAAACCAAATTTCATCTGATTAAATCTGACAGATTTACTTTGATCGATTAACTAATGTTCGACTTTCTCCCTTCGCTTGACTCTAGATCGCAGCGATCATAATGGTTACGCCTGATTCCCTCAGGAAACATCCGACCGCCATAGGCTATCTGCAGCCCTGCGAATTATGCTAGCAGTCGACAATTCTTCCTGGAAAACTACGTTTGATTAACTCCAACTTAAATACGATATTTGGTCAACTCTAATTGAATAACAAATCTTCAATATAATTTGAAATCAATATTCTTATTCCTTTTTAAACCAATATTGCAATATTTCTTAATTTCCCAAATCCTTGCATTAGAGTTCGGTATTTCTTGTATAAGATAAAACCAATTCATCACCTTCACTCACACCAAACTAATACCGTCCCTTGATAATAGTGAGGCCAACCAAGTTGGGGTATTTTAGTTATCTCTCAGACCTTGATCAACCCGTTCTTACCTCAGAATAATATTCGCTTATCACCTAACTATCGATAATATATCTCGTTTCGAGTCTTGATTTCAAATCTGGGTAATTTAACCTTTTCTTATATATGAAATCCTTGTTCGAACATCTCATCACTTAATATCCTTAAAGTATCATTCCAATCCGAATTCGCCTTACTTAATTTGAAACATTAAGTAAAACCCTTATTTAAATCTTTATGCTTACCTACCAACTTCATTTACCAAGTTCGTCGAACACTTGGGTCATAAAACACTCCATAATCTCTTAATAGAATTTATCTCCAACTAATTATTTCTTACTCGACTTTAAATTGAATTCATTTCTTTAAATCATTTTAAATTAAAAGGATAAAGTATTTTTACCATTAACCATATCAAAATATAGTTAACTTTGCCCAAATCAAAAATAGGATCATTATTACTTTTACAAGCTTACTCAAAAATATTTTAGGTTATTAACAATAACCAGTTCAATATTCTCTTTAGATTTTAGTTAACCAAAGATTAACTAATATCTAACTCTACTCGTTACACTTTAACGAATATTTAAAACAATATCTATCCCTTTGTCAATTTTACTCGAAACAGTGGATTTTACTAACCATATATATCAGTTAACAGTTAACTGAATTCCCTTTGTCATTTCCCTTTTCTTAAATTAATCAAATAACTTAATTGATTAAAATCAACTTTTGATTGTTTAAAAACAAATTGTCTGATTAACCAACCCGTAGGTAAAACCTTTGGTTTTTCTCTGCTGTCAAACTTCTATAAACCCTTTAAATAATCCCTTTGAAAACTCGGTTAAAATATATTTTATAAATTCCTTTTTAAATTATTTATAGAATTTATTTAAAACTTTATTCCAGTTATAAAATAATTTATAACCTTTAAACTGCGTAAATTCATCGAATGGTCAACTGATGTCAGAAATATCACATTTGGACCATTCACTGCCAATTACCCAATCAACACTGTCGGTTGATTCAAAACACAACAATGACGAATATCTATTCAACCATCACACTCAAACAGGTTTTGGGGTCTGTCAGGTTGAACAGTTCATATATATGCATAACAAACAAAAATGCAGTTAATTCGAGGAATCCGGTTGGTTCCCTCCAACCTGTCCTTCTCTGCATCACAGATGTCAGTTGAATAAGAATATACAAATAAAATAATTAAATAACTGCAACCTATCAGACAATAGCAACCAATTTGCATCCATCGCATCCAATCAACCATTTTAAGCTGTTAACTGTAAAATATATTTTACTGTTAATGTACCACATCACAATATTCCAGAAGGTGTGAGAATTAACTCACCAGAGTTTGTTCTGGTCGACGGTTTACGCGGTTGTCGCTTTTAATCTCAGTCGTACATTCGAATTTTGCTGAAATTTCATGGGCGTCAGATCAGCGTCTAGTCAGTGCCATCGCTTAGGTCTCGTCCCTGCGATCCCAACGGATCCAGTTTCGTCAAATTTCATTCATGTTTGAAGAAGTTATCGCTGATCAAAGTTTTAAACTCGTTAATATAAATTAATTAATGATTAATTAATAATTTAAATAATTACCTTTAATTGAACTTGCCACGTCATCCTAGTATGAAATCAAAGACGCGTTTATTCTTTTCTCCTTGGCAAAACCCGATGGTTTCTTTCCATCATTCAACCCAGCTCTTCCTTTCAGAAGTACGATGGCCAATCACTGTAACAACCCAAATTTTAATAACATGTTAAAACAAGAAATCAAGGCATAATTAAATTTAAAAATAAGAATCAGGGAAAACGGGTTGCGCCATTGCATTCGTCTCGGAATTCTACATGAAATAGAGTCCAAGTTTTCGAAAATCGGAGTCCGTATGAACAAGATATGGCCTAAACAAGATTCAGCAGACTTTCAGGCAGACTGACCCAGGTCGACCATAGTGTCGACTATATAGTCGACGTGCCCTCCCCCCCAGGCCTACTATAGTGTCGACCCTCCCTCTGTGCAGGTCGACCTGGTCGGCCTAATTTAGCCCAGAACTCATTTTTGAGGTCCGGGACGAGTTTTGATGGTCCAGATTGATTCTAGGGTTAATCCTATGGCCCAAACTAGTTGTTACAACTATAAAAACACCCTAAGACCTAACCTAATTCACAACTAAATATTCTTACACCGTTATGCTGCTAAAATCCCTCTTGAGCCATGGCCGCCGCCTCCAAATTAAAGCTTAAGCGTCCAAACTTGATTCAAATCAAAGATCAATGCTTCTACAACAAATTCAAGAGAACAGATCAATGACGCTGCAACGTTCTACGACAATTTCAGTTCTTAATTCATTAGCCATGATCTGTAAGTTCTAGTTACTTTCCGATTTAAATATTTAACTATAATATGGCCATGAATTAAAGTGAAATTGGATCTAAGTGTGTTTATCGATTCAGATCTATTTCTGTTGTTCATAATCTATTCAACCTGTTGTAAATCAGCTTTCTTGATTCATGTTAATATTATTATCAAGTTGTAATCTTCATGCCTGTGATGATGTTTTTCTCTCTGATCTCATTTTTATGCAAAATTCTATCTTCCCCTATTTATTTTCTTTTGATGAACCTTGGTCAATTTCGGACCATGGCCTAAAATCGCGATTTGCGTACGAGATGTATACGGGGGAATTAAGGGATTATTGCCTATATGGATATGATTGAATAATTGGTAACATAAAATTGGAAATTATCATTGTATTTGTAAGTTTGGGGCTTGATCTGTAAATTTTGGTATAATCTTGTTATGAGGAAATTTGCATAAATACTATATACATGGAATTTGGCATTAATAGGATCTATGTAACAAGGCATGAAACTTGGTATATATTTAATTTGTCTAGGATTGGACATATATAAATTGATTTATGTAATTTTGACATGGATCATGACATATGTAAAAAGCTAGAACTTGTTATAGGCAAATTGGTGTAAACATGGTACACCCTATTCTGATTAATAATTTGGAATTGTATGTAATTGTCATGTTTAGCATAATCATGGTTAGTGACATTTAATTTGGTATAATTTACATACCAAAAATTATAAACATGATTTAAAGTGAAGGTGGGCCATAATAATAAATGTTGATTAATGCAAATTATGGACATAAAGATAATTGAAATATATTGACATATTTGATTAGGGATAATTAATCCAAATATGGAGTGAAAATATTATGTATAATAATAAATTTTTATGACACGAGGTTGGACTCATTTATGGTGTAAGACTGCACGGACCCGCCCGGCAAATCCAGCAACCATAAATGGTAGCCCAATGTGGGAGGTCGTAGGCCCAAACCAAATGTGTGACAACTGTATGGACATGAGGTTAGGCCCGTTTGTGGTGTAATACTGCCCGAACCTGCCCGGCAAATCGAGCAACCACAAAAGAGTGGCCTAATGTGAGAGGTCCTATAGGGGTGCAGTAGTAATATGACTAGCCTGATGACACTTAACCATTATAATATGACTAGGGGATGGGGTTAAGTTAACATGCACTTAACCAATCTAACATGATGCGTGATAAGGTTAAGTAACAATAGGGGATAACACTTAACCGTCACGAAATGATAAGTAGGTGGGCTAAGTCAACATACACATAAACCATATGACATGAATGGGTGGGTTAAGTAAACCTGAATTTGAACCGCTTGAATATACTTAACCAAATTGATCGACGGTGCTTATCCAAATCTTGATACATGATTCTTAGGGTTAAGTCATAAACTGGGGAGTAATACTTAACCGAAACTGACATGGGGAATGTTAACTTCATATCATAAACCAAAGTTGGGGAAACCGAAGGGTTAAATATCAGGTAAACCTGTCCTAAGGGCGGGAAAAGACTGAGACTTAAGGAAAGACCTTTTAGGTGGGATAAACAATAATATGGGGTAAGCCAAATTAGAACTGGGGGATAACACCCACTCGCTACCACCGAATAAAAGAGAACTTAAGTCATGCTTGAATTCATGGAAAAACCTTAGTCAAACAAGTTAAATTTTAAAGTGAGAATACACGGTCTGATGTTTAAGGTAACGAGGATTGACTACGTAAAAGAACGAGGGTGATAACTGAGTAACAAGCCTTAGTTAATGAGAACTAAGCAATAAATCTTAGTTAACAGGGTTAAATGGAAAGGAAACTAAGTGGTAAACCTTAGTGGGGAACAACTAAGTGATAATTCTTAGTCAAGGAAACCGGACCAGTCTATAAATAGATGAATAACCCGATAGGGTAGATCATCGCTTAATAAGCACACGAGAAGGAGCAAACGTTTATCTGATTTTGAAAAAGGGCTCCGGCGGACTGGGTTACGAAGCACGTAGCTTCGGGGAACGTGAGGGTACTCTTGGTATCCCTCTGTGAGGTTGCAGATGATCCGCCTGGGCTCGCAGAGGTTAAGGTCTGCGGTAGAAGAACCAAGGGTATGCCTTGGTTGCAGTACGAGCAACCTAAAGACTAGGGTGGACCAGTGTGGGTCGGCGATACTTAGTTTAGCCCTGGATAGCACGTCGTCGACTACCTACCATCTATTGTCAATCATGTACGTTTACGGAAAGGCAGAGAACTCCCAACAGACCATACGCTTGCTATCTAGTTATGGGTGAGGCTGACCAATAGGAAAGTGGGGCATAAGTGGCAGGAGTATAGTTCTCGTGCTTGATTTTCTTGGATTGCCTTTCATTAGTTGAGGGAGGGGTCACATGGGACCATAGCCACGGGTAGAAAAACAGACCTTAGTATCTGCATCGACATATAACTGAAAGCTCCCGACCGAGTTCCGTATTTCTTGATTAAGCTCTGTCACGGGACTCGGGCCGCACATATAGTGTACGTGTGCATCTAGATATCGAAAAACGTTTCGTGATACATACGTGGGAAAAAGGGGCCGTTCGATGGGTAGCATAATCCCTAGTGGTCCTAGGTGGCATAAACCCTAATCAAATCTAGAAAACGTCCAATAGGTAGCATAATCCATAGTGGTCCTAGGTGGAATAAATCTTAGTTGAACACGCGATAGTTCATGATGAGGAGAACTATCCAGAACAAGGGTGTTAGTCCAAACGATTTCAAGAATGGTGTCACTACGTTGAAGTAGTATAGAATTATGTGATGAAGCCCGTATGATATACGGCAAGGGACTGTACATATACATGGAAAAGATGACACGGGTTGGGATACTAGTACGGGTGGTGGAGAGCAAATAGATATCATAGAAATATGTTATACTTGATTCATCATGCCTGTAGTTTATCTTGTTACCTTAGTTTATCTTGTTCTCTTAGTTTAATCTGCCTATCTTGTCATCATGCTTGTGTTTACTTTCAGTTTATTCATGCCATGTTATCTTTACTTGTTTCTATGCTGAAAGTAACTGAACTTACTCAGTCTTTATGACTGACCTGTTTTGTTTCGCCTCTTTTTCTTCTGTTTCCCCTCCCCCCCAGGTTCGCAGGGTGGGAATACAGCTTAGTTTGGATCTTACCAAGCTCCTAAGCTCTTCCATGTACGGCTTGGATTTCACTTGGCTATGGCTTGCTTTGCTTTATTGGGAATGTCACAATTTGTTCTTATGCTTCTTTGTTTTTGAACAAGACAGATATTTTGGCTATGAAATTGGGTATTGGAAGTTGATGTGTTTTGTTGTAAATAATTATATTTAATAAAAGATTTGAAGTACTTCTACTTTACTTTCCGCTGTTTTATATATGTCTGTCTTGTAATATTTCTGTTCCAGTACCCATAATGCTCCATTGAAGTTAAGGCATTCCCTTGTGAGTGACCTTAACGGATGTGGGGTGTTACATTTGGTATCAGAGCAGAAGGTTACCAGACTGGGCAAATGCTTTTAAAAATAACCTTCTGAAATTATTTTCAAAACGTTTACAAAGAAGCATTTTTCTAAGGAAAGTTTTGTTTATTTTAAAGCCATATTCCCCAAAGCCATATGCACTATCTTTTGATTCTCTCCTTGAGTCTCTTCTCTCTTTCTTCTTCACCATAGTTTGTAGGTATACGACACTTGTCGAAGGGAAAAGGAGTGCCCAAACTCCATCTGTAGCCGCAGTAGTTTTACTTGCGACTAATCGTATTTCAAGCTTTGTAGGGTTGCCGTGCGATGGAGATGACTATCGAGAAACTTGTCAACAAGCTATACAAGGATAGTAAGAACGAGGATAAAGAACACAGGCCAAAGGATGAGAAACTTGTTGATATGGATTAATCCACGAAGGAGGAAAAGGTGAAAGGGAAGAGTCCGAAGTGAAGGAATAATAAAACCCATGACAAGAGAGAGTATCTTTAGTATGGTAATAAGGGACAGATAGTTAAGTATTATAGGACAAGGACAAGGGCAAAGAACAAGATCGTCGAGAGGGAAATTGTATGCTCTCACTACTAGCGTGCCTAAGAGAGGTGGTAACATTCCTGTTAAAGGTTTAGCTTTTCTTTTCTATCATCCCGTTAGAACTTTGTTTTTGTACATCGCATCCTTTAATTCTGCTTCGATAGCTGAGTCTCTGCACCTTAGTACTAGTAAAGGATCCCATTTTTCTTTTGTCTCAAATCCTGATGGGAAATCGGCTCGTTTATTCATGACTTGTTTGGATTTGAGAATGTCTATGAAGTAATGCTTATATTTTCGGGCTATGGGTTGATTCTAGGGACGGAGTGCTTATCCAGTAAGGATGCCATTCTCGGTTTTTGAAAGGAGTGTAGTCAGACTCTTGACTTGCCTCGGTTATACCCTCGAAGTCTCGTGTAACCTTTAGGGTCCTGTCATGATTAGTTTCCTAGAATCATATATATTGGTTGGGTTGAGTAATTCTTTGGGGTGTCAGCCTGATGTTGATTTCGGTCTTCGGGGCTGGTGCTTAAGAAGTTCTTCTCCTAATCAGTATATAGGTAACGTAGATTTCCAGTTTTGACATTGCCTAATGGCCACATAGTTTTTACTTGCTTATATATTTCGATCATATCTTGATATCTTTAGGTAAGAACAATTGGGTGTAAATATGTGTTTGAGACATGTTATGATTGATGTTTGCAAGTGGTTGCAAGTGGTTGCCCGTGGTTGCATAACACACACTAGGCACTAGATCGGCTCAGTCACCTTTCATATTGCATATACATAAGTGTTTATACTTGTTTATGGAAGAAACTGAATGTGTTATCATGTGAATGTTGCATATGGATGAATGTTTGTGCACACATATAGTGTTTACGTGACTAGGATTTTGCATACATGTGGATTCATGGCACTTAACATATTTTGCATTAGAAAGATCAATTAGGCCTGATCATTTGCATTAGATAAGGAACATAAACACACACTTTCTGCATATGATCATACAGCACTAGAAATCTCTTAAGGACAATGGTTGCTTGTGGATGATGTTTTGAGTAGATGGATGATGGATGGTAGGATACGTTCTTCCTAACTTGGAGATTTCGGGGACGGAATCCTTTAAGGAGGGGAGAATGTAACAACCCGAATTTTAATAACACGTTAAAACAAGAAATCAAGGCAGAATTAAATTTTAAAATAAGAATCAGGGAAAATGTGTTGCGCCATTGCGTTCGTCTCGGAATTCTACATGAAATCGAGTCCAAGTTTTCGAAAATCGAAGCCCGTATGACCAAGATATGGCCCAAACAAGATTCAGCAGACTTTCAGGAAGACTGACCCAGGTTGACCATAGTGTCGACTGTATAGTCGACCTCCACCTCCCTCAAGTCGACTATAGTGTCGACCCCCCGTCTGTACAGGTCGACCTGATCGGCCTGTTTTGGCCCAGAACTCATTTTTGAGGCCCGGGACGAGTTTTGATGGTCCAGATTGATTATAGGGTTAATCCTATGGCCTAAACTAGTTGTTACAACTATAAAACACCCTAATACCTAACCTAATTCACAACTAAAAATTCTTACACCGTTATGCTGCTAAAATCCCTCTTGAGCCATGGCCGCCGCCTCCAAATTAAAGCTTAAGCGTCCAAACTTGATTCAAATCAAAGATCAATGCTTCTACAACAAATTCAAGAGAATAGATCAATGACGCTGCAATGTTCTACAACAATTTCAGTTCTTAATTCATTAGCCACGATCTGTAAGTTCTAATTACTTTCCGATTTAAATATTTAACTATACTATGGCCATGAATTAAAGCTAAATTGGATCTAAGTATGTTTATCGATTCAGATCTATTTCTGTTGTTCATAATTTATTCAGCCTGTTGTAAATCAGCTTTCTTGATTCATGTTAATATTATTATCAAGTTGTAATCTTCATGCCTATAATGATGTATTTCTCTCTGATCTCATTTTTATGCAAAATTCTATCTTCCTCTATTTATTTTCTTTTGATGAACCTTGGTCAATTTCGGACCTTGGCCTAAAATCGCGATTTGCGTACGAGATGTATACGGGGAAATTATGGGATTATTGCCTATATGGATAAGATTGAATAATTGGTAACATAAAATTGGAAATTGTCATTGTATTTGCAAGTTTGGGGCTTGATCTGTAAATTTTGGTATAATCTTGTTATGAGGAAATTTTCGTAAATACTATATACATGGAATTTGGCATTAATAGGATCTATGTAACAAGGCATGAAACTTGGTATATATTTAATTTGGCTAGGATTGGACATATATAAATTGATATATGTAATTTTGACATGGATCATGACATATGCAAAAAGCTATAACTTGCTATAGGCAAATTGGTGTAAACATGGTACACCCTATTCTGATTAATAATTTGGAATTGTATGTAATTGTCATGTTTAGCATAATCATGGTTAGTGACATTTAATTTGGTATAATTTATGTAACAACTCGTATTTTGTTAACGTGTTATAACTATAAATCAAGGCAGAATTAATTTTTAAAATAAGAATCAAGGGAAACGGGTTACGTCATTGCGTTCGTCTGGAAATTCTGCTTGGAAACGAGTCCGAGTTTTCGAAAATCGGAGTCCGTATGACCAAGTTATGGCCTTCTGAAGTTTCATAAAATTTTCAGATTTCAAAACAGATCAAATTCGAATCCAAGCCCAAAGAGACTGGGCGGGAAATTTCCCGCCCAGCACCCAGGTCGACTGGGGAGTCGACTGGGAAGTCGACCCCCCTGACCAGGTCGACTGGGCAGTCGACCTAGGGGTCGACCTGGTCCCCGAATGTATTTTGGGCCAGAACCCTTTCTGATATTTCTGGTGCGATTTTCAGCCCCTGTTCGTCCTTTAAACCCTATATAAACAGCCCCTAACCCTAGACTCTCTACACAAATCTTCACCGGCCTTACGCTGCTAAAATTCTGACAGGAAGAGTAGAGAGAAGGGGACTGTTCAAGACCTTGTAAGAGCTTTGCTAGTTGGGGGGCTTCCAAAGATTCCTCTTCAACTCTTTTGCTTTCCTGTTCTCTTGACCACGATCTGTAAGCCTCTGTCACTCTTAGATCTAAACTGTAAATTTAATATGAACATGTTGTAAACTGAAATTAGGCTTAAACATGATAACTAGGTTGGATCTATCTTTCTATATCTTTGACCTATGACTATTTCTTATAGATCCATTATTCTAGATCTAGTTCTGTACACCCTAGATCTATTCATGTAAAACTTTGACTTATAGGAATATTGTATAAACCTGATTTGGGCATATTCATGTTTAAACCTAAGAACCCCTCATGATCTTTATCTTAACATGCCTGTGAGGTTGAAACTATTATTGGGGTTATTTGCCTATGTCAACCTCTACCTTGTCTATCACCATATTTTGCCAAGTTGATGTTTAGACCCTTATTCATATGCCTGTAATGTTATAATCATCATGATTAACTTGTAAACACCTTTGCCATCCTATGACTATCCTTTTATGTTATTCCCTATCTTGACATGTCGTGTTGATGCGAATTCACGTACGTTGGGAATGCGTTTTGGGTAGATTAGGAAAACTTGAAATTGGCATAATATGACATGAAATCTTGACATGAGAATAAGCTTGAAAACATGAATTTGGGACATGACAATTAGATAACTTGAAAAGTGGCCAACTCGAGGTTGGGTTGAATTTGCAACGTAAACCTGCCCGGAACCGCCCGGCAAATCCAGTAGTTGCAAATAATAGGACCCTATGTGAGTAGTTGGTCATATAGCACTTAAAAACCCGCGGTTAGACTAGGTTATGGTGTAAAGCTGCCCGGACCCGCCCGGCACATCCAGTAACCATAACCAAGTCTAATGTGAGAGGTTGAGGTGCATTAAGTAAATTAATGCCACATGATAAGGTTAAGTCATGGACCACTTGAGTATACTTAACCAACTTGACATGTTGTTTGGATAGGGTTAAGTCATGAATTGCTTGGACACACTTAACCAACTTGTACATGGTCGTTGGGCTAGGTCACAAAGGACAACACTTAACCCGTAGAAACCCTAGTTACGCGGTCCCTTTCAGCAGTAACCCACTTAGGAGTATCACGGTACCCTGAGACTAGGCAGGGTGGGGCACGATTACTGGGCTGACTATAAGCGACCAAAAAGACGGCTGAGTGGGTGTGCCATAGTAGGTTCAGGCAGACTATGGTCGTGCACATCGTCCGGAGTTGAAAAATTAGGCATGGGCACCCGTAGGGCTACATTGTGCCTGCTTGAATTGTGTCAGTGGTTGACACCCTAGGGTTTGATACACCCCTAGGGTGGACCTAGCACAGGTGACTACATTCCGGGTTTGGGCCGTATGACACCGATAAACAACGAGTTAGGTTGTAGGGACCCGATCGATTAGATCGTTCTGTTAGACCCCGTATTTGGGTCATTTCATGATATTGGGCCAAGGGATCATTTCTGGATTTATACTTGACATGAATTTGAACACTAGTACAGTCAGTGAAGTAAACCTTGTATATGCGATGTAACTCTTATCTTGTTATCATGCCAGTCCAGTTATTATATTTATGTTTAATCTCAGTTTCTCATGTCTAGTTAACTTTATTAGTTTTTATACTGGTGGTCACTAGGGCTTACTAGTCTTTATGACTGACCCGTTTTCTTCCACCTCTTTTTCTTCCGTTTCCCCCCTCAGGTTCTCAGGGAGGAAATTCCAGCTCTTAGCTTGGACTTAGCTTGTTTTCTGATGGCTCATGTACGGTTTG
Source organism: Allium sativum (assembly GCA_030737875.1). Classification (NCBI taxonomy): domain Eukaryota; kingdom Viridiplantae; phylum Streptophyta; class Magnoliopsida; order Asparagales; family Amaryllidaceae; genus Allium; species Allium sativum. The sequence continues at coordinate 807,723,465 of CM060921.1, read as the reverse complement.
GACTTGAGCTATGCTATGGCTGCACTCTTGCTCATTTTGTGGAATAATGTTTTGCTTATGTTATTTTTTTAAGTACTTTGCTTCTTTAGAACTTGATGTAATGAAATAACGACTTGGTATTTTGATGTAAGAGGTTTTGACTCTATTTTTCAGTAATGAGATTTGGTTTTTAAATTTTATCCGTTGCTTTATATACTCTGTTTTGATATATGTTCTGTCTTATGTTATCTCTGTGCCTGTTACTGGAATAATACCCCTCTAAAACTAGTGCATTCCCTTTGTGAGTGACCCTAGCGGAGGTGGGGTGCTACATTTGGTATCAGAGCATAAGGTTACCAAGCTGGGCAAAAGTTTTTAAGAAAAGTTTTAAAAACCTTCTGAAAACTATTTTCAAAACCACTTATAAAGAAGCATTTTTCCAAGAAAAGTTTTATTTTATAAAGGCTATTCCCCAAAAAGCCATAAGCACTTCCTTTTTGATTCCCTCGTTTGAATCCTTTTTCTTTTCGTTTTTCCGGCATGTCTGGTGATCTCAACTTACTCGAAGGCGTACAAGTACCCAATTGGTTTCGTCGGTACTTAGAGGCCACTACACCGGCCGCATGCCCAACTAATGTGGTGCCTCCAGCCAATGCTCCTCCCCCTCCTCCTCCTCAACCCCCTCGAGTGGATACTTTTGATAAGATTTGCAAAGACTTTAAGGCAATGGGCGACAAGGATTTCATAGGGACTGAAACTTTTGTCCAAGCAAGAAACTGGCTAAAGGAGACTGAATAGCTATTTGATATCTTCGATGTAGAGGACCGTGGGAAGGTCCAGTTGGCAGCGTGGCTACTTAAGGACGAAGCTGCATACTGGAGGGAAGTCACCAACGCTACCAGACCCATTGAGACTTGGATCGACTTTAGGATGAGGTTTGGGCTTAAATTTCTGTCGCAGGCAGAAGAGAGTCTCCAGGTGGAAAGGTTCCTAGCACTCAAGCAAGGGGACATGTCTGTTAGAGAATACGTGAATAGATTCAATCCGCTTGCTCGGTTCGGTTTGGACTTGGTCAACACGGCTCAGAAGAAGGCTTTACGTTTTTCTCAAGGATTGAATGAGCCATTACACGGGCTGGCCATGACTCATATACCCATGGGAGCGAGCTTTGAAAGCTTGGTGGATATGGCCCTTCTGTATGAAGAAGACACGAAAAGGAAGAAAGAAGTCAAGCCCGATGAGACTCAGAACAAGAAGGTGGATTTCAAGAAGGGAGGTAACAAGAATAACAAGAATAACAAGGGGAACAACAACAATAACAACAAGGCACGTGAGACGTGGAAGTGTAACTACTGTGGGATTGTGGGGCATATAGCCAAGGACTGTAGAAAGAAGAAGAGGAAGTTGGGCGAATGCTTCCATTATGGAGAGACTGGACACTTTAGTAAGGATTGCCCTAAGAAGCCAGCACAGGGGCAAGGGCAGACTCTGCGAGCAGGACCTTCTGGAGGGCAGTTGCAGGCTCTCAACACCACTCCAGCTCTTGACCGAGGTAGTATTTCTATAGAAAGTCTTGTTTACATTTCTGACATGCCTGTTCGAACCTTATTTGACTCTGGCGCATCGCATACTATTATTTCGTCTGATATTGTTGAAAATCTGCACCTAAGTACTAGTCTAGTTGAGGATCCCGTTAGTGTTTCAAACCCAATTGGGGGCTCCACCCATTTATCTATGATCTGTATGGATGTGAGGATTTCTATCTTGAGCGTAGAATTTTAATGTAATGCTTATGTTCTCGGATTCATGGGATACGGTTTGACTTTGGGCATGGATTGGCTATCCAATTATGGAGCGATTCTTGATTGTGAGCGTAGGGTAGTGAGGCTCATGACTCGCCTTGGTAATACCCTAGAAATTTCTTGTAACCCTATGGGTCCTGTCATGTTATGTTATCTTGAATCCCTTGACTCGTCCATCGATGATCTGCAATCTGTAAGGGTGGTCCGAGAATATACTGATGTCTTCGAGGAAGTTAGGGGGTTACCCCCTAGGCATGAGATAGATTTCCGTATTTATCTGGTTGATAATGCCAAGCCTGTTTCATTGCCCGTTAGGCACATGGCTCCGCGAGAAAGAAGAGAGCTTAGTAAGCAAGTTAAGGAGTTGTTTGAGAAAAAATTTATAAGGCGAAGCATTTCTGAATGGGGTTTTCCAGTGGTATTCGCTACTAAGGCAGATGGTTCGCTTCGTCTGTGTGTGGATTATCGTGAATTAAACAAGTTGACGAAGAAAAATAGGCACCCACTACCGAGAATCGATGATCCGTTTGACCAGCTTGTAGGAGCGTCTGTTTTCTCTCAACTCGATCTAGCCACAGGATTCCATCAGCTTAGAGTGGCTGAGGATAGCATTGACAGGATGGCGTTTAGGACTCCAGATGGTTTCTTCGAATGGCTCGTCATGCCGTTTGGATTAACAAATGCACCCGCGTACTTTGTGGATTTGATGAGTAGGGTGTTTAGGGAGTTCCTTACCAAATTCGTGGTGGTTTTTGTGGACGATATCTTGATCTTCTCCAAGGACGAGGAAGAACATGCTAGGCATCTCAAAGAAGTTATGGATATGCTTAGAGCACACAAATTGAAAGCCAAGTTCTCCAAATGCCATTTTTGGAGGAAGTAAGTTCGGTTTCTTGGGCATGTAGTTTCTAAGCAAGGCATAGCCGTAGACCCCGCCAAAGTGGTCGCGGTGCAAGACTGGAAAGTTCCGAAGAACACAACCGAAGTGAGAATCTTTCTCGGATTGGCAGGCTACTATAGGAAGTTCATTAAAGACTTCGCTAAGATTTCCTCTCCTCTTACTAGGTTAACAAAGAAAAACCTGGTTTTTGCTTGGGACATAGAGTGTGAGGTTGCTTTTCAGAAGCTTAAGAGAGCCCTCACCATAGCTCCAGTTTTGGCATTACCCGACGGAGGTAAGATGTTCACAGTGTACACCGATGCATGTGGCACGGGGTTAGGCGCAGTCCTAATGCAAGAAGGAAAGGTAATTTGTTATGGGGGTAGAAAACTTAAAGTTCATGAGAAGAACTATCCCATACATGACTTGGAGTTGGCGGCGATTGTTTTTGCACTCAAGTCATGGCACCATTATCTTCTAGGTGAGAGGTTCGAGCTTTATACCGATTACAAGTCGCTTAAGTACCTCTTCTCACAGAAAGATCTGAATTAAAGGCAACAGCAGTGGATGGAATTCTTGGCATCGTATGATTTCGATATAGCGTATACCCCTGGCAAGGGTAACATGGTGGCGGATGCGCTAAGTAGAAAAAGGTTGACTTTGAGTCCCTTGTTTGTTGAAAGGAAAAGTCAAGAGTTTTTAGCAACCTTTGATTTTACACCCGCTGTTGAGTCATTGACGGTTACGTTAGCATCTCTTGAGCTAAGACCTACACTTCTAGACCAAGTAGAGACTTCACAGAAAGAAGACCCACAGATAGTCGAGATCATGGACAAGTTGTGTAACAACCCTAATTTTGATAACGCGTTATAACTAGAAATCAGAGCAAAATTAAATTATAAAATAAGAATAAAGGGAAACAGGTTGGGCCATTCTGTTCGTCTCGGAATTCTGCATGAAATCGAGTCCGAGTTTTCGAAAATCGGAGTCTGTATGACCAAGTTATGAAACTCCAAAGTTTCAGGAATTTTCAGAGTTAAAAACAACTCGAAAATTCGAATTCAAATTCGAATTTAAACCCAGAACAGACTGGGCGGGAAATTTCCCGCCCAGCACCCAGGTCGACTGGGCAGTCGGCCCCCCCTGACTAGGTCGACTGCGCAGTCGACCTGGGGTCGATCTGGGTTTGTTTCTGGCAGATCTGGCCCGTGATGATTTTTACCTCTTTTTGATGAACCGGATGACTTCTGGACCGATCTGATGGCTCTAAACACTTCTATTCTCCTATTTAAACACCCTAATGCCTAAACCCTAATTCACTACAACACATCTATCCACCGTTATGCTGCTGAAATCCCTCTCGATCATGGCCGCCGCCTTCAAGCTAAAGCTCAAGCTTTCATACGCGATCCAACGCAAAGATGAGGACTCCTACAACGATTCAAGGAGATAAATCAAACGCTGCTGCAACGTTCTATGAGCAAATTGAGATTCAACGATCACTTCCTTTTATTCTAAAAACCATGATCTGTAAGTTCTAGTTGCTTTCCGATTTAAATATTTAACTATAATGTGGCCATGAATTAAAGTGAAATTGGATTAAGTATGTTTATCGATCCAGATCTATTCTTGTTTCTTCTTGGATCTTGGAAACATCTCTATTTTCATTCTCATATCTAGTTCATGGTCTATTCAGCCTGTTGTAATTTTAATATGCCTGTGATGATGTTTTCTCTCCGATCTTACTTTGATGAAAAATTCTACCTTTCCCCTATTTGTTTTCTTTTGATGAACCTTGGTCAATTTCGGAACTAGGCCTAAACTGCGATTTGCGTGCGATTGAATACGGGGGAAATATTGGGATATTGCCTTGTTGGATATATGTGTTTGGTAGAATCAAAGGCAAAATATGAAAATTTGAATTTGGGTATTACCGTTATAATTAAGTTTTGCTAGCTTGGATAAATTTGGGTAAGCATGGAATACATGTAGTTGGTATGAAACTTGACCTATGTAAAATATGGCAAGAATATTGATACATATATTTGGCTAAAAATTTGATCTATGTAAATTGGGCATAGCTTTGTAAACATGTAAACTATGAATCTTGATATATGTATAAAAAGGCATGGAACTTGGTATATATGTAAATTGTCTAAGATTAGGCATATATAAATTTGGCATACATATAAACAGGCAGGAATTGGACATATGTAAACCAACTAGGATTGGGTACATATATTTATGGGCATGTAACTTGGGACTTGGGCATATGTTTATTAATATGTAAAGTTGGGACTTTTGACTTATATGATACATATGTAATTAACAATCTAACGGATGTCTTTGACACGAGGTTAGACTTGAATTGTGGTGTAATTCTGCTCGGAACCGCCCGGCATATCTAGTGACCACAATAACAATAGTCTAATGTGAGAGGTCATGGGCAAAGACTAGGTTTGGGATAATGCTTGAACCCGAGGTTGGAATGGATTTGCGGTGTAATTCTGCCCGGAACCGCCCGGCATATCCAGTGACCGCAGACAAGTCCAATGTGAGAGGTTGATGCATTAGCAAATAATAAATGCCTGTAAAACCTGCTAAGTAGGGTAATGTTAATTGAAGGATTAACCGTTATAACATATTAACTAGACTAAAGAGTGGGGTTAAGTAAATTTGGCACACTTAACCAATGTAACGGGTTAATTAAACTGATGGGTGGGATTAAATTAATTTGGACACTTAATCAACTTCACACAAGATTAGCGGGGATTAAGTAACTAGGGGACACTTAATCACTATAACCAACCAATTTGGTTTGATGGGTAGGTTAAGTAAAATGACTAGACTAATGACACTTAACCGTTATGACAGAAATGGGAGGGTTAAGTAAAACTGAACTTGATTTCTTAATGACACTTAACCATTATAACACGATTGGCGAATGGGTTAGTTTAACCTAAATGGGTCGATAACACCCGACTGGTATAACGTGATGCGGGGTAAGATCAAGTAAACTCACGAGGGTAACACGTAACCATTATGATATGACTAGTGGATGGGGTTAAGTTAACATATACTTAACCAATCTAACACGACGATTTGATAAGGTTAAGCCATGAACTGCTTGAATATACTTAACCAACTTGACACATGATTCGTAGGGCTAAGTCTTGAACTTGAACGATAACACTTAGCCAATTTGATATGACACGTGGATGGGTTAAGTCACGAACTTGAATGACCACACTTAACCAACTTGATATGCTAGACTGATAAGGTTAAGTCTCGAACTTTAATGACAACGCTCAACCTGCTGAACTGAAACCCTAGTTACGCGGTCCTTTTCAGCAGTAACCCACTAGATGTATCAAGGTACCCTGGAAACTAGGCAGGGTGGGGCACGATTACTGGGCTGATTATAAGCGACCAAAAAGACGGCTGAGTAGGTGCGCCATTGTAGGTTCAGGCGGACTATGGTCGTGCACATCATCCGGAGTTGAAAAATTAGGCATGGGCACTAGGGTGGACCTAGCAAAGGTGACTACATTCCGGGTTTGGGCCGTATGACACCGACACACGACGAGCTAGGACTTGTAGGGAGCCGATCGATTAATAGATCATTTCGAAGTTGTTAGACATGTAGCATAATCCCTAATTGTCCTAGGTGGCGTAAACCCTAGTCGAATCTGAAATGCATAATCCCTAGTGGTCCTAGGTAGCATAAATCCTAGTTGAATACGCGATAGTTCATAATAAGGAAACCTAGCCAGATCAAGGGTGGCAGTCCAAACGATTTCAAGACTGATGGCATTACGTGATGAAGCCCGTACGATATACGGCAAGGGACTGTACATATACATGGAAAGGATGATACGAGTTTGGGTACTAGTACGGGTGGTGTATAGCAAATTAGATATCACAGAAATATTTTCGTACTTTATAGAAACCTCGCGATATGATTCTTGGTAGGAACCTTGTAATGCTTATGGGATGTTATACTTGTTCTATCGTCCCCATAGTTTATCTTGTTAGCGTAGTATAACTTGTTATCTTAGTTTATCTTACCTACCTTGTCATCATGCTTATGTCTACTTTCAGTTTATTCATGCCATGTTATCTTTACTTGTTTCTATGCTGAAAGTAACTGAACTTACTCTGTCTTTTTGACTGACCCGTTTTGTTTCGCCTCTTTTTCTTCCGTTCCCCCCCCCCCCCCCCCAGGTTCGCAGGGTGGAAATACAGCTTAGTTCGGATCTTACCAAGCTCCTAGACTCTATCGTGTACAGCTTGGATTTCTCTTGGCTATGGCTTGCTTTACTGCTTTATTGGGGAATGATTTATAACTATGATTTTTTTATGCTTCTTTACTATTTCAAGACAGATTTCGATGTAAATGATTTAATGACATGATGTAATGACATTTTAATGTAAAAGGTTTTAGACCTTACTAGATTTTAAAGAAATGTAATTTGGTTTTTTTCTTCCGCTGTTTTATATGTTCTGTCTTGAAATGTTTCTGTGTATGTTTACCTAGATAATACTCCACTAAAGCTAGTGCATTCCCTTTTGAGAGTGACCCTAGCAGAGGTGGGGTGTTACATTTTGTATCAGAGCAGAAGGTTACCAGACTGGGCAAAAGCTTTAAAAAAAAAACTTCTGAAATTATTTTAAAACGTTTACAAAGAAGCATTTTTCTAAGAAAAGTTTTGTTTATTTTAAAGGCATATTCCCCAAAGCCATATGCACTATCTTTTGATTCTCTCCTTGAGTCTCTTCTCTCTTTCTTCTTCACCATAGTTTGTAGGTATACGACACTTGTCGGAGGGAAAAGGAGTGCCCAACCTCCATCAGTAGCCGCAGTAGTTCCATCTGCGCCCAATCTTATTTCAAGCTTTGTAGGGTCGCCGTGTGATGGAGGTAGCTTTCGAGAAACTTGTCAACAAGCTACACGAGGATAGAAAGAACAAGGATAAAAGAACACAAGCATAAGGATGAGAAACTTGTTGATATGGCTTAATCCACGAGGAAGGAAAAGGTGAATAATAAAACCCATGACAAGAGAAAGTATCGTTAGTATGGTAAAAAGGGACATGTAGTTAAGTGTTATAAGACAAGGATAAGGGCAAAGGACAAGATCGTCGAAAGGGCAATTGTATGCTCTCACTATTAGCGTGCCTAAGAAGGGTGGTATCGTTCATGTAAAAGGTTTAGTTTTTCTTTTCTATCGTCCCGTTAGGACTTAATTTTTGTACATCGCATCCTTTTAATTCCGCTTCGATAGCTAAGTCTCTGCACCTTAGTACTAATAAAAGATCCCATTTTTCTTTTGTCTCAGATCCCGTTGGGATATCGGCTCATTTATTCATGACTTGTTTGGATTCGAGAATGTTTATGAAGTAATGCTTATGTTTTCGGGCTATGGATTGATTCTAGGGACGGAGTGGTTGTCCAGTAAGGGTGCCACTCTCGGTTTTGAAAGGAGGGTAGTTAGACTCTTGACTTGCCTCGGTAATACCCTCGAAGTCTCGTGTAACCTTGAGGGTTCTATCATGATTAGTTACCTAGAATCTCTTGACATATTTATTGGTAATCCGTTCGAGTTTTATTCGCCACTAAGGCGGATGGTTCATTTCGCTTACGCATGAGTTATAGAAATCACCCTAGTAAGTACACTTGGTAGCATGGTTGGCATCTGTTTATTTTTCAAGAGATAGTTCTTCTGCGTGGAATACCTTATAGTGAATTTTGAAGAGCTTGCATGAAAACCATGAGTACGCAATTATGTTTGAGCCGAGCACACTAGAAAAAGAATAAGTGAAAGTCAAACGAGAGGCAACAGTGAAATGAATTCCAACTCATATTTTGTAAATACGGAATTGGGAAGTCAAAGACGGTCAAAGCACAATGGAGTTAAGCTCAGGGAAATGCCGCTTAGAAGATTGAAGACTAGATACGCGCATCATATCTCTTTTTAAGAGTATATCCTTGATCCCTCTTTTCCTGTAGAACTTACTTGCATGCTATCTTTTAAGTATATCCTCTCGATCCTATTCCCAATCCTATTTCTATTGAAAACCCCATAGGGAGTATGACTCATCTGTTAGTAATACATGTTGGGGCTTAAGTAATTCTTTGGGTGTCAACCAGATGTTGATTTCAGTCTTCGGGCTAGTGCTTAGGAAGTTCTTCTCCTAATCAATATATATGTGACGTAGATTTCCAGTTTTGACATTGCCTAATGGGCACATAGTTTTTACTAGCTTCTATCTTTCGATCCTATCTTGAGAACCTTAGGTAGAACCCTATGGATGTAAACATGTAGTTGAAACATGTTATGGTTGATGTTTGCAAGTGGTTGCAAGTGGTTGCTCGTGGTTGCATATAACACATTAGGCACTAGATCGGCTCAGTCACCTTTCATATTGCATATACACGAGTGTTTATACTTATTTATGGATGAATTTGAATGTGTTATCATGTGAATGTTGCATATGGATGGATGTTTGTGCACACATATAGTGTTTACGTGACTAGGATTATTTGCATACATGTTGGATTCATGGCACAAAACATATTTGGCATTAGGAAGATCAATCAGGCCTGATCATTTGCATTAGATAAGGAACATATACACACACTTTCTGCATATGTTCATACAGCTTTAGAAATCTTTTAAGGACAATGGTTGCTTGTGGATGTTGTTTTGAGTAGATGGATGATGGATGGTAGGATACGTTCTTCCTAACTTAGAGATTTCGAGGACGAAATCCTTTAAGGAGGGGAGAATGTAACAACCCGAATTATGATAACGCGTTATAACCAGAAATCAAGGCAGAATTAAATTATAACTTAAGAATCAAGGGAAACGGGTTGATCCAATGCGTTCGTCTCGGAATTCTGCATGAAATTGAGTCCGAGTTTTCGAAAACCGGAGTCTGTATGACCAAGTTATGAACCTCCAAAGTTTCATGAATTTTCAGAGTTAAAAACAGCTCGAAAATTCGAATTCAAATTCGAATTTAAACCCAGAACAGACTGGGCGGGAAATTTCCCGCCCAGCACCGAGGTCGACTGGGGAGTCGACTGGGCAGTCGATCCCCCCTGACCAGGTCGACTGCGCAGTCGACCTAGGGGTCGACCTGGGTCTGTTTCTGGCAGATCTGGCCTGTGACGATTTTTACCTCTTTTTGACGAACAGGATGACTTCTGGACCGATCTGATGGCTCTAAACACTTCTATTCTCCTATTTAAACACCCTAATGCCTAAACCCTAATTCACTACAACACATCTAGCCACCGTTATGCTGCTGAAATCCCTCTCGATCATGGCCGCCGCCTTCAAGCTAAAGCTCAAGCTTTCATACGCGATCCAACGCAAAGATGATGACTCCTACAACGATTCAAGGAGATAAATCAAACGCCGCTGCAACGTTCTACGAGAAAATTGAGATTCAACGATCACTTCCTTTTATTCTAAAAACCATGATCTGTAAGTTCTAGTTGCTTTCCGATTTAAATATTTAGCTATAATGTGGCCATGAATTAAAGTGGAATTGGATTAAGTATGTTTATCGATCCAGATCTATTCTTGTTTCTTCTTGGATCTTGGAAACTTTTCTATTTTCATTCTCATGTCTAGTTCATGGTCTATTCAGCCTGTTGTAATTTTAATATGCCTGTGATGATGTTTTCTCTCCGATCTTACTTTGATGAAAAATTCTACCTTTCCCCTATTTGTTTTCTTTTGATGAACCTTGGTCAATTTCGGACCTAGGCCTAAACTGCGATTTGCGTGCGATTGAATACGGGGGAAATATTGGGATATTGCCTTGTTGGATATATGTGTTTGGTAGAATCGAAGGCAAAATATGAAAATTTGAATTTGGGTATTACCGTTATAATTAAGTTTTGCTAGCTTGGATAAATTGGGGTAATCATGGAATACATGTAGTTGGTATGAAACTTGACCTATGTAAAATATGGCAAGAATATTGATACATATATTTGGCTAAAAATTTGATCTATGTAAATTGGGAATAGCTTTGTAAACATGTAAACTATGAATCTTGATATATGTATAAAAAGGCATGGAACTTGGTATATATGTAAATTGTCTAAGATTAGGCATATATAAATTTGGCATACATATAAACAGGCAGGAATTGGACATTTGTAAACCAACTAGGATTGGGTACATATATTTATGGGCATGTAACTTAGGACTTGGGCATATGTTTATTAATATGTAAAGTTGGGACTTTTGACTTATATGATACATATGTAATTAACAATCAAACGGATGTCTTTGACACGAGGTTAGACTTGAATTGTGGTGTAATTCTGCCCGGAACCGCCCGGCATATCCAGTGACCACAATAACAATAGTCTAATGTGAGAGGTCATGGGCAAAGACTAGGATTGGGATAATGCTTAAACCCGAGGTTGGAATGAGTTTGCAGTGTAATTATGCCCGGAACCGCCCGGCATATCCAGTGACCGCAGACAAGTCCAATGTGAGAGGTTGATGCATTAGTAAATAATAAATGCCTATAAAACCTGCTAAGTAGGGTAATGTTAAGTGAAGGATTAACCGTTATAACATGTTAACTAGACTAAAGAGTGGGGTTAAGTAAATTTGACACACTTAACCAATGTAACGGGTTAATTAAACTGATTGGGGGGATTAAGTTAATTTGGACACTTAATCAACTTAACGCAAGATTAGCGGGGATTAAGTAATTGGGGGACACTTAATCACTATAACCTGATAAACGAGTAAGGTTAAGGAATACTTAACCAATTTGGTTTGATGGGTAGGTTAAGTAAAATGACTAGACTAATGACACTTAACCGTTATGACAGGAATGGGAGGGTTAAGTAAAACTGAACTTGATTTCTTAATGACACTTAACCATTATAACACGATTGGCGGATGGTTTAGTTTAACCTAAATGGGTCGATAACCCCCGACTGGTATAACGTGATGCGGGGTAAGATCAAGTAAACTCACGAGGGTAACACGTAACCATTATGATATGACTAGTGGATGGGGTTAAGTTAACATATACTTAACCAATCTAACGCGACGATTTGATAAGGTTAATCCATGAACTGCTTGAATATACTTAACCAACTTGGCACATGATTCGTAGGGCTAAGTCATGAACTTGAACGATAACACTTAGCCAATTTGACATGACACGTGGATGGGTTAAGTCACGAATTTGAATTACCACACTTAACCAACTTGATATGCTAAACTGATAGGGTTAAGTCTCGAACTTTAATGATAACGCTTAACCTGCTGAACGGAAACCCTAGTTACGCGGTCCTTTTCAGCAGTAACCCACTAGATGTATCAAGGTACCCTGGAAACTAGGCAGGGTGGGGCACGATTACTGGGCTGACTATAAGCGACCAAAAAGACGGCTGAGTAGGTGCGTCATTGTAGGTTCAGGTGGACTATGGTCGTGCACATCGTCCGGAGTTGAAAAATTAGGCATGGGCACCGGTAGGGCTAAACTGTGCGTGCTTCAATTGTGTCAGTGGTTGACACCCTAGGGTTTGATACACCCCTAGGGTGGACCTAGCATAGGTGACTACATTCCGGGTTTGGGCCGTATGACACCCACACACGACGAGCTAGGACTTGTGGGGGAGCCGATCGATTAATAGATCATTTCGAAGTTGTTAGACAGGTAGTATCATCCCTAGTGGTCCTAGGTGGCGTAAACCCTAGTCGAATCTGAAATGCATAATCCCTAGTAGTCCTAGGTGGCATAAATCCCAGTTGAATACGCGATAGTTCATAATAAGGAAACCTAGCCAGATCAAGGGTGGCAGTCCAAACGATTTCAAGAGTGATGGCATTACGTGATGAAGCCCGTACGATATACGGCAAGGGACTGTACATATACATGGAAAGGATGATACGAGTTTGGGTACTAGTACGGGTGGTGCAGAGCAAATTAGATATCACAGAAATATTTTCGTACTTGATAGAAACCTCGCGATGTGATTCTTGGTAGGAACCTTGTAATGCTTATGGGATGTTATACTTGTTCTATCGTGCCCATAGTTTATCTTGTTAGTGTAGTATACCTTGATATCTTAGTTTATCTTACCTACCTTGTCATCATGCTTATGTTTACTTTCAGTTTATTCATGCCATGTTATCTTTACTTGTTTCTATGCTTAAAGTAACTGAACTTACACAGTCTTTTTGACTGACCCGTTTTGTTTTGCCTCTTTTTCTTCCGTTCCCCCCCCCCCCCCCCAGGTTCGGAGGGTGGAAATACAGCTTAGTTCGGATCTTACCAAGCTCCTAGACTCTTTCCTGTACGGCTTGGATTTCTCTTGGCTATGGCTTGCTTTACTGCTTTATTGGGGAATGATTTATAACTATGATTTTTTTATGATTCTTCACTATTGCAAGAAAGATTTCGATGTAAATGATTTAATGACATGATGTAATGACATTTTGATGTAAAAGGCTTTAGACCTTACTAGATTTTAAAGAAATGTAATTTGGTTTTTTTTTTCTTCCGCTGTTTTATATGTTCTGTCTTGTAATGTTTCTGTGTATGTTTACCAAGATAATACTCCACTAAAGCTAGTGCATTCCCTTTTGCGAGTGACCCTAGCGGAGGTGGGGTGTTACAAGTTGATTAGAGGTGAGATGTCAAGTCACCTTGGTAGGTATGCCACAGATGACAAGGGATGGCTAAGGCGCGATGGAAGACTATGTGTCCCACAGGTGGGAGACTTAGTGAATAAAGTCCTCAAAGAAGCACATCACTCGAAGATGACTATACATCCCGGAGGGGATAAGATGTACAGAGATATGAAACGCATTTTCTTTTGGGCTGGAATGAAAAAGGACGTGGCAGAGTTCGTTTCAAAATGCATGGTGTGCCAACAAGTAAAGGCTGAATCGAAAAAGCCCGGTGGGCTATTACATCCTTTGGAGACCCCGCAATGAAAGTGGGAAAGTATCTCCATGGATTTCGTGGACGGATTGCCTAGGTCAAGGAAAGGAAATACTAGCATATGGGTCATAGTTGATAGACTCACGAAGAGTGCCCACTTCATTCTGGTAAAAAGCGAGAGGACTGCATCATGGCTAGCGTCTATTTACATTCGAGAGGTAGTACGATTGCACGGGGTTCCTTCGAGTATAATTAGTGATTGCGACCCGATTTTTACTAGCCAATTTTGTAGCAGTTTGCAAGAATCAATGGGTACGCAACTGAATTTAAGTACAGCCTATCACCACAGACGAATGGACAGACCGAAAGGGTAAATAGGGTACTAGTGGTTCTTTTGAGACTATGCATTCTTGATTTTCGTGGTACTTGGGAAGACCATCTCCCTCTCGTGGAGTTCGCATATAACAATAGTTACCAAGCTAGCATAGGGATGGCACCATTCGAAGCCTTGTATGGGAGACCGTGTAAGTCACCAACTTGTTGGTGGGAGAAAACCGACAAGCTTATACTTGTGCCCGACATGATAAGGGACACTTCCGAAAAGGTTGAGTTGGTACGAAGACGGATCAAACGGCCCAAGATAGACAGAAATCTTATGCGGACAAGAGAAGGACAGAGCTAGAGTTCGAAGTCGGAGATATGGTTTTCATAAAAGTTTCTCCTTTGTGTAATGTGGTTCGTTTTGGAGCAGTTGGGAAGCTAGCACCAAGGTTTGTAGGACCATTCCCTATCATTGAGAGGATTGGGCAGATGGCCTATAAGCTAGAATTACCCGAAAGGCTAGCCGGAGTACACAATGTCTTTCACGTCTCGCATCTCCGAAAGTGTTTACATGAATCTGCCGAAGTGGTTGAGCCAAGCATCCTTGAGGGAGTAGAAGTGGAAAAGGAAGCAACATTGAGGCAAGCTCCGATCTGTATCATAGGAATGGAAATCAAGAAGCTAAGGAATCGAGAAGTCAAACTAGTTAAGGTACAGTGGAGTGAAGCCCAAGAGAACGCAACTTGGGAGACCGAGGAGAAGATACGCACGCTTTACCCATTTCTCTTTGAGGGTACATTCTCGATCTCTTTTCTTTTAGCTTGGAAATCTTTCTTTTGCCACCTATGTTTATCTTCTCTTGAGAACCTTAGGTAGAACCCTATGGATGTAAACATGTATTTGAAACATGTTATGCTTGATGTTTGTAAATGGTTGCAAGTGTTTGCAAGTGATTGCCAGTGGATGCATGAACACACATTAGGCACTAGATCGGCTCAGTCACATGTTCATATTGCATATGCATGAGTGGTTTTACTTGTACATGGATGAAACTTGTTATGTTACCACGTGGATGTTGAGTATTGATGGTGTTTGTGCACTCATGTAGAGATTATGAATTTAGGAATTTGCATACATATTGGACTCATTACACTAACATATTTTGCATTAAGGGGGTTTACTGAATCAGTAACCACCTGATCTTTTGCATTAGATAAGTACATATACACACACTTCTTGCATATGTTCATACAGCATTAGAATCCTTTTAAGGACAATGGTTGCTTGTGGATGATATTTCGAGTAGATGGATGATGGTGGTAGGATTCGTTCTTCCTAACTTAGAGATTTCGGGGACGAAATCCTTTAAGGAGGGGAGAATGTAACAACCCGTATTTTGTTAACGTGTTATAACTATAAATCATGGCAGAATTAATTTTTAAAGTAAGAATAAAGGGAAACGGGTTACGCCATTGCGTTCGTCTCGAAATTCTACTTGAAAACGAGTTCGAGTTTTCGAAAAACGGAGTCCGTATGACCAAGTTATGGCCTTCCGAAGTTTCAGAAAATTTTCAGATTTCAAAACAGATCAAATTCGAATACAAGTTTCGAATCCAAGCCCAAACAGACTGGGCGGGAAATTTCCAGCCCAGCACCCAGGTCGACTGGGAAGTCGACCCTCCTGACCAGGTCGACTGGGCAGTCGACCTGGGGGTCGACCTGGTCCCCGAATGTATTTTAGGCCATAACCCTTTCTGATGTTTCTGGTGCGATTTTCAGTCCCTGTTCATCCCCTAAACCCTATATAAACAGCCCCTAACCCTAGACTCTCTACACAAATCTTCACCGGCCTTATGCTGCTAAAATTCTGACTAGAAGAGTAGAGAGAAGGGGACTGTTCAAGACTTTGTTAGAGCTTTGCTAGTTGGGGGACTTCTAGAGATTCTTTTTCAACTCTTTTGCTTTCCTGTTCTCTAGACCACGATCTGTAAGCCTCTGTCACTCTTAGATCTAAACTGTAAATTTAATCTGAACATGTTGTAAATTGAAATTAGGCTTAAACATGATAACTAGGTTGGACCTATCTTTCTATATCTTGGACCTATGACTATTTCTTATAGATCCATTATTCTAGATCTAGTTCTGTACACCCTAGATCTATTCATGTAAAACTTTGACTTGTAGGAATATTGTATAAACCTGATTTGGACATATTCATGTTTAAACCTAAAAACCCCTCATTATTTTTATCTGAACATGTCTGTGATGTTGACACTATTATTTGGGTTATTTGCCTATGTCAACCTTTACCTTGTCTGTCACCATATTTTGCCAAGTTGATGTTGAGACCCTTATTCATATGCCTGTAATGTTATAATCATCATGCTTAACTTGTAAACACCTTTGCCATCCTATGACTATCCTTTTGTGTTATTCCCTATCTTGACATGTCGTGTTGATGCGAATTCACGTACGTTGGGAATGCATTTTGGGTAGATTAGGAAAACTTGAAATTGGCATAATATGACATGAAATCTTGACATGAGAATAAGCTTGAAAACATGAATTTGGGACATGACAATTAGATAACTTGAAAAGTGGCCAACTCGAGGTTGGGTTGAATTTGCAACGTAAACCTGCTCGGAACCGCCCGGCAAATGCAGTAGTTGCAAATAATAGGACCCAATGTGAGTAGTTGGTCATATAGCACTTAAAAACCCGAGGTTAGACTAGGTTATGGTGTAAAGCTGCCCGGACCCGCCCGGCACATCCAATAACCATAACTAAGTCTAATGTGAGAGGTCTGGGTGCATTAAGTAAATTAATGCCACATGATAAGGTTAAGTCATGGACCACTTGAGTATACTTAACCAACTTGACACGTTGTTTGGATAGGGTTAAGTCATGAATTGCTTGGACACACTTAACCAACTCGTTACATAGTCGATGGGTTAGGTCACAAAGGACAACACTTAACCCGTAGAAACCCTAGTTACGCGGTCCCTTTCAGCAGTAACCCACTTAGGAGTATCACGGTACTCTGAGACTAGGCAGGGTGGGGCACGATTACTGGGCTGACTATAAGCGACCAAAAAGACGGCTGAGTGGGTGTGCCATAGTAGGTTCAGGCGGACTATGGTCGTGCACATCTTCCGGAGTTAAAAAATTAGGCATGGGCACCCGTAGGGCTACACTGTGCGTGCTTGAATTGTGTTAGTGGTTGACACCTTAGGGTTTGATACACCCCTAGGGTGGACCTAGCACAGGTGACTACATTCCGGGTTTGGGCCGTATGACACCGATACACAACGAGTTAGGTTGTAGAGAGCCGATCGATTAGATCGTTCTGTTAGACCCTGTATTTGGGTCATTTCATGATATTGGGCCAAGGGATCATTTCTGGATTTATACTTGACATGGATTTGAACACTAGTACAGTCAGTGCAGTAAACCTTGTATATGCGATGTCACTCTTATCTTGTTATCATGACAGTCCAGTTATTATCTTTATGTTTAATCTCAGTTTCTCATGTCCAGTTAACTTTATTAGTTTTTATACTGATAGTCACTAGGGCTTACCAGTCTTTATGACGGACCCGTTTTCTTCCACCTCCTTTTCTTCCGTTTCCCCCCCTCAGGTTCTCAGGGAGGAAATTCAAGCTCTTAGCTTGGACTTAGCTTGTTTTCTGAAGGCTCATGTACGGTTTGGACTTGAGCTATGCTATGGCTGCACTCTTGCTCATTTTGGGGAATAATGTTTTACTTATGTTATTTTTTTTAAGTACTTTGCTTCTTTAGAACTTGATGTAATGAAATAATGACTTGGTATTTTGATGTAAGAGGTTTTGACTCTATTTTTCAGTAATGAGATTTGGTTTTTAAATTTTATCCGCTGCATTATATACTCTGTTTTAATATATGTTCTATCTTGTGTTATCTCTGTGCCTGTTTACTAGAATAATACCCCTCTAAAACTAGTGCATTCCCTTTGTGAGTGACCCTAGCGGAGGTGGGGTGTTAAAATTTACATACCAAAAATTATAAACATGATTTAAAGTGAAGGTGGGCCATAATAATAAATGTTGATTAATGTAAATTATGGACATAAAGATAATTGAAATATATTGAAATATTTGATTAGGGATAATTAATCCAAATATGGAGTGAAAATATTATGTATAATAATAAATGTCTACGACACGAGGTTGGACTCATTTATGGTGTAAGACTGCCCGAACCCGCCCGGCAAGTCCAGCAACCATAAATAGTAGCCCAATGTAGGAAGTCGTAGGCCCAAACCAAATGCGTGATAATTGTATGGACACGAGGTTAGGCCCGTTTGTGGTGTAAGACTGTCCGGACCCGCCCGGCAAATCCAGCAACCACAAAAGAGTGGCCTAATGTGAGAGGTCCTACAGGGGTGCAGTAGTAATATGACTAGCCTAATGACACTTAACCATTATAATATGACTAGGGGATGGGGTTAAGTTAACATGCACTTAACCAATCTAACATGATGCGTGGTAAGGTTAAGTAACAATAGGGGGTAACACTTAACCGTCACAACATGATAAGTAAGTGGGCTAAGTCAACATACACTTAAACCATATGACATGAATGGGTGGGTTAAGCAAACCTGAATTTGAACCGCTTGAATATACTTAACCAAATTGATCGACGGTGCTTATCCAAATCTTGATACATGATTCCTAGGGTTAAGTCATAAACTGGGGAGTAATACTTAACCGAAACTAACATGGGGAATGTTAACTTCATATCATAAACCAAAGATGGGGAAACCGAAGGGTTAAATATCGGGTAAACCTGTCCTAAGGGCGGGAAAAGACTAAGACTTAAGGAAAGACCTTTTAGGTGGGATAAACTATAATATGGGGTAAGCCAAATTAGAACTGGGGGATAACACCCACTCGCTACGACCAAATAAAAGAGTACTTAAGTCATGCTTGAATTCATGGAAAAACCTTAGTCAAACAAGTTGAATTTTAAAGTGAGAATAAACGGTCTGATGTCTAAGGTAACGAGGATTGACTACGTAAAATAACGAGGGTTATAGCTGAGTGACAAGCCTTTGTTAATAAGAACTAAGCAATAGATCTTAGTTAACAGGGTTAACGGGAAAGGAAACTAAGTGGTAAACCTTAGTGGGGAACAACAAAGTGATAATTCTTAGTCAAGGAAACTGGACCAGTCTATAAATAGATGAATAACCCGATAAGGTAGATCATCGCTTGATAAGCACACGAGAAGAAGCAAACGTTTATCTGATTTTGAAAAAGGGCTCCAGCGGACTGGGTTACGAAGCACATAGCTTCGGGGAACGTGAGGGTACACTTGGTATCCCTCTGTGAGGTTGCAGATGATCCGCCTGGGCTCACAGAGGTTAAGGTCTACGGTAGAAGAACCAAGGGTATGCCTTGGTTGCAGTACGAGCAACCTAAAGACTAGGGTGGAGCAGTGTGGGTCGGCGATACTTTGTTTAGCCCTGAATAGCACGTCGTCAACTACTGTGACAACCCGCCGTTTTGACCGCCCCAAGTCGGTAATTAAACCAACTAGAAGTGTTCAAAACGACGGATTGTTATTGGCTTACAGGGTTTAAAATGGAGTGTAACACAGAATCGCAGTGCTCAATAATAGCAACAAAAATAAAATGTATAAATATCAGAGCACGGAATCACAAAGCACAATATTTGTAGCAGAATAAAATTTGTTATAAATATCAGAGTTTTTACAATATTTTTGTACAGCGGAAGAAATATAAATTTATACATAACTTCCTTTAAACAAATTATTTCTTCTCTCAAGCTTTGTACGCGCGGGGGCGTCTTCACGTTCATCTTCTCTTTAAGGGCTAAAATCTTTGTATCATACATTTAATGTAAGTCACCAAATATCACATGGTTAAGAAACATATATAATGGCACGGGTTAAACTTGTATATTACAGTTCTCCTTTCTGTTTCATTTTATAAAAAGAAAACAGTCAACATATTAAACTTTCAGGTTTAGGACCGATCATACAATACTTACAAATGGTATACAAATTAAAACAAGCAAAAGGTATAAATAAAGGATAGTTAGCTTTTATAAAAGAATAAAAAAATCCAAAATGTCTCATGTGTGAGACTTGGCATGTACTAGTGTTAATAGCAACATAGAAGTGATACTACAGCCAACACAAAAAGAGAGACACTTAAACCAAATACATATGTGATATTCTGCCAAAATAGCGCGGCAGTTGGCATGCAATGGACAGCCTGCGCCATGCAGCAATTTACAGGATTCTGAAACCATACATGAGTGTATTTATGTACATAGACATTTGTATACACCAAAATAAAGTGGTAGATTTCAAGGTAAGATCAAAGTGTTAAATGGCTTACACTGGTTCAATTTGTAAGGGAACCAACACATACAGTAAGGCCTTATAGAAAAGACAAATGCATACTAACACCAACTGGTCATCCTTGGTTACATACAAAAAAAAAAAAAAAAAAAAAACAAGTAAAACAATGACAGTAACTACATTTGTCAAATAAAGCCCATGAACCGGTATATAAGTTGACCGTAGGCAATGAAAAACAGGGTTCTACATCTACTACTAATTTGGTAAGCAAACTGTGTACGTTAATATACCATTATTTGAACACAAGTCAGTATCAAGCATATGTACTTGTTTATTGAACCCAGTTATATATATACATATATATATATATGTATATATATATATATATATAAGTAAACTAATTTGAAATGCATACATCTGTGAACTAGGATAAAAATCATTTTTATTTAGACCTCCAATATTAATGTACAACAACGGCGCCACCAGGTCTAGTATCAGACATCAAAGACAGAAACTTGCAACAGCACAAAACAAAAATGAACAAGAGAACATGGCGACAACATCAGTATAAACTGACGTTACAAGCATAAAGGGCCTCAAGTGAAAATGAATGAAATTTGTATTATGTTTTGTATGTTTGCTTCTTCTAAAACTGTCATAAAGCGCCACCAATTAAATACCAACGTTCAACAAATAGTTATAACTCACTAAAGGACTCCAAATTTACTAAGCCATTTGACTTAATATGTCACTAACATGGGTTCAAAAAGTACATTACAGTAACCTGAGTGTATTAGAATTCTTATTAGACAAAATAAAAAGGCCTCCTCGTAATATGAATACATCTTTGAAGTTTTAATACACTAGAAAAAAAAATAAGAGGACCGGCTGTATGTTGAAACACGGATACATTAACATGAAAGAATGATATTATGAGGATGTGAGAAAGAAGAAAAACTCTAAATGGGTATGCAACAAATGGTATGGATCTATAATATTGAAAAGTGTGACCGCATAAATGGGAATCATATAAATCTACCCTACCATACACATATAAATTCTACATTGCATGCATGCGTTTTGTCCTATAGGAACAGGAGAACACTTAGAAAAATTAGAATGTGCATATCTACAAGCACCACTAAATGCATGCGAGTCATCAAGAATAATCAAACATGCATGGTGGAGAATGTTCCCTAAACCAAATGACAGGGTTGCACAAGTCAGGTGGGAACCAACCCAAGTGGTGCTAAACAAAACTCTACACTCATACATAAATATCCAAATTGCAGGTTCAGCAATCACAAAGCAACGGTGAAACAAGAGATGCATTCCGGTGTTAACAAGGCAGTCAGTGCAGGTTCATCTAATCAAAATAAATCAATCTAAATAAAGGGGGTTTCCATTATTGGAGAGGCACCATCGATGTTTTACTAAGACACTAAGGGTGGTAAGGTCAGGTAATCCCAAGCGTGCCCGAAACCAGACAAGACAGTGGACAGAACCCCAGGAAAGTAGCAGTAAACAAGCACACCCCATACTCAGTGACAAAACGAAATCTACAGCTTGAAACAGGCTTAAACGTAAGTTAAAAACTTACCATTATGGTGATAACAAAGGAGTAGGAGCTGCTGTTTACAGCGACGGCAGCACCCACCGTCCATCGAAGCAGCAAAGAACAGACTTTGAGGAGGTTACAGGCGCGACGGTGCTCATATGCAGCACTGGTGACGGAAACTTGGGAGCGGCGGCTTCCTTGGAGGTGCGGAGCTCGAACGGTTTAGAGATGATCAGCTGGAGGCGCCGATTCAAAACCGCAGTGGAGGAAGACAGTCGTTGATGGCTGATGCCCAAAGCGACGTCTCCAGTGAATGAACAGTAGAGGCAAAGTTTGAGGCCTTGCGAGGCGCAGGAGACAGCAGAGGATACTGCTATTATCTTCGACGCGGTGAGGCTCTGGCGGTCAACGACAGTGAGGAGGGCGGCATCGAACGGTACTGGCCAAATCGGTAGCCATTAACTTTTTGATTTGAGAGAAAATCAATTTTGGGGAAGAATCGATTTTGTTTTTACGAATAGAAGAAGATATGGTTTCTGATTTTCACGGCTGAAAAAAAATGATCCCTGAAAAGAAGAGAGATGCCCGAAATATTGTGGCCAGGTTTGTGCGGAAATGAGTGCAAATCACAGAGGTGCATTGGATTTAGTAACCACTTTTTGCATGAGTGAACAGGTGCCTTTAGATTATATTCGGGCAGAATACCCTACTAGTATTTCGGGCCCTATAGCTTTGCTGTGAAAAGAAAAGTGAAGCCCCCCCAAAGCAAAAGGGTACGCACTATTTTATAGCTCAAATAGAAGAATCCAGATAACACCAGATAAGCTATAAAAAATATGGTGGCAACAATATTCAGCAGCAAGCGTCAACTAGGTTCAGCACCCAAACTTTGAGTCAAAATACTCAAGTATGGTAACGCCGGATTGAACATGATTGACCGAACGTTACTAGTATACAACGTTATTTATTAAAGCAACCGTTGAACTGAATACGTCGTCCAACGTTAAGCTGAACCAATGAGAAATAGTGTGTGCGAAGCACGCAAACAAAGCTATTCATTTAATTTATAAAAAGAATATTATTGTTTTTAGTTTATTTTTTTTACTTTCTTTTTTTTTTCAACAATATATCCAACCCATAATCAAAATAGATTAAATTCCAAGTTCTATATAAAATTTCAGATTCTATATCAAAACCATCGATAAATATTTATTTTAACGAAAAAAAATTCTTAATTTAGTTTATTTTTAAACGCTAAAATTTTCTACGTTGTTAGAACCCACCTTCCAAAATCTGGGTTGTTACAGGCTCCCTCCCTTAATGAAATTGCGTCCTCGCATTTTACTTTTTCAACATTACGAAAATTCCAATGTCGCATTATAACTTCTCACCTTCCATTTAGGTTTCCAACTTGTAGAATTTGAAACATCTGTAATCTTTCCAAACTTATTTAGATAAGAAAGTCTCAAGCTTAATTACTCAACCTTTGTAAAAAAAACAATTCTTATATTATGATACATTCTCACCGTTTTCAGCATGAGAGTTTGAAAAGAGTTTAGAGAAGGGTAGTGCATATAAATCAATACTATTATCACTGTAATAATTTCTGAAAAACAACATTAGACAGAGTATCATTTATAAACCAATTTGATACTCATAATAAATACCATATAAATAGTAAGATGGTAAGAGTGAACCGTTTGAGAATACCGTATATAAACCAGTATGAGGCTCATAACAAAATTGCATATATAAATAAATAAATCAAGTTAGAGCATCACATATAAATCAATGCAATACTTATAAATATCATACGATACTCAATCAAGTCGATAAAATCTTCATGGCGTTTGTTGTTTGTCAATCAAATCAGAGTATAAACCAATATAACAATTATCATATATAAATCAATATGATAATGTAATCAAATCAGAGTATCATATATAAATCAATACGATACTCATAACAATTATCATATATAAAATCAGTATGATAATATAATCAAATCAGAGTATTATATATAAATTAATACAATACTCATAACAATTATCATATATAAAATCAATATGATAATAAAATCAAATCAGAGAACGATACTCAAAACAATTATCATATATAAATCAATATGATAATATAATCAAATCAGAGTATCGTATAAAAAATCAATACGATATTCATAACAATTATCATATATAAATCAATATGATAATATAATCGAATCAGAGTATCGTATATAAAATCAATACGATATTCATAACAATTATCATATGTAAATCAATATGATAATATAATCAAATCAGAGTATCGTATATAAAATCAATACGATATTCATAACAATTATCATATGTAAATCAATATGATAATATAATCAAATCAGAGTATCGTATATAAAATCAATACGATACTCATAACAATTATCATGTATAAATCAATATGATAATATAATCAAATCAGATTATCGTATATAAAATCAATACGATACTCATAACAATTATCATATATAAATCAATATGATAATATAATCAAATCGGAGTATCGTATATAAAATCAATACGATACTCATAACAATTATCATATATAAATCAATATGATAATATAAAATTAATCAATCATAGTAATGTAATAAAATATTAGGGGATTATGGGATAAATGTAACTTGACTCATAAATACCAAATAAACAGACGCTAGTATTGTAAAATCACAGTGGTAGAGCTCGAGCGCGCATCGAAACATCCGCACCGTAATCCACTCATAGCGCCATAACGACACCTGGCGATCAACCCAGGATAACCAAGACGGTCTAAGGCGAAGTGTAACGTTACGGATTTTGCCCGGACCTAATCGATCGCTAAATCGACCAAGACCATTCAAAATCCGGATACGCTAACTCTGGGAATACAACATGTCAGAACAAATAACAGAAGACTTTTATAACACCATAATAATGTTACATCAGAGTACAGAACATATCAGGGTATATCAAAAAAAAAAAAAAATACAGCGGAAGGTTATTTACATCAAATGTAATACAATGCATAGCGGAAACAAATAAACTAACACAGCGGAAGACTAAGAATGCTCTGGACACAGCTTTAAGCTTCGATCCAGAAACCTGCTTAAAATATCTGCAAAACAAGCTACTCGACTGCCCGTGTAAAAAAGAGGGCACCCGAGTTTGCAAAGTGAAACAAACATCGAGTCATTCGTGGGACTGGTATGAGAAATCTACTTAACAGGATAAACAACAATAGTATGGCAAATCATAGGACCACGCCACTTTCGCGGAACGGGTTTACTCCAGTGATTGCCAGTGCATAACATAAGGTGAGTTATTTAAAACAGCGCAATGCTAAATAAAGAACAATGAAGCTGTTATAAGACCCAGGTCCCATCACACAATGCAACACAAGCCGGAGGATAGGGTTTTACCTTATAACAGCCAAAGAATGCTTGATACGCGAAATTTTATCTTTTAATTCTTAATCAGACTCCAACTGTAAATTAGCAGGTGGACGATCTCCTAGGTATTGACCCCGAAGGCCGAAACCAACATCAGACCAATACCCAGGAAACCACTCATCTTAGCTCGTTTACAGTTAGTTTCTAATTTCATATACAATCATAAGTATCAATCCTAGACGGCATGGGTACCATATATAATGTCTCCATATATATTTACAATCAAAACGCACATGTCGTATTGGAAGTTTGGATTTCTGTCATGAACTAAGGCTAGGGGCAAGATCCTTAACCGAATTTGAGACGCTCTAGTTCGTGTCTCAGGGCCAGAACGCATCGACCCTTGGATCGTCAGGGCCGGTCCACCGATGTGGATTAGACGAAATCCTGAACAATACGTCTCCCCACCCTATGAGGTGTAAATGAGCCAAATGACTCCACAACCGAGGCGCCTCGCAACAGCAACAACCACACGAGTCAAACTCGTCAGCCAGTTTAAGCACTGACGCCACTCCTAACTAGAAAGAGACGCATGTTCCCCCTGAGGTCCATCTCCCGTTTCTGGTTCATACCGGGGCGTGAGGCTCGCGAATCCACGCTATACACAAAGTTAGCTACGGAAGCTAAGCTTTGATCATCAACCACAAGACTTTGCTTTGCAACAGAAGCCTTGATCACTGCATTTTTGCATGTCGCGTCGTCGATACACAACGTCCGACACACATCCATTTACAAGTCCGTTCTGGGTCTGAACGAAACCGGAGGCACCTAGTACCTCGCAATCCGGTCGACTTCAAAGTACATCGGAACGATCACCACTAATTATCTATATTTTGGGATGCCTCCCAATCAAGACGTCAGTAATCATCCAAACGACCTGAAGCTCTCCGGTCTTCGACCACCGTCTTCATCATTGACTTCTTAGCGTCGTATCAGTTATTCAAAATGAGTATAAACCCGGTCTTTCCGAATAACTCACGTATATATATATATATATATATATATATATATATATATATATATAACGAGTGTTACACAGACTCAATATACACTTTGATTAGACTCCAACTGGAAATTAGTTAGAGAACGATTTCCTTTGTATTAACCCCGAAGGCCGAAACCAACATCAGATCAATACCGAAGAAACCATCCGTCTTAGCTCGTTCCCAGTTAGTTTCTAGATTTCACAATCTTAGGGAAAGGTTCCCATTAATTTTATCAAAGATAAATTCTTTTAAATTTATTCTTTAATCTCTTTTTGAATCTCAATTCAAACCATATACATGTTCAGTTCATTAATGTAATTCTCTTGTCAAACACATTCAACCATCAGAATATTCAACAAACCAAGTAAATTCGATTTATTTCCATTCCATGTTGTTAATAATATTTTATAACGATTTTTCGCTATTTTTATTTATTTAAAAATAGCTCGTTTTAATTAAACGACGCTTCAGGCCATAACGCAGCCATGGCGCTGTTTTTCTCTAAATTTGATTTACACTTATCTGAAAATCTAATCGTTGGATCTTAAAAAAATTTATATTGTTGGGAAGTTCTTTTCAAAGCGGATCCAACGGTTCCAGTTTCAAGGAAATCTGACGGTCGGATCTCTCGGTATAATCGTTTGAAGTTAAGATTTCAAAACGCGAACTGCAGGGCCTTTATTCGTTTTATTTTAATTTATATTTATATTTATATATATATATATATAAATATAATTCGTTCGCTAATTTCTAAACTGTCTTCTATTTATATAAGTGTTAAAAATAATATTCATAGCTAACAAATATTTGTTTCAACACTCGTGTATTTTTAGAGAGTCATTCACGTGATAAAAAGGATATTTTTATCATCAAAAATATTTATTCCACACTAGCGTATTTTTAGCAAGTCATATACGTGATAAAAGGATATTTTTATCATCAAAAATATTTATTCACTACATGAATGATTTTAGCACTTCATATACAAAATAAAATGTAAATTTTATTGTTCACTTCATATATTCAACACATGAATGTTTTTAACTTCACATACACGATAAAACATGATTTTTATCGTTCTAGTCCATTATTCAACACATGAATGTTTTATTTAGTTCATATATATCATAAAAATGTGATTTTTATCATTCAAGTATTTTATTCAACACTTGGATATTTTTAGAAGTTCATTCAAGTGATAAAAATGTGATTTTTATCGTCCGGGTATTTTATTCAACACACAGGTATTTTTCCACACCAGTATATTTCAAACACAAACATCCATAATCAACCATTCGAAATAATCAACCATTCGTAATCATCAACCATTCGTATTTCATATATATTTAACATTCGCATTTCATATATATATATATTCCATTCGTATTTCATGTATAAAATTACCATTCGTATCTCATATATATTTTTTTCATTCGCATTTCATATATATATTCCATTCGTATTTCATATATATTTACACATCACAACTCAAACAAGCCATCCATGGTCTATGGACGACGGGTGTCGGGAGCTACTAAACTCCGTCTGCATCCTAATATATTTTATTTCAAATTGAGTGAGTTTAGAAATCTCACATATACGATTTATACATCACATGTATAATTCATACATCGCTCATATAACTCATACAACACGTGTACATGAGGTGTACAACGCATATACAACTCATACATCGCTTATATATTTTATACATCACATGTACAACTTGAATTTGAATTTAGAGCTCTCACTTTCATTTCAACACATATATAATTTTTACAACGTATATATAACTTATACATCGCACATACAACTTATACAACGCTTATACATGAGGTGTACAACGCTTATTGTAATAACCCGGAAAATACGAGCCAATTTAAAATTTTTAAATTGATTATTTCAAAGCAATTTGAACCATTGAAATAGAATATTTCAATAAATTAGTGAATTAGAAATAGTAAGTCAGTTTGAAAATTGATATTTTGCATACGACCTCGGAATTCGACGAAACCACTTTTGTCGGGTCCGGGATGTCAAACTATTGCTAGGTTTCAAATTTCATAATTTTTCGAATCAATATGTGAACGTGGCAAAAGAAAACGCGTTTGACCAGTTTCTGTTGAATTTAATCGACAGGAAATTGGCCATTTTTCAAACGGTCTCAGAATTCGACGAAACTAGTTTTGTTAGGACCGTATCGTCAATACGAAACTAGAAAATATTTTTCGGGAATTTTTCTAGTTAGTATGTGACCCCGGTAATTTGAAATGTACGTTTAAAATTCAATATAAGGATTTAAATGTAAATTCAACGGAAACTGATTGTAACGATCAAACCAGCTTACGATACATATCCCATTGTGTTCGGAATGGGGGCAAAACGCTATGGACGACAGGCGGTGGACCTCGTTTCGAGACCATATGTAAAAGTCAAACCTTATGCAAATTTAATAATAAAATAAATAAAATAAAAAATCTACCTTCCCTCCCCTTTTCTTCTGCCTTGGCCCCCCCCCCCCCCCGATTCAGTATTCACAAAGCAGATAAAAAAAAAAAAGGAAAAAAAACCCTAGGAACTACATCGCGCCGCCTTATCCTTGCCGCCAGACCGCCGAAGTCCCACCGCCAGACCGCCGAAGCTCCACCGCACGATTCCTCCTCCCACCGCACGACCCCCGTTCAGTCTCCTCCCTCCAGACATCGAAGCAGCAACCCGAAGCCTCCGCCCGACACCTCCGAACGCCGCCAGAACCCGCCGACTCCTCCTCCTCCCATTCGAAATCGGTGAGCGTTTAATTTTATTTTATTTTTGCTTATGTGTTTGTTTTACAGTAATATAAAAACTGTATTTTTAATAAATTTAAAAACTGATTTCTTTTAGTTTTAAAACAGAATTTTTAAAAAAGATTTTTAAAACAAGAATTTTAAAGAGAATTTTTAAAAACAGAATTTTATAAAAGAAAGTAAACTGAAATTATAAAAGAAAATAAAAACTGATTTTTATTTTAGATTTTAAAACAGAAATTTTTAAAGAAATAAAAGCAGAAATTTTTAAAGATTTAAAAACAGGATTTTTAAAAGAAAAGGAAAACAGAATTTAAAAAAAAAAAAAAAGTTTTGAAAAGAAATTTAAAAGAAAGACTGATTTTTAAAAAAAAAAAAAAAGAAAAGAAATAAAAACTGAGTTTATTTTAAAGGTTTGAAAAAAAAGGGTTTAAAATTTTGAAATAGAAAAAGGTTTAATCTTTTCGTAGAAAAGATTTGAACTTGCAAAAAATAAAGATCATATTTTTAAAAAGAGAAAAGACAGAAATTTTTGTAAGTAGAAGAAGTAAGATATAATTCTTATATTTTTAAAGCAATAAAAATATAATTTTTACATCATAGGAATATTAAAAATATAATCTTTGTTTTTAAAATATAATCTTTATATATTGATTAACATAGTAAAAATTCGATTTTTACTTATGTAGAGAATACGGGAAACGAAAGCAACAAGAAGGACAAGTAGGCGAAGTTTCTATTACGGAAGAGTCGTGTGATTGGATAGCTACTGGTGAGAAATTCTCACTCTTCAATTTATATTTATATACATATGTGTGGAAAATAAAAGTGAATTGCTATATATAAATATTTATATATATATATATATATATATATATATATACGCCCCCTCGTCCACAAACCATGGACGATATTTATTGGTTGAAATTGTGGTGAAAATTGGTTGATGGCAAATTGTTGTTTGGGATTGTTTGTGGATAGTATTGAATTGATTGAGGTTGAAAAATACACGTTTGTGATTGGAAAAATATTTGGTTGAAACCACTTAGGATTAGTTTGTGGTAATGAAATAAATATAAACATGCCGCCTGCGTGCGAATTAGATGCATGATCCCCATTGTCAAAAACCGCGAGGTTTTAAGGTAGAGCGAGGAGCCGTACTAGGGACGGTGCCGGTTTAACTACCCTGCCGTTATGCTGCCGAAATTTTGAATAATCTTTGTGTGTTAGAATTATTTTCATATGTTGAAATTATTTTACATACATTGAAATTAAAGTCATATATTGAAACTATGTCCATGTGTGGAAATATTCATGTGTTGAAAAGTGTTGTGTGAAAATAAAAATTCATTTGTGAATGAATGAAGTGTATAAACAATAAAAATCACATTTTTATATATATATGAAGTAAGAAAAATATTCGCTTTATATAAATAGTTTCAATCATAAAAATCCCATCTTTCTAATATGAACATCATAAATAAATTGTCCATGTGTGGAATTACTCATTTGTTGAGAAAAGTGTGTAGTGGAAAAGATTCATGTGTTGAATAAAAAGATTGAACGATAAAAATTACATTTTTATTGAAACTATGAAGTGTTGAAACCATACGTTGGTTGAATAAATATTTTAAATGATAAAAATATGATTTTTATCATATGTGTGATGTGCTAAAGATATGCGGACGTTGAAATAAATATTTGTGATAGAAATATTATTTTTAACATGCATAGGAACTAAATAAAATAGTCATGTGTTGAAATCTATTTTAGTTCGCCAAAATTATCATCTTTGAAATATGAAGTGTTAAAAATATCTACTTGTTCAAATAAACGTGCATGAGCTGAAATATACATTAACTAGCTAATGATATGATTTTAG
Organism: Allium sativum; assembly: GCA_030737875.1. Classification (NCBI taxonomy): domain Eukaryota; kingdom Viridiplantae; phylum Streptophyta; class Magnoliopsida; order Asparagales; family Amaryllidaceae; genus Allium; species Allium sativum. The sequence continues at coordinate 807,692,514 of CM060921.1, read as the reverse complement.
CCTATGCATGCGACATTAGAATGAATGGTATTTTTAGACCAAAGCAAGTCAAATATGAAGACGAGTAGAAAATGATAAATGTTAGAAATTGTGTATATGTGCATGCATATCTATTGAACAGGTTAAAGAAAAAGGGGCTAGAGAAGTGGAATAAAAATTTTGTGCCCGACAAATAGGTACACATTTACAGATTTGTTTGGGTGATGATTTTATGAGCCTATTGGCTAGCCGCTTGGCTTTTTCTTTTTCTTTTTGAGATTAGAAGGACCGGGAACGCTATTTGCGATTTCCCGATGCCCCCGGTACAGGGGAGGTTATGGCGAAATTTTCCAAAATTTTAGGGAGATAGAAAAATATTTGAAGTGAAAACGATATAGGAATTGTTGAATGGACTATATTTATATAAATATATAAATATAAATATAATTAAAACGAAACGTGGCCGTGCAGTTCATATTTTGAAACCGTGATTTCAAATGACTAGTGCGGAAGATCCGACCATTGGATTTTCCCGAAACCTCAACCGTTGGGTTCGCCTTGGAAATATCTTTCCAACGACACCAACTTTGTGAAGATCCGACGGTTGGATTGTCTGGAATGTTTAAAACAAAATCAAGGAAAAACAGCGCCAGAAACGATTATATTTATATATATATAAATATAATTAAATTAAATCGAATAACGACGCTGCAGTTCGAAAATTGAAATAACAACTTCAAATGGTTAGTGTGGAAGATCCGACCGTCGGATTTTCCTAAAACTGGAACCGTTGGGTTCGTTTTGAAAAGACCTTCCTAATGGTGTAAAATTTGTGAAGATCCAACGGTTAGATTGTCCTATATGTGTAAAACAAAATTAGTGGAAAGCAGCGCCAGTGCATCGCCACGACCTGAAACGTCGTTTAATTAATTATGGCCGTTTTTAAGTTAGATAAAAATGGCGATATATCGTTATTAAGTGCTATAGACGATATAGAGTGAAAATAAACCAATTCTGTTGTGTTTGCTTGATATGTGATGGTTGAATGTATTTGACGTGAAAATTATAACTAAACAACTGAAATGTGAATGGTGAATAGTTCAACCCTGTGATTAATTGGTTTGAAAATCTAAATATACGTGGGTTATTTGAAAAGGCCGAGTTTATCTCATTTCAAATAATCGATCGACGTTGAGAAGTCGAAGAGTCGAAGACGACTGAAGACCGACGATCTACACGTTGGATGGATGGGCGCTACTGATACTCGTGATTGGAGTAGCTACCATGAAGGAATTGAAGTAGTAACCGTCCAAACATAGTGTTGATTGTACGGATATGCGAGGAATTGGTGCCTCCGGTTTCGTTCAGACCCAGAACGGACTTGTAAATGGACTGTGTGTCTGACATTGGATTTTGTTCGGTGTTGATTGATCTCTGTTAAATATATATCTGTTTGGCGGCGGAGAATTTATTCTCTTGCTTAACGCCCTTCTCTGAGACGTACGAGCTTAGAGGTTATGTATTGACAGAAATCAGTCGCATGGAGTGGATTGCCTGTGTGGCACGCCTAAGTGGCATATGATCAAGGCTTCTGTTGCAAAGCAAAGTCTTGTGGTTGATGATCAAAGCATGGTCTGTGTGACTAGCTTTGTGTATAACGTGAATTCGAGAGCCTCACACCTCGGTATGAGTCAAAAACGGGAGACGGACCGCTGGGAGTGCACGACGTTTCTTTCTAGCTGTGGTGGTGTCAGTGACCTACCAGCCCTGACATTATATATACTTTTCACCTGTGTGGTTGTTGGAATGCGAGGCGCCTCGATTATAGGTCTGTAAGGACCGGGAAACGTGTGTTCAGGAATTGCCAATCCTCAAAAGTAAGAGAGGACCGGCCCAGCCGATTCCAAGGATCATAGTGGGGTCCTGGGACATTTGCTAGAGTGTCTCGAACGGAGAGGAGCTTGCCCCTTGCCTCGACTCATGAAGGAATCCAATTTCCAATACGAAATGTGCGGTTGTGATTGTATTACTAGTACGGCGACATAGTAGATGGTAGCTATGCCGCCTAGGATTGATATTTATGATTGAATATGCTTTTGAAACATATATGCACTAGTAATAATATCAAACACCTTTGTTTATTCGTATGAAGCATCTTTGGCCATTATAAGGTAAAAACTCTATCCTCCGGCTTGCGTTGCATTGTGTGATGGGACCTGAGTCTTATAATGGCTTCATTTTAGAAAAAGCATTGCGTTGATTTAATCGTTTGTTTTATTTCATGCACTAGCACTCATTGGAGTAAACCCGTTCCGCGAAAGTGGCGTGGTCCTTTGATTTGCCTTATTATTGTGGTTAATAAGTTGAATAGATTTCTCATACCAGTCCCATGACTGACTCGTAGTTTGTTTCACCTTGCAAACTCGGGTGCCCTTATTTTCACACGGGCAGCCTAGTTACAGGTTTCTGATGCACCTCTTGGCTCATGGCGAGGCTTGACTACACTGTGCTGACTTGGATTTTCTCCGCCATTATTGTATCTATATTATGATTCCGCCACTGGCGATGTAGACTGATATTCCTTTTGTGTACTCTTTATGTATGATTCCGCCTCAGGCGATGGTGACTGATTATGTATCATTAACTACTAAGTTGTATCCTGTACTGTGCTTCTCTGATGTGATGTTATCTATATGATTCCGCTGTCATATGTGTGTAAATTATTCTAATTTCTGTTTATGCTATTATCTGTGATCTGCTAATGATGATTAATGTGTTATATTCCAATGATTATCCTTAACACCGTGTCACGGGGTTTTGGGATCGTCACAGCTGGTATCAGAGCTTTGGTTAACCTTAGTTCTGGAGTCTAACACATTAAACACTTCGTAAAGATAGAATCAGTAGTATTCTAAGGCGAGTCGCTCATTAGAGATAGGACTAGTAAAGTCCTAGAATGAGCTGAGCAGAATAGCAAAAACAATTGATCAGTCCATCGTTATCTTTCCATAGGGATTTCTGCTTAACTATGCAATAGACTATTATTTCTGTTAACTGACTTTTTCGTTACTTATACAGAATTTGACAAATGGCTACCAGAGGAGCCGCTGCTAGAGGAGGCCGTGCCGGCCGAGGCCGAGGAAGGGGAGAAATCCCAGCTCAAGAAGGGCCTTTGATACAACCTCCGGCAGCTCAATACTTCGAGCTCGACCGTGTAGCTAAGAGATATAAGAACTTAGGAGGCAAGACCTTCTCAGGGACTGGCACCGGAATAGAGGCCCTTGCATGGCTCAAAACATGCGAGAAAATTCTTGAAGGCCTAAGGCTAGGAAGCGAAGACAAAGCTACTATGGGCGCCTGGCTTATGCAGGAACAAGCCGAATTATGGTGGGACTCTCTTACCGCCGGGAATAGAGAAGCCGGAAGAACATGGGACGGATTCAAAGAACTCTTCAAGGAGAAATATGTCCCAGAACAAGCTTTAGAAAGAATGCACGATGACTTCGCCAATCTCCAGCAAGGGGATCTTTCCGTGCAGGATTATCTGAACAAATTCACAATGTTGTCGCCCTATGCTCCCGAACTTGTTGCTACCGCAAAATCCAAGAATAAGAGGTTTATCTTTGGGCTGAAACGTCAATATCATGATAGAGCAATGGCCCATGTCAAGCTGGATTTCAACGAGCTAGTGGAAATGACCTGCAACTATGAAGACCTTGATCAAAGGCATCTGGATCAGGATCGCGCTAGAAGTCAAGCAGGAAACAAGCGCAAACCTACTGCAAATCAGGGCGAGTCAAGCCAAGCAGCATCTTCAAAGCCTCAGACTGGCAATCCGCCACGAGGAAATTGCTTTAATTGTGGTAAGCCGGGGCACTACTCAAACGTCTGCACAGCTCCGAAGAGGCAGAGAACAAACTCTCAAGGCTCGAGCCAGGGCTCTCAGAACCCTCGCTCATGCTTCAACTGTCGCAAGACCGGCCATCTAGTCAAAGACTGTCCTTTGCTAAAGAAAGCTACTGTAGCTCATGTCTATGACGGGTCTAGCCCGCCAGCTGCTTCCGACGGAGCAGGTAAACCCGATGTTTTGGGAGGTACCCTTACAATTAAAAATATTCCTGTTTCTGTATTATTTGACACAGGTGCATCCCGTAGTTTTATTGCTAAAAACACAGTGCACAAACTAAAGTTAAAACAGCGAAAGCTTAAAGAATCGGTTGAAGTTCATAACCCGATAGGGGGTCCTATTACTCTCGGTTCATATTGCAAAGTTCCTATTTCTTTTTCTCGATACAAGTTCCCCTTTGATTTAATCGTTATGGATTTTCCCGAATTCGATATTATTCTCGGGCTAGATTGGTTAACGAAATATGAAGCTGAAGTGAAGTGTGCGGAAAGAATTGTTAAAATCCGAACGAAGCTTGGATATATTACAGTTCCTTGTCATGGTTCGAATCCGAATAGAGAAGAATTTTGGTCAGCATTAGAACTTATCCCCACTTCCATAGAAAAGATTCCGATTGTTAGCAACTATGCGGATGTGTTTGAAGAAGTTGAAAACTTACCTCCGCAAAGAGAAATAGAATTCCGAATCGATCTAATTCCTAATGCCAGACCCGTGGTACATCCAATCCGTAGAATGACTCCCAAAGAGAAAGAAGAATTAGGCGATCAAACTCGTCAACTGTTGTGGAAAGGTCTAATCAGACCGAGTTTTTCTAATTGGGGTGCAGCTGTTGTGTTTGTCCCAAAGTCAGACGGTACTCTTAGACTATGTGTTGATTACCGAGACCTCAACAAACAGACGCTCAAAAACAAATATCCATTACCCCGCATTGATGATTTGCTAGACCAATTGAATGGGGCGAAAGTATTTTCCCGAATGGACCTAGCTACAAGTTTTCATCAATTGAGAATAGCAGAAGAGTGTGTTCCTTTGACCGCTTTCAGAGGCCCAGACATATTTTATGAATGGTTAGTAATGCCGTTTGGCCTTTGTAACGCTCCAGCATACTTTGTCGATCTAATGAATAGAGTGTTCAGGGGAGTTCTGAAGAAATTTGTCCTCGTATTCATCGATGATATTTTAATCTACTCCAAATCAAAACCCGAGCATGAAAAACACTTAGAACAAGTATTGGAGATTCTAAGGAAGAACGTCTTCAAAGCCAAATTCTCTAAATGTGTCTTCTGGCAAGAAGAAGTTAAATTTCTTGGCCATGTCGTGTCAGGGAAAGGAATTTCTGTTGACCCAAGCAAAATAACAGCGATTCAAGACTGGAAACAACCCACTACTCCCACAGAAGTTAGAAGTTTTATGGGGTTGGCTAGTTATTATCGAAAGTTCGTTAAGGATTTTTCGAAGATATCCGGTCCGTTAACGAAGCTCACAAAGAAACATGAGAAGTTTAAGTGGACTTCCGACTGTGAAGAAGCTTTCCAGGAATTGAAATCAAAGCTGACCACCGCTCCAGTGTTAACTATTATTGATGGCAATCAAGATTTAACGGTTTGGACAGATGCTTCTATTAGAGGTCTTGGTGCAGTGTTAATGCAGAGAGGCCAAGTAGTCGCTTATGCAAGCCGCCAATTGAAACCGCATGAGAAGAATTATGTGACTCATGATCTTGAGTTGCTAGCCATCGTATTTGCCTTGAAAATCTAGAGACATTACTTATTGGGCGAGAAATTTATACTGTACACAGATCATCAATCGTTGAAGTATTTATATACCCAAAAAGATCTGAATCTGAGACAACAACGTTGGCTAGAATTTCTTGCAGCGTATGATCTTGATATCCTGTATACGCCGGGAAAAGCTAACGTAGTAGCGGATGCGCTTAGTAGAAAAACCGGAATTGTTGCCCATCTTATAATTACACCTGGATTGATTGATAGGATTTCAGCCCTTCAGAAAGAAGATGAATTCATTCAGAGAATCAGCAAGAGAATCCAGGAAGGTGAAACCACGAGCTTCCGTATTGACAATAAGGGGGTTCTCAGGTTAAATAACAGAATTTGCATCCCAAATATTCCAGGCCTTCGAAGAGAAGTGCTAGATGAATGCCATAAATCCAAATTTTGCATCCACCCTGGGGTGAGTAAAATGTACAACGATATCAAACGCACCTTCTGGTGGAAGGCAATGAAAAGAGATATTTCTTTGTATGTTAGCAGATGCCCTACTTGTCAATTGGTCAAGAGTGACCAACAAAAGCTAGCTGGACTGTTGCAACCGTTGGAAGTCCCAGGCTGGAAATGGGAACAGATTTCCATGGATTTCATAGATGGTTTGCCGCGAACCAAGAAAGGTAATGACAGTATTTGGGTAATCGTAGATCGCTTCACGAAGACTGCCCATTTTATACCTGTCAGATCCAATCGAACTGCCCAAAGTCTAGCTCAGATATATTTCAAAGAAATTGTTAAGCTGCATGGAATTCCCATCAGCATAGTCAGTGATAGAGATCCCCTATTTACTAGCAAATTCTGGGAGGCTTTCCAGACTGAATTGGGGACAAAACTGAATATGAGCACCGCTTATCACCCCCAAACAGATGGCCAAACTGAGCGGGTGAATAGAATTCTAGAAGATTTATTGCGGGCTTGTATAATCGATTTTGGTGGGTCATGGGAAGATCATTTGCATTTGGCAGAATTCTCATATAACAATAGCTATCAAGCAAGTTTGAAGATGTCACCTTTTGAAGCATTATATGGCAGACCCTGCAGATCTCCAGCATGTTGGGTAGAACCTGGCAACAGACTTGTGCTAGGACCCGATATGATTAGGGAAGCATCTGATAAAGTGGACTTCATCAAGAAGCGATTGAAAACCGCCCAAAGCCGACAGAAAAGTTATGCAGACTCTAGAAGGAGAGATTTGACATTTGCTGTTGGTGATCATGTTTATTTAAGAGTTTCTCCGATGAGAGGAGTAATCAGATTTGGTAAGACTGGGAAGTTGGCACCGAGATTTATTGGTCCCTTTCCTATACTTGAGCGAATTGAAACTCTTGCTTATAGGGTTCAATTGCCAGACTGGTTGCCTGGAGTGCACAATGTATTTCACGTATCTCAACTTAGGAGACATGTACATGATCCGGATCTTGTTGTAGAAGAAGCAGCGCAACAGGATGTGGAGATAACTCCAGAATTAGCACTCAGACGAGAGCCATTAAAAATTGTTGGCAAAGAAACTAGGGAACTCAGGAGGAAAAAGATTCATCTAGTTAAAGTGCAGTGGGGCAGTGATCCTAGAGACTGTACTTGGGAAACTGAGGAAAGCATTAAGCAAGCTTACCCCAAATGCAGAGTGGATATCTCTGACTAACTCCGGTGCAAGGTACATTCACCATACTTTGCATTTACATTTTATTTCCTACTTTAGTGTTGTTTCCTTTTCGAGGACGAAAAGTTTTAAGTAGGGGAGATTGTAATAACCCGGAAAATACGAGCCAATTTAAAATTTTTAAATTGATTATTTCAAAGCAATTTGAACCATTGAAATAGAATATTTCAATAAATTAGTGAATTAGAAATAGTAAGTCAGTTTGAAAATTGATATTTTGCATACGGCCTCGGAATTCGACGAAACCACTTTTGTCGGGTCCGGGATGTCAAACTATTGCTAGGTTTCAAATTTCATAATTTTTCGAATCAATATGTGAACGTGGCAAAAGAAAACGCGTTTGACCAGTTTCTGTTGAATTTAATCGACAGGAAATTGGCCATTTTTCAAACGGTCTCAGAATTCGACGAAACTAGTTTTGTTAGGACCGTATCGTCAATACGAAACTAGAAAATATTTTTCGGGAATTTTTCTAGTTAGTATGTGACCCCGGTAATTTGAAATGTACGTTTAAAATTCAATATAAGGATTTAAATGTAAATTCAACGGAAACTGATTGTAACGATCAAACCAGCTTACGATACATATCCCATTGTGTTCGGAATGGGGGCAAAACGCTATGGACGACAGGCGGTGGACCTCGTTTCGAGACCATATGTAAAAGTCAAACCTTATGCAAATTTAATAATAAATAATAAAAAAAAAATCTACCTTCCCTCCCCTTTTCTTCTGCCTTGCCCCCCCCCCCCCCCCCCGATTCAGTATTCACAAAGCAGATAAAAAAAAAAAAAAAGGAAAAAAAACCCTAGGAACTACATCGCGCCGCCTTATCCTTGCCGCCAGACCGCCGAAGTCCCACCGCCAGACCGCCGAAGCTCCACCGCACGATTCCTCCTCCCACCGCACGACCCCCGTTCAGTCTCCTCCCTCCAGACATCGAAGCAGCAACCCGAAGCCTCCGCCCGACACCTCCGAACGCCGCCAGAACCCGCCGACTCCTCCTCCTCCCATTCGAAATCGGTGAGCGTTTAATTTTATTTTATTTTTGCTTATGTGTTTGTTTTACAGTAATATAAAAACTGTATTTTTAATAAATTTAAAAACTGATTTCTTTTAGTTTTAAAACAGAATTTTTAAAAAAGATTTTTAAAACAAGAATTTTAAAGAGAATTTTTAAAAACAGAATTTTATAAAAGAAAGTAAACTGAAATTATAAAAGAAAATAAAAACTGATTTTTATTTTAGATTTTAAAACAGAAATTTTTAAAGAAATAAAAGCAGAAATTTTTAAAGATTTAAAAACAGGATTTTTAAAAGAAAAGGAAAACAGAATTTAAAAAAAAAAAAAAAAAGTTTTGAAAAGAAATTTAAAAGAAAGACTGATTTTTTTTTTAAAAAAAAAAAAAGAAATAAAAACTGAGTTTATTTTAAAGGTTTGAAAAAAAAGGGTTTAAAATTTTGAAATAGAAAAAGGTTTAATCTTTTCGTAGAAAAGATTTGAACTTGCAAAAAATAAAGATCATATTTTTAAAAAGAGAAAAGACAGAAATTTTTGTAAGTAGAAGAAGTAAGATATAATTCTTATATTTTTAAAGCAATAAAAATATAATTTTTACATCATAGGAATATTAAAAATATAATCTTTGTTTTTAAAATATAATCTTTATATATTGATTAACATAGTAAAAATTCGATTTTTACTTATGTAGAGAATACGGGAAACGAAAGCAACAAGAAGGACAAGTAGGCGAAGTTTCTATTACGGAAGAGTCGTGTGATTGGATAGCTACTGGTGAGAAATTCTCACTCTTCAATTTATATTTATATACATATGTGTGGAAAATAAAAGTGAATTGCTATATATAAATATTTTTATATATATATATATATATATATATACGCCCCCTCGTCCACAAACCATGGACGATATTTATTGGTTGAAATTGTGGTGAAAATTGGTTGATGGCAAATTGTTGTTTGGGATTGTTTGTGGATAGTATTGAATTGATTGAGGTTGAAAAATACCCGTTTGTGATTGGAAAAATATTTGGTTGAAACCACTTAGGATTAGTTTGTGGTAATGAAATAAATATAAACATGCCGCCTGCGTGCGAATTAGATGCATGATCCCCATTGTCAAAAACCGCGAGGTTTTAAGGTAGAGCGAGGAGCCGTACTAGGGACGGTGCCGGTTTAACTACCCTGCCGTTATGCTGCCGAAATTTTGAATAATCTTTGTGTGTTAGAATTATTTTCATATGTTGAAATTATTTTACATACATTGAAATTAAAGTCATATATTGAAACTATGTCCATGTGTGGAAATATTCATGTGTTGAAAAGTGTTGTGTGAAAATAAAAATTCATTTGTGAATGAATGAAGTGTATAAACAATAAAAATCACATTTTTATATATATATGAAGTAAGAAAAATATTCGCTTTATATAAATAGTTTCAATCATAAAAATCCCATCTTTCTAATATGAACATCATAAATAAATTGTCCATGTGTGGAATTACTCATTTGTTGAGAAAAGTGTGTAGTGGAAAAGATTCATGCGTTGAATAAAAAGATTGAACGATAAAAATTACATTTTTATTGAAACTATGAAGTGTTGAAACCATACGTTGGTTGAATAAATATTTTAAATGATAAAAATATGATTTTTATCATATGTGTGATGTGCTAAAGATATGCGGACGTTGAAATAAATATTTGTGATAGAAATATTATTTTTAACATGCATAGGAACTAAATAAAATAGTCATGTGTTGAAATCTATTTTAGTTCGCCAAAATTATCATCTTTGAAATATGAAGTGTTAAAAATATCTACTTGTTCAAATAAACGTGCATGAGCTGAAATATACATTAACTAGCTAATGATATGATTTTAGCCTATGCATGCGACATTAGAATGAATGGTATTTTTAGACCAAAGCAAGTCAAATATGAAGACGAGTAGAAAATGATAAATGTTAGAAATTGTGTATATGTGCATGCATATCTATTGAACAGGTTAAAGAAAAAGGGGCTAGAGAAGTGGAATAAAAATTTTGTGCCCGACAAATAGGTACACATTTATAGATTTGTTTGGGTGATGATTTTATGAGCCTATTGGCTAGCCGCTTGGCTTTTTCTTTTTCTTTTTGAGATTAGAAGGACCGGGAACGCTATTTGCGATTTCCCGATGCCCCCGGTACAGGGGAGGTTATGGCGAAATTTTCCAAAATTTTAGGGAGATAGAAAAATATTTGAAGTGAAAACGATATAGGAATTGTTGAATGGACTATATTTATATAAATATATAAATATAAATATAATTAAAACGAAACGTGGCCGTGCAGTTCATATTTTGAAACCGTGATTTCAAATGACTAGTGCGGAAGATCCGACCATTGGATTTTCCCGAAACCTCAACCGTTGGGTTCGCCTTGGAAATATCTTTCCAACGACACCAACTTTGTGAAGATCCGACGGTTGGATTGTCTGGAATGTTTAAAACAAAATCAAGGAAAAACAGCGCCAGAAACGATTATATTTATATATATAAATATAATTAAATTAAATCGAATAACGACGCTGCAGTTCGAAAATTGAAATAATAACTTCAAATGGTTAGTGTGGAAGATCCGACCGTCGGATTTTCTTAAAACTGGAACCGTTGGGTTCGTTTTGAAAAGACCTTCCTAATGGTGTAAAATTTGTGAAGATCCAACGGTTAGATTGTCCTATATGTGTAAAACAAAATTAGTGGAAAGCAGCGCCAGTGCATCGCCACGACCTGAAACGTCGTTTAATTAATTATGGCCGTTTTTAAGTTAGATAAAAATGGCGATATATCGTTATTAAGTGCTATAGACGATATAGAGTGAAAATAAACCAATTCTGTTGTGTTTGCTTGATATGTGATGGTTGAATGTATTTGACGTGAAAATTATAACTAAACAACTGAAATGTGAATGGTGAATAGTTCAACCCTGTGATTAATTGGTTTGAAAATCTAAATATACGTGGGTTATTTGAAAAGGCCGAGTTTATCTCATTTCAAATAATCGATCGACGTTGAGAAGTCGAAGAGTCGAAGACGACTGAAGACCGACGATCTCCACGTTGGATGGATGGGCGCTACTGATACTCGTGATTGGAGTAGCTACCATGAAGGAATTGAAGTAGTAACCGTCCAAACATAGTGTTGATTGTACGGATATGCGAGGAATTGGTGCCTCCGGTTTCGTTCAGACCCAGAACGGACTTGTAAATGGACTGTGTGTCTGACATTGGATTTTGTTCTGTGTTGATTGATCTCTGTTAAATATATATCTGTTTGGCGGCGGAGAATTTATTCTCTTGCTTAACGCCCTTCTCTGAGACGTACGAGCTTAGATGTTATGTATTGACAGAAATCAGTCGCATGGAGTGGATTGCCTGTGTGGCACGCCTAAGTGGCATATGATCAAGGCTTCTGTTGCAAAGCAAAGTCTTGTGGTTGATGATTAAAGCATGGTCTGTGTGACTAGCTTTGTGTATAACGTGAATTCGAGAGCCTCACACCTCGGTATGAGTCAAAAACGGGAGACGGACCGCTGGGAGTGCACGACGTTTCTTTCTAGCTGTGGTGGTGTCAGTGACCTACCAGCCCTGACATTATATATACTTTTCACCTGTGTGGTTGTTGGAATGCGAGGCGCCTCGATTATAGGTCTGTAAGGACCGGGAAACGTGTGTTCAGGAATTGCCAATCCTCAAAAGTAAGAGAGGACCGGCCCAGCCGATTCCAAGGATCATAGTGGGGTCCTGGGACATTTGCTAGAGTGTCTCGAACGGAGAGGAGCTTGCCCCTTGCCTCGACTCATGAAGGAATCCAATTTCCAATACGAAATGTGCGGTTGTGATTGTATTACTAGTACGGCGACATAGTAGATGGTAGCTATGCCGCCTAGGATTGATATTTATGATTGAATATGCTTTTGAAACATATATGCACTAGTAATAATATCAAACACCTTTGTTTATTCGTATGAAGCATCTTTGGCCATTATAAGGTAAAAACTCTATCCTCCGGCTTGCGTTGCATTGTGTGATGGGACCTGAGTCTTATAATGGCTTCATTTTAGAAAAAGCATTGCGTTGATTTAATCGTTTGTTTTATTTCATGCACTAGCACTCATTGGAGTAAACCCGTTCCGCGAAAGTGGCGTGGTCCTTTGATTTGCCTTATTATTGTGGTTAATAAGTTGAATAGATTTCTCATACCAGTCCCATGACTGACTCGTAGTTTGTTTCACCTTGCAAACTCGGGTGCCCTTATTTTCACACGGGCAGCCTAGTTACAGGTTTCTGATGCACCTCTTGGCTCATGGCGAGGCTTGACTACACTGTGCTGACTTGGATTTTCTCCGCCATTATTGTATCTATATTATGATTCCGCCACTGGCGATGTAGACTGATATTCCTTTTGTGTACTCTTTATGTATGATTCCGCCTCAGGCGATGGTGACTGATTATGTATCATTAACTACTAAGTTGTATCCTGTACTGTGCTTCTCTGATGTGATGTTATCTATATGATTCCGCTGTCATATGTGTGTAAATTATTCTAATTTCTGTTTATGCTATTATCTGTGATCTGCTAATGATGATTAATGTGTTATATTCCAATGATTATCCTTAACACCGTGTCACGGGGTTTTGGGATCGTCACACTTATATAACTCATACATCGACCGTATAATTTACACATCGCCGTTCCGTTCGTATTTGAATTCAGATTTCTCACATTGGGTTTCGCGTTGCCAAAAATTGTAGAATCTCAGAAAAATATCCGGTCTCTTCCAGAATGTAGAGGACGTCGCCACGGTCCCGGTGTCTCTTGTTTCACTGGAATCCGACCACATAGCAAAAAGATGTGATTTTTACAAGTTTGCGACACTTTAAAGTGTAAAAATCAACTCAAATAGACAACAGCCGTTACCTCTCAAACCTGTTCAAAACTAGGTTTCAGATTTGCGCGAGATTCGAGGCACGATATGAAGATCCGCTTGTACAGCGTCGAAGAGGGAAGTGAGGGCTTCCCACGCCCGGTGGTTGCGCCGCGATCGACGGACGGTGGCGAGCACGGCGGCGCTCCGAAGTCGACGTCTTCTTCGAGGTGGTTCTGACGATTTACGCAACGAGGAGCTCAGAAATTGGGATGGATTTGAAGCTCATTCGAAGGGCTTCAAAATGGATGTAGGGTCGTTGGATTTCGTTGAGAGATGAGGGAGAAAGGGAGGAGAGAAGTTGAGCACCTTTTTCCGTTGTCGACCAGGCTATTACGGGGTGAGAGAGAGAGAACGGAAGATTATGATTGGCCAAGGAAGGATATTTAAATATTTATTTATTTTAAAAACCAAAAATACCCTTTCTACCATACGAACACCAATCCCAACCCAACGACTGTCGTCCCTAGCTAAATACCCTCATTCCGAACACAATGGAATATGTTTCGTAAGCCATTTCGGCTGTTAGAGTCAGTTATTCTTCAAATTAAAATATAAAACATTCAATTTCTATTTTGAACGTACATTTTAATTTGCTGGGCCCACATACTGACTCGAAAAATTCCAGAAAAAATTATTTCTAGCTTTGTATCGACGATACGGTCCTAACAAAACTGATTTCGTCGAATTCTGAGATCGTTTGTAAAATGGCCATTTTCTGGTCGATCCAATTCAACTTGAACTGGTCAAACGCGTTTTCTTTTGCCACGCTCACATATTGACTTCTAAAATTCCGGAAAAATAAACTTAGCAATAAATCGACATTCCGGACCCAACAAAAGTGGTTTCGTCAAATTCCGAGGTCGTTTGCAAAAAAGCTATTTTTAAGGGCTGAAATATATATTTTGAATACACATATACGTATATAGCCTTGTATAAACAGCCCTGCGACTATTTTAAAACGCCTACCAAGCCCTAACATTTAATTTACTCTGTGACGGTCCTGTTCTCAACATCTGTTCGAGAGGTCTTGCCAAGCAGAGTTAAATTTCCTAAGGTCGTCCCCTTTGTACTTTTAAATTGAACTAAATTATTTTAAATAGCCTAAAATTCACTAAATTAGCCAAATTAAAAATTTTAAACTGGTTCAGATTTTCCGGGTTGTTACACGAAGGCCGTATGCTACCCGTTCACGGCACTACACGTGGCATCCCCACGCCTCCGTCTGATGTAGTCCGTGACCCGCCGATCGGGAATCCCGATCAAAACAACAAAATTGCCCAATGTAGCAGACCGTTTGACCTTTGGTGGTAGGTGGGCGAAATTTAAAACCACCGCGATTCAGGTAGCGAACCTGAATCAGGTCGACCAAAATGGAGTTTTGGCCCATTGGTACAACAGAGTCCAATCTATCCCAATCCCAAAATCAAAGTATTCTTGAAATGCTAATTTTTTTTATATAAAACTTGTCATGAAGTTCAAAGTGTTTATAATGTCAAAACACTTTAAAAATTCGTAATGACTTGAAGAAATAAATAATCACATATAAGGCAAAATGGTAATCACAACAAAATAAAACCAATATTCAACTTTATCATGTATAAAACAATATGATAAAATAGATCAAGTCAGAGTGTCATATATAAATCAATATGATACTCATAATAAATATCCTATATAAAACAATAGGACAAAATAAATCAAATCATAATAGTTGTGATATAGAACAAAATATCATCATACTAATGACATAAAAGCATGTAATCTTAGAAAACACTTCAATTCAGTAATTGAAGTACACATTGAAATAGTAATTATTCGAATGTAAAGCGTTCTCCTATATCACATTATGTTACCAGTATATTTCACAACTGAGAATACAAAAACAACCGAATATTCCATATGAGAAGTCAAGAGAGTAACCAGAAAAGTATCACCAAACGTCCCATACCGCTTGGTATTACTAATCCATTTACTCAAAATCCTTGTCATACAGAATTTCACACAAATTTCAAGGAAAATTGTGCTTAATTCAATATATATTTTGTTGATGGTAAACTTTGGAAATTCTCATCACAAAGGGCTTTCGGATGGGAACTCCAATAAGGAACATATACATTGAAAATATTTTCTTTAAAATTCATATATTTGTCCTCAAAATCTGATCAAAATAATAATTTATGTTTATTTATTTTCCAAAATCTCATTAACATAGTTTATTCTTCACAAAATGCGCTCTCTCTCTAAAGCAATTCTAGCGTCAATTCCGCTCATTCTAGGGCAATTCCACCATATCTCTAATGAGTTTTAAACCCAATAAGCCAAGTTTTAGAAAAACCATAGCTCTGATACCAACTGTGACAACGCGCCGTTTTGACCGCCCCAAGCCGGTAATTAAACCAACTAGAAGTGTTCAAAACGACGGATTGTTATTGGCTTACAGGGTTTAAAATGGAGTGTAACACAGAATCGCAGTGCTCAATAATAGCAGCAAAAATAAAATTTATAAATATCAGAGCACGGAATCACAAAGCACAATATTTGTAGCAGAATAAAATTTGTTATAAATATCAGAGTTTTTACAATATTTTTGTACAGCGGAAGAAATATAATTTCATACATAACTTCCATTAAACAAATTATTTCTTCTCTCAAGCTTTGTACGCGCGCGCGCGTCTTCACGTTCATCTTCTCCTTAAGGGCTAAAATCTTTGTATCATACATTTAATGTAAGTCACCAAATATCACATGGTTAAGAAACATATATAATGGCACGGGTTAAACTTGTATATTACAGTTCTCCTTTCTGTTTCATTTTATAAAAAGAAAACAGTCAACATATTAAACTTTCAGGTTTAGGACCGATCATACAATACTTACAAATGGTATACAAATTAAAACAAGCAAAAGGTATAAATAAAGGATAGTTAGCTTTTATAAAAGAATAAAAAAATCCAAAATGTCTCATGTGTGAGACTTGGCACGTACTAGTGTTAATAGCAACATAGAAGTGATACTACAGCCAACACAAAAAGAGAAACACTTAAACCAAATACATATGAGATATTCTGCCAAAATAGCGCGGCAGTAGGCATGCAATGGACAGCCTGCGCCATGCAGCAATTTACAGGATTCTGAAACCATACATGAGTGTATTTATGTACATAGACATTTGTATACACTAAAATAAAGTGGTAGATTTCAAGGTAAGATCAAAGTGTTAAATGGCTTACACTGGTTCAATTTGTAAGGGAACCAACACATACAGTAAGGCCTTATAGAAAAGACAAATGCATACTAACACCAACTGGTCATCCTTGGTTACATACAAAAAAAAAAAAAAAAAAAAAAAAAAAAAAAAAAAAAAAACAAGTAAAACAATGACAGTAACTACATTTGACAAATAAAGCCCATGAACCGGTATATAAGTTGACCGTAGGCAATGAAAAACAGGGTTCTACATCTACTACTAATTTGGTAAGCAAACTGTGTACGTTAATATACCATTATTTGATCACAAGTCAGTATCAAGCATATGTACTTGTTTATTGAACCCAGTTATATATATATATGTATATATATATATATATATATATATATATATATATTTATATATAAGTAAACTAATTTGAAATGCATACATCTGTGAACTAGGATAAAAATCATTTTTATTTAGACCTCCAATATTAATGTACAACAACGGCGCCACCAGGTCTAGTATCAGACATCAAAGACAGAAACTTGCAACAGCACAAAACAAAAATGAACAAGAGAACATGGCGACAACATCAGTATAAACTGACGTTACAAGCATAAAGGGCCTCAAGTGAAAATGAATGAAATTTGTATTATGTTTTGTATGTTTGCTTCTTCTAAAACTGTCATAAAGCGCCACCAATTAAATACCAACGTTCAACAAATAGTTATAACTCACTAAAGGACTCCAAATTTACTAAGCCATTTGACTTAATATGTCACTAACATGGGTTCAAAAAGTACATTACAGTAACCTGAGTGTATTAGAATTCTTATTAGACAAAATAAAAAGGCCTCCTCGTAATATGAATACATCTTTGAAGTTTTAATACACTAGAAAAAAAAATAAGAGGACCGGCTGTATGTTGAAACACGGATACATTAACATGAAAGAACGATATTATGAGGATGTGAGAAAGAAGAAAAACTCTAAATGGGTATGCAACAAATGGTATGGATCTATAATATTGAAAAGTGTGACCGCATAAATGGGAATCATATAAATCTACCCTACCATACACATATAAATTCTACATTGCATGCATGCGTTTTGTCCTATAGGAACAGGAGAACACTTAGAAAAATTAGAATGTGCATATCTACAAGCACCACTAAATGCATGCGAGTCATCAAGAATAATCAAACATGCATGGTGGAGAATGTTACCTAAACCAAATGACAGGGTTGCACAAGTCAGGTGGGAACCAACCCAAGTGGTGCTAAACAAAACTCTACACTCATACATAAATATCCAAATTGCAGGTTCAGCAATCACAAAGCAACGGTGAAACAAGAGATGCATTCCGGTGTTAACAAGGCAGTCAGTGCAGGTTCATCTAATCAAAATAAATCAATCTAAATAAAGGGGGTTTCCATTATTGGAGAGGCACCATCGATGTTTTACTAAGACACTAAGGGTGGTAAGGTCAGGTAATCCCAAGCGTGCCCGAAACCAGACAAGACAGTGGACAGAACCCCAGGAAAGTAGCAGTAAACAAGCACACCCCATACTCAGTGACAAAACGAAATCTACAGCTTGAAACAGGCTTAAACGCAAGTTAAAAACTTACCATTATGGTGATAACAAAGGAGTAGGAGCTGCTGTTTACAGCGACGGCAGCACCCACCGTCCATCGAAGCAGCAAAGAACAGACTTTGAGGAGGTTACAGGCGCGACGGTGCTCATATGCAGCACTGGTGACGGAAACTTGGGAGCGGCGGCTTCCTTGGAGGTGCGGAGCTCGAACGGTTTAGAGATGATCAGCTGGAGGCGCCGATTCAAAACCGCAGTGGAGGAAGACAGTCGTTGATGGCTGATGCCCAAAGCAACGTCTCCAGTTAATGAACAGTAGAGGCAAAGTTTGGGGCCTTGCGAGGCGCAGGAGACAGCAGAGGATACTGCTATTATCTTCGACGCGGTGAGGCTCTGGCGGTCAACGACAGTGAGGAGGGCGGCATCGAACGGTACTGGCCAAATCGGTAGCCATTAACTTTTTGATTTGAGAGAAAATCAATTTTGGGGAAGAATCGATTTTGTTTTTACGAATAGAAGAAGATATGGTTTCTGATTTTCACGGCTGAAAAAAAATGAT
Source organism: Allium sativum (assembly GCA_030737875.1). Lineage (NCBI taxonomy): Eukaryota > Viridiplantae > Streptophyta > Magnoliopsida > Asparagales > Amaryllidaceae > Allium > Allium sativum. Next base: position 807,673,854 of record CM060921.1, on the reverse strand, counting down.
CCCTGAAAAGAAAAGTGAAGCCCCCCAAAGCAAAAGGGTACGCACTATTTTATAGCTCAAATAGAAGAGTCCAGATAACACCAGATAAGCTATAAAAAATATGGTGGCAACAATATTCAGCAGCAAGCGTCAACTAGGTTCAGCACCCAAACTTTGAGTCAAAATACTCAAGTATGGTAACGCCGGATTGAACATGATTGACCGAACGTTACTAGTATACAACGTTATTTATTAAAGCAACCGATGAACTGAATACGTCGTCCAACGTTAAGCTGAACCAATGAGAAATAGTGTGTGCGAAGCACACAAACAAAGCTATTCATTTAATTTATAAAAAGAATATTATTATTTTTAGTTTATTTTTTTTACTTTTTTTTTTCAACAATATATCCAACCCATAATCAAAATAGATTAAATTCCAAGTTTTATATAAAATTTCAGATTCTATATCAAAACCATCGATAAATATTTATTTTAACGAAAAAAATTCTTAATTTAGTTTATTTTTAAACGCTAAAATTTTCTACGTTGTTAGAACCCACCTTCCAAAATCTGGGTTGTTACAACTACCTACCATCTATAGTCAATCGTGTACGTATACGGAAAGGCAGAGAACTCCCAATAGACCATACACTTGCTATCTAGTTATGGGTGAGGCTGGCCAATAGGAAAGTGGGGCATAAGTAGCAATAGTATAGTTCTTGTGCTTGATTTTCTTGGATTGCCTTTCATTAGTTGAGGGAGGGGACACGTGGGACCATAGCCACGGGTAAAAAAACAGACCTTAGTATCTGCATCGAAAGATAACTTAAAGCTCCCGACCGAGTTCCGTATTTCTTGATTAAGCTCTGTCACGGGACTCGTGCCGCACATATAGTGTACATGTGCATCTAGAAATTGAAAAACGTTTCGCGATACATACGTGGGAAAAAGGGGCCGCTCGATGGGTAGCATAATCCCTAGTGGTCCTAGGTGGCATAAACCCTAATCAAATCTAGAAAACGTCTAATAGGTAGCATAATCCCTAGTGGTCCTAGGTGGCATAAATCTTAGTTGAACACGCGATAGTTCATGATGAGGAAAACTAGCCAGAACAAGGGTGTCAGTCCAAACGATTTCAAGAATGGTGTCACTACGTTGAAGTAGTATAGAATTACGTGATGAAGCCCGTTCGATATACGGCAAGGGACTGTTCATATACATGGAAAAGATGACACAGGTTGGGATACTAGTACGGGTGGTGCAGAGCAAATAGATATCATAGAAATATGTTATACTTGATTCATCATGCCTGTAGTTTATCTTGTTACCTTAGTTTATCTTGTTCTCTTAGTTTAATCTTCCTATCTTGCCATCATGCTTATGTTTACTTTCAGTTTATTCATGCTATGTTATCTTTACTTGTTTCTATGTTGAAAGTAACTGAACTTACTCAGTCTTTATGACTGACCCGTTTTGTTTCGCCTCTTTTTCTTCCGTCCCCCCCCCCCCCCCCCCCCAGGTTCGCAGGGTAGGGATACAACTTAGTTTGGATCTTACCAAGCTCCAAAGCTCTTCCATGTACGGCTTGGATTTCTCTTGGCTATGGCTTGCTTTGCTTTATTGGGGAATGTCACAATTTGTTTTTATGCTTCTTTGTTTTTGAACAAGACAGATATTTTGGCTATGAAATTGGGTATTGGAAGTTGATGTGTTTTTGTTGTAAATAATTATATTTAATAAATGATTTGAAGTACTTCTACTTTACTTTACGCTGTTTTATATATGTCTGTCTTGTAATATTTCTGTTCCAGTACCCATAATGATCCATTGAAGTTAAGGCATTTCCTTGTGAGTGACCTTAACGGATGTGGGGTGTTGCAATCAGCATCGCCGGCGATGACACCGGCCACTGGAACCACCTCCGACTACTTCCCCGACACTGCACCAACACCTAGCCCCATCGCCAGAACCGCCGTGCCCCCAATTGCCTCCGACCACCGTGAAAACCCACTTCCCCCAATTTCGGTTAGACCAAAAATTTCTACGCCTCACGCTACCAGAACGTCCGCCACCACCACCGTTCAGACCGCCGCGCACCCCCCTCCCTTTTCCCTTCAGCACCCAGACCCCACGACCACCATTGACGCCGGAATCGAAGCAAACCCGACCACAACTCCCAAAACCGAACCCAAAACAATGTCCTTAGTTCATATAGTCGCCACGACCTCCTCCGACCACCGTATGACCTCCAACTGGTACCAAAACGAAGCTGAACCGCTCCTCTTCAAAAACCCCTTGGTCTCGGCCATTAAAATTGGGTAGATTCTTCGAATTTGGGCAAAGAACGAAAGTGGTTTAATGGCTTTAAACCACGATTCCGGCCACCACCTAGCTCCGATCAACCCCAACTTTTGGATGTAGCTTCCTCTCCTCCCGATCTACGACTTTGCTTCAGCACCCCATATCAAAAACTTCACGGATCGAGAGATATAACTAGATTTACGTTGAGGGGTTTATTTGCAAATTTACATAAAGAAAATGTTGATGGGCTGGAAATGTTGATGAGGGAAGGGTTTATATAATGTGTGTATAATATATTTTATGTTGATTTGACGAACGACGCTGACTAACGATATTTTATTTCGAACCTATCGCTATTTCGAACATCGTTTATTCGCTGCTGCGCTCACATACGAACCCCGTTCGAGACGCAAATGGACGGCATAGTATAATTCGACGATACGGTCCTAATGAAACTTGTTTCGTCGAATTCCGTGTCCGTTTGCTCAAACAGCGTTTGTACACATCCAATTAGGTCGATTTATTTTGCCACGCTCACAGAATAAACCCGATTGACGCGCCGTCTGAAAATCTAGCAATAATTTACTATTACGGTCCCAACAAAATTTGTTTCGTCGAAAACAGAGATCGTTTGAAAAATGTCCCTTTTGAACTGGCCAATTTTGAATAAAATAACCCAATTTTAAAATACTTCAATATAATATAAATTAAATGCCGTGATTGGTCATACACAACCAGAATTTGATGTATTACCAAGGAAAAATAACCTGGGCTGAATTCCAAGCCAAATCGATATTTAAAATATTAAAAACCCCTTTATTAAATTTAAATAACGTTATAATATATAACGAAATTCCATAGCGACCTTTTCAAAATTTGATTTGGACATAAAATAAAATCTGCACGATGAAAACTGGATTTTTCTCTGCCATTGGAAAGATATCGTCAAACCAGTCCCTACATTTCTTGTTTCGAGGAAATCCGACTTATTTTGAACCCGGTACGACCGATTGAAGTTCAAAACGCCAAAACGCGAACTGTCGCGCCGTTGCAGCTCGTTATTTAATTAAATTATAAACCATATATATTCGTCGTTATTTTCTATATGAATCGTCACTAAAATTTCAGTATAAACAATATTTGACCACTTTAAACTGCCCCATCACAATATATTTCAAATTCGACAATTTCCCATATTCTGGAAATTAAAATATTATTTATTATTTATTTAAATAATCCATTCCAAATAAAATCGTTAAATTCGATTATTTAAATTCAATCCAATATTTTAAATAATTAAAATAATTAAAATATTCCAAATAAATAGGCAGAAAATACGGGTCGTTACATTCCTTCCCCCTTAAAATAATTTCGTCCTCGAAATTGCTAAGGTAGAAGAAGTGTCGTCAACTATCGTCTTTTCAAAAAGAATAAATTTTAAAACTCGAATTAAATTTCAAACTGACCTAATTTGGTTTTAAAACCTATTTCTTTCAAATATAATAATTTCCCAAAATCTTCAAAAAATTTCTAACACCGTAAATTCCAGAAAATTTCGGCAGAGTCTCCCCTGTACGGAGCACATTTGCAATATCGTAGGATCAAGAAATATGTATACATCGACTCTCATAGTCAGAAAAATCAAAATCCAACAAAAACCAAAATTTCATATTTGCGTAAGCGTACCTTTTTGCGAGCTTTACTACGCGATAAATGATAATTTATATTTGAGTTGTCTTAATCATTATGCAGCTCTATAATCAATCTGGACTCAGTTAACTCTAGAAATTTCTCCTGGATGGATTTTAAAGCTGAATAATCACTTCAGCACCTGTTCTCAACTCAAACGAATTCATTAGCCATCAAACAAATGTCAACCAGGTTCAAAATACCCATATCATCCATATCATCCCATTATACACACAATTCAATCCATACGAGGTTATAATTATTTATAATCTCTTCATTTATTTAATTACCCATTCGGATTTATTTAATCTGGATTGATTTATTCAACTTATTCATTTCACATTGGTTTTAAACCAAATCGATTCATGTTCAGGTTGATATTTATGAGATCGAGCACACAATCCAAACACATCACACAATCAACATCAACAAACCAAAATAATTTGCCCATACTATAATAATCATCACTTTTATTTTATTATAAAATAAATTGGGCAAAATAATTTCAAAAATAATTTTAATATCAAATCACAAATACGCGCTCTCATATATATACACAAACTCAATCTAGGGTATTACTAACCCCATCTTTATCGAATCACGCCACAGAGCCAAGGTTATCTCTAAACCAATAGCTCTGATACCACTGTAACGACCTGGGGAAAAGCTCGACGCTCGAATCTTCGACAACAATACATAAACCCGTAGCGCTTGCCAAAAACCCAAGTATCAAACCCCCAGATTGTTATAAGAAAGAATTTAGAGGGTGAGAATAGAAAGAAAGAAATATTTGAATGGGAGAAAGAAGAAGAACACATCAGAATCTCACAGCGGAACGAATAAAATATAATATCAGTTATCTTTATACAAAAGAACAGTATAAACATACCAATCATCAGGGTACATCATATAACTGCACAGCGGAAATAACTTTATATAACTAGCGGTGAAGCCGCCTGCTTCCAACTCCTGAACTCCAAGCGAAACCTAACCTGGAACATACTCGGTCTGACCCGAGCACATTTGATTTAAACAAAATACACCGGGTCAGTCTGGAATACCATCAGTGATAAATTCACAAAACAACACACACTAGTTTAACTTTGGAAATCCTTTATGAAATCAAATGATAATAGTAAGACCAGTTCACACATAAACACGGACGGTTTTTACCTTACTACAACCCAAAGCTCCTTTGAAATCATACTTTGATCTGATATTATCATAATGTCTAAATACAAGTAAATATCAATATAGTGGAACGCTTGCATCTCACGCTCCCCATATATAGTATACAAACCAAAACCGCGGGCGCTTATTGGATATTGGATTCCAACTTGACAAGGTATGGGACCACCTTCCGCACGTGTATCTCTAGAGGCGAATACACTGGGTTCAACAAGAACGTCCTGCAACCCGGCCCTTACATGACCGACCACTCATTTAGCTTGAGTGTATCGAATGTATATCACCGACAGTTGGGATCAGCAACCGCCTGCCCGAAAAGGGACAGCATCGAAACATAGATTAAGAAGCAAAAGGAATTTCTCTAGATAGGTGATCATACACCCTAATGGGAGCGAACAACATAGCCATGCTGGCTGCCCGATTTTTGTCATTTCCCTGTTGATGAGGCTTGAGGTTGGAATTCCTCTTCGAACATCTGGCCATCATTCACTTTGAATGCCACATCGTCAGATCCGCCAGATCACACTTGATTGACGTCCACAAAAATACTCTAGTTTATTTGGCTAGAGAATAACCATTTCTCCGCCATCAACTATGGTACATTTGGAGAAATCAACTCATGTAATTCCTTTGGAAATACTCTGTCAGACATCTGTCCATACAAGTCATCTAGGAACAGGATGAACCGAAGGTACTCTCCTACTGCATCTCATATAGGAATCACCCCATGGATCAGTAGCGAGAAGTCCTTGCAACCCGTGGATTCCAACCACGACCGAACCACAGTTTATCTCTGGGAGCTAACCAAAGATTATTAGCGTTTCTTCCGCTTATGAAGATCCACGGTCTTCAAAGCTTCATCTCAACCATCTTCAAATATCTTCACGTATTTGTTGGTCGGAATGGTTTTCGAATATAATTCGATCCCGGTCTTTCCATACCAACAATCGTATTGGTCTGGTTTGATAGTCGGTGTTTTAACTATCAATTAACACATGTGTCAATGATTTCACTGATTCAGTACTTGGCATGACTTTGCCTTTTTAAATGGTAAATCAACATTTTATTCCTCAATACGTTTAAACCTGATGTTTATTCTTAATTATAACAAAAACCATTTAAATACTTCCGAGCATATATATAAGTATGAACCCAGCTTTCCATTCCCTTTGGAAGTATCGATATATTTCTTTAAAACCTTTTCCCCTTTTCTTATAATCGAGCAACTCGCGATACTCATATACGTATATACTTAATGATATAAACCAAATTTCCTTTGATTAACTCTGACAGATTTACTTTGATCGATTAACTAATGTTCGACTTTCTCCCTTCGCTTGACTCTAGATCGCAGCGATCACAATGGTTACGCCTGATTCCCTCAGGAAACATCCGACCGCCGTAGGCTATTTGCAGCCCTGCGAATTACGCTAGCAGTCGTACGTAATGAAAATTCTTCCTGGAAAACTATGTTTGATTAACTCCAACTTAAATACGATATTCGATCAACTCTAATTGAATAACAAATCTTCAATATAATTTGAAATCAATATTCTTTTTCCTTTTTAAACCAATATTGCAATATTTCTTAATTTCCCAAATCCTTGCATTAGAGTTCGGTGTTTCTTGTATAAGATAAAACCAATTCATCACCTTCACTCACACCAAACTAATACCGTCCCTTGATAATAGTGAGGCCAACCAAGTTGGGGTATTTTAGTTATCTCTCAGACCTTGATCAACCCGTTCTTACCTCAGAATAATATTAGCTTATCACTTAACTATCTATACTAAATCTTGTTTCAAATATTGATTTCAAATTTGGGTTATTCAACCTTTTCTTATATTTGAAATCCTTGTTAGAACATCTCATCACTTAATCCCTTTAAAGTATCATTCCAATCCGAATTCGCCTTACTTAATTTGAAACATTAAGTAAAACCCTTATTTAAATCTTTATACTTACCTACCAACTTCATTTACCAAGTTCGTCGAACACTTGTGTCATAAAACACTCCATAATCTCTTAATCGAATTTATCTCCAACTAATTATTTCTTACTCGACTTTAAATTGAATTCATTTCTTTAAATCATTTTAAATTAAAAGGATAAAGTAGTTTTACAATTAACCATATCAAAATATAGTTAACTTTGCCTAAATCAAAAATAGGATCATTATTACTTTTACAAGCTTACTCAAAAGTAATTTAGGTTATTAACAATAACCAGTTCAATATTCTCTTTAGATTTTAGTTAATCTAAGATTAACTAATATCTAACTCTACTCGTTATGCTTTAACGAATATTTAAATCAATATCTATCCCTTTGTCCATTTTACTCGAAACGGTGGATTTTACTAACCATATATATCAGTTAACAGTTAACTGAATTCCCTTTGTCATTTCCCTTTTCTTAAATTAATCAAATAACTTAATTGATTAAAATCAACTTTTGATTGTTTAAAAACAAATTGTCTAATTAACCAACCCGTAGGTAAAACCTTGGGTTTTTCTCTGCTGTCAAACTTTTATAAACCCTTTAAATAATCCCTTTGAAAACTCGGTTAAAATATATTTTATAAATTCCTTTTTAAATTCTTTATAGAATTTATTTAAAACTTTATTCCAGTTATAAAATAATTTATAACCTTTAAACTGCGTAAATTCATCGAATGGTCAACTGACGTCAGAAATATCACCTTTGGACCATTCACTGCCAATTACCCAATCAACACTGTCGGTTGATTCTAAACACAACAATGACGAATATCTATTCAACCATCACACTCAAACCGGTTTTGGGGTTTGTCAGGTTGAACAGTTCATATATATGCATAACAAACAAAAATGCAGTTAATTTGAGGAATCCGGTTGGATCCCTCCAACCTGTCCTTCTCTGCATCACAGATGTCAGTTGAATAAGAATATACGAATAAAATAATTAAATAAGTGCAACCAATCAGACAATAGCAACCAATTTGCATCCATCGCATCCAATCAACCATTTTAAGCTATTAACTGTAAAATATATTTTACTATGAATGTACCACATCACAGGATTCCAGAAGGTGTGAGAATTAACTCACCAGAGTTTGTTCTGGTCGACGGTTGACGCGGTTGTCGCTTTTAATATCAGTCGGACATTCGAATTTTGCTGAAATTTCAAGGGCGTCAGATCAGCGTCTAGTCAGTGCCATCGCTTAGGTCTTGTCCCTGCGATCCCAATGGATCCAGTTTCGTCAAATTTCATTCACGTATGAAGAAGTTATCGCTGATCAAAGTTTTAAACTCGTTAATATAAATTAATTAATGATTAATTAATAATTTAAATAATTATCTTTAATTGAACTTGCCACGTCATCCTAGTATGAAATCAAAGACGCGTTTATTCTTTTCTCCTTGGCAAAACCCGATGGTTTCTTTCCATCGTTCAACCCAGCTCTTCCTTTCAGATGTACGATGGCCAATCACCATCGCCGGCGACGACACAGGCCACCGGAACCAACTCCGGCTACTTCCCTGACACCGCACCACCACCCAGCCCCATCGCCAGAACCACCGTGCCCCCAATCGCCTCCGACTGCCGTGAAAACCCACTTCCCCCAATTCCGGTTAGACCAAAAATTTCGACGCCTCACGCCACCAGAATGTCCGCCACAACCACCGTTCAGACCGCCGTGCACCCCTCCCTTTTCACTTCAGCACCCAGAACCCAGGACCAACATTGATGTCGGAATCGAAGCAAACCCGACCACAACTCCCAAAACCGAACCCAAAACAGTGTCCTCAGTTCATCTAGTTGCCCTGATTAGCATAGAAATGTGTTATTTTTATGCTCTTATACCTTATCTTTTGTATATAAATAAATATTACTTGGGTATTGTTTTGTCACTTTTACAGATATTCCAACCCACCCCGCAGGCAAACAGAAAAGTAGAGAAATAGAGATCAAATTGCTGTGTATTTGCATTTTGAAGAATTGTAGATGAAGATCTCACATCTAGCTGATGTTGGACAAGAAAATGACTGATTTAGAGGCCATGCACATCTCAAATTAAAGGAGGCTTGCAAGAGAAAAGGAGAAAAGGCCTAGAACTTGTTCCATATGACAAAAGGCCTAAAAATCACTTGAAATAGCTAGGCCCATTTGTAATTAGGGTTAGGGTTTGGTTATGTCATATAAATACCCTTGTAATATCATTGTAGCGACGATCTCATCCTATTCTGTATTCTCTTATCCATTAACAAAGTTCTTATTCTTTATATTTTCTGCATTTTCTATTTCTTAGCAACTAGTGTCATCTACACGATTAGATTCGGTAGAGTACTAGTTGTATTTTACATTTTTTTAGTGATTAATCGTTTGATTAGTTTCAATGATAATCCTAATTTTAATTCCTGTTTGTTATTTCAATTTCTGCAATTTTGATTTCTGCTTTTTTATCGCTTTCATAGGTTAAATCGGATTTGATTAGATTCGGATCTGCTTCATAGTTTCATTGCTTTTCCATTGAAAATTGTGATTTGATCGTCGGTTCAGTTAGATCTGTTCTGAATCAAATTACAGTTTCAATTTGTTTTGTTTTCAAAATCAACCTCCAAAGTTTTGTCTAACTCGCCCAAGAGATTATCTAAATAATTTGATTTAATTTGCTTCCCTGCGTTCGACCTATATGCTACACACCTGTGCGCTTGCAGAATTTATTACAAATATCACGCTTTTCTAGTTCTTACATTAGCGTCGATCAAGTTTTTGGTGCCGTTGCCGAGGAGGTAACGATTAAATTTTATTATTTATTTAATTTCCGATTCGTGTTAGTTTTTGTTTATATTTTTCTTTTGTTTTCGTGTATATATAAAAAAAAATTCTTGAGTAGCTGATTTGGTATTTCTCATTGATACTATAATCTTCTATACAAGAAAAAAAAAGATCTTGCTATTTTTTTATTTTGGTTACTTTCCTTTTTATTTCTCAATCTCTTCTTTTCCTTTATTTCGTTCCATCTTTCCACCTTTCCAATCTTCTACGTTCTTCTCTTTCTTCTTTCCAAAAAAAAAACTTTCTTTTTATTATTGATTTCTTCGCAATTACAGCTCTCTACAATCTATCTTTCCATTTTTTTTCATTTCATTTCTTTCTTTCCTAATCTCTCCTTTACAAAACTCAAATAAAAAAAAAGCTAATTTCATTTTGTTCTTTTTCTTTTTGCTTCTGCCGAGACCATCTTCTCTTCAGCCAACAAGTACCCAATTTGTACTCCCACAAACTACCCCTTTGACCATCACGCATCCAAACCTCCATCGCCAACAAACTCCACGCAACATCCTCCGGTTTTGCCATTCTCACGTTCAATACTTCCAAAACCCTGCCATAGCCATCAACGAGCTTCTGTAGAAAAATCACTGGCCTCACTCATCTCCTTGGCAAACTACTCCCCAACCAATTTTCACTACAGCAAAACCGATCACAAGCCATCCACCGACAATCATATATCAGCCATCGCATCTCAATTCACATCCACCAATACTGATCTCCACATCATCACACGCTGCTCCTAAACCACACCCTACAGAATCATCCCGACTTCTGCAATTCAAAACCCTTCTCCCCACCTTTATTTTTTTCAAACCTGAGACCACACATCCACAATGAAAGTTAATTAGGGTTTCAAAATCGGATCCTGCAGCGGATTACAAAACCCTAAATAGATCTATTACGAGAAACAATAAATCAAAAATCAAATCATACCTAGGGTTTTAAGCTTCCAGATTCTTAGACGAATCTATGTTGAATTGAATCACATAGCACAACGATTTGCCGTGCCTCTATATGTATCCACTTGATTGTCCACTTCTTCGATCTGAATTGAAGAAGAAAGAAGGAGATGCGTCGCCAGCCGCCATGAGTGATTTTCTAGGGTTATGGAAAAATCTGATATTCCTTTTGGTCGGTCTTAATTTTCTTTTGACCACTATATCCTTATATAGTATTGCCTAGTGATAGGAAAAAGGGAATTCAAAATACCCCTTTTAAATCTAGGATTTGACCAAAGAATATAAACCATCCGAATACCGATTCAAATTCCAAATAAAATATCAACAAATTGATGTTTTATATATCTAAAAAATAATTTCTCCTTCGTAACATTCAATTGTGTGACCCTATAGGTTATTACAACGTTGGCAATGGTTTTAAATCGTATTCAAAACCATAAACAGTGATTGGCACCTAGCAATGCGTCGCTGCTACCTAAGCTATAATAAAATTATCAATTCGATACAACCTTTCCGTGACTAGTGTATCAATGCAATATAATCCTTTTAACCGATATATCCAGGATTAAACTAGAGGCATGGATCGTATCATTCCCGTTATAATTTAATCTGTTTTCTTGATCGATGAGTAAACAAATCAGTATTTGAGCACGGCCATGCATTTCACAGTCTCACTCAATCAAGAGGCCCATGGATATCACTACGAATATATCGTAGGGTTAAATTCCATCTAGATCATTCATAATTTTTCATTCGATTCAAGATGTATCCGATAATCACCGTTATCGTTACTCTGTTACGAAATAACTTTAGATGATATCAAAACACAAATATTCCCGAATAAAATCATAATGATTTCAGGTCTGAGGACCATTACATCATTGTCACTATGAGAATAACTTACGATACTGTTAATTATATTCCGTGGAGTTATCTCACGGTGGGTCAGCCCAATACGATATTCTCCAATACGTATTTATATATTGACTTTAATATCACGTATATTAATGATCAATGAGATGTGATCATCAGTCAATCAGTATACTAGTCTCAACGCTTTATTGTTCTCCTGTATAAACAATAAAGTTCGACTAGGGACATTTAAGAATTATAATACTTGACATATCATATAATCTCAAGTTCAGTCTTACTCGAACTATACAATCCCGTATTATTATTCTAAGGAATTCTATTATATTAATATTTATATTATGCAGTAAATACAATATAATAGAATAATATTTTATTCCAAATAAAATAATAACATCAATAGTGTTATAAATCTCATCAAATAAATTGCCTCTAGGGCACAAATTCTAACAATCTCCCACTTGCACTAGAGTCAATTATTTATGTATCGTATACTTATGAAACTAGTGTAACTATTAAACTTCTGCTGCGACAGAGTTTAATTCTGTAGGTATGCATCATAACAACTTTTGTAACTTTACAGATATGTTTATTTCTTCTGTGAACAACTTGACATAAAAGTTATATTTCTTAAAATATATGTTTGGATCAATTATGAGTTTAACGTTTTAGGCCTGAGCAATAGCCACATTGTTATCGCAATGTAAATCATTGGATCAACAATGAATGAAGTTCAATCATGAACTTCTTAATCCAAACAATTTTCTTTCTTAGAATTAGTATTTATTTCTTGTTTTAAAACTAACATTATTTACAATAATCAATGTGTTATCAAATAACATTAGAGTTATTGTTTCACTCCCACTCAATTTCTTGTCTATACAAGATTTAATGGTATTTCGTGGTCTCCGAGACATTTCGGATTCTATTTTATTCTCATCGGTATGTTAGAGACTGACTCTCCTTTATAAGGATACCAATTCGAGAAATAAACATTTTTATTCTTAGTGGATTTATAAAATTAATATCCATTTGTTCCTGTGGATATCACACCAAAATAGTTATCTAATTTGGGTCCGATCTTATCAGAGGAAGGATATTTAATCAAACGCCTTACATCCCAAATCATCGTGTTATACACACTAGGACATTTCCTAGTCCATATCTTATACGACGTCTTTAGATCGTTTTAGTGAGATTTAATATAATTGTTCTAAATTTAATTTAATGGAAGACCTATATGACTTATCATTAGTCGTATTTTATCTTATAAGGTACGATATCTCCTTTCAGACACACCATTCCAATACGGTCTTCTAGATGGAGTAATTTATGAAACAATTTCAACTTATATTGACAGTCATCAATTAATTGGCTTAAACATTCTCTTTCAACTGTTCGAAGAAAAATTATTTTCTATCAAAATTGGTTTCTATCTCCACTTTGAATTCCTTGAACTTTTCAAAGGATTCTAATATGTGTTTCATAGATACACGTATCTTTATCTACTGATATCATCAGTAAATCTAATGAAATGATAAAACCTACCTCTAGTTTATGTATTCATTGCTCCATATACATCATTATGTACGAGACCCAATACTTATCATTCATTCACTGTGTCAAGTGAAAGGTGATTCAGTTGTATTGCCTAATAAACAAGATCTGTATTCTTCATATAATTCAAAACTAAATGATCTCAAAATTCCATCATTATGGAGTTTTGATATACTTTCTTGTTTACTGGCCCAACCGGTAATACTAAAGGTATATTGGATTTAAGTCACTAAATTTAATCCACTCATTTTAATGTCAAGTACATTATAGTTAAGGATTTACAAAGATCATTAACTATTTGTGAAATTCCATATAATATTTCATATAAATAAAATGAATAACAATTGTTTCCTTTTATTACAAATGAAATTCAAACTTGTCTAAACAAGATCTATTATAACATTTATCTTAAGTGGAATTTCATTATAACAATTATTTTATTTATTTAATTAAGCCAATATAATCAACAAGAATCAATTTTTTATGGATAATCTAACAACATTTGCTTTATTTCCAATCATAAGTCTACTTGTTATTTTATCAGATTTCTACTCATTCTGCAATTTCAATAAATCAACATACATTTATGTGATTTATATTTAGTATCTAATACTAGAAATGTATAAGTAGATTATTATAACATTTATATTTTATTTAGTTGAAGTCACACTTTAACTTATTTCAGATCCTCTCTTTATATCTAAAACAATTACATTTAATTTGTTTGAAGACAATCCACAAATTTTAATGTTAGTTAAGAAATTTGTTTTAATTTAATTCGTCCTTCTTAAGGATTAATTTAAATTATCGGAGTTATTTGTTATTTAATATCTACATTAGATAATAAAATAATAACTGATTCTTTTATTATTTATTTAATACAAATTTCGACAATAAAAATTTATATTAACATAAATGTATATATTTTAAACTAAAATACGCTCCCACTCAAATTAACATCCCTCTGTTTATATATACATATTGGTATATATATATGACGGTGTTCCAAGACCCATATCTAATCATGTTTTGACTCTGCTTTGGCAAATCCCCAAAACACAACCTTTTAGGTAGATATCTTATGTCAATTATATCATGTATATAATTCCTGGATCGCATGATGAACATTTTGTTCAGTATTATTCGTTTTGCTCAAATATAGAATAATTCACGCTATTGACTCCAAGCCATAATCTTATTATGCAGCTCAGTTAAGTCAAACCCAATAATACAATTCAAGTATCACATTTACTCCGTCGCATATAACCAAAATAAAAGGGTGCACAATGCTTTGGCATTACCTACATCCAGTGATTTTGGACATTGATGAGTGTATTATTGGAAGACGTCACCATGACTTAATATAACAAATTTGCTTTAAAGGGAATTTATAATTCGTAATGGAAAACAATATCAGAGTTATTCATATATCAGAATATATGCATTTTATATTCGTAATATAAATTGGATTTAAATAAAATATATAAATCAAATATATATATATATATATATATTATATATTCTAAATCCAACATTATATAGGAATCTTGCCTATATTTCCTTTTGAACATTTCAAATTATTGGTTACTAGAATTTTTGTATCAAATGTAATATACAAATCTTAAACAGTTTTTAACCAACCTTCTATGGAACCATTCCATTTTCACATGTTACAAAGCTTCTGTCTGTGGGTATATATGTATTGTTCAAAACAGTTTATATTTAAACAAGTCAAACTACTCCAAAATAGATACAAAGTACTCATGCTATTCGAAATAGTGAGACAAGTATATCTTTATCTAATACTATACTATACCCCTTATAACAAAGCACATTACACAGGCATTTTGTACATAGTAGTTCAAATAATACATACCAAATTGATATTAAATACATATAACATGTAATGTCAGATCATATAACAATACAATTTTCTGGTCATGGGTATACAGATCTTGGTTAAACATTATAAATTTAGATTCAATGCTAATGATAAAACATACATAAAAAAATACACTACAACTGAGTCGATATTTCTGTGTATCTGTATACACAGTACTTCCGATCAAGTTTCTTTAAACCTGCCAAGTCTCACTTGGTTTTGGAAGTTCGACCGTTCCTGCATCAATGTTCACTCTTGTGCTAATTAGTTCAGTCATATTGCGCCAAGTTACAAGACCAAATCTGCAAACGTATACATATGAATGTGTGATATCAGTTTTTCATTTCGTCTGAAAATAAACAATGCAATGTTTATGTATTATATACATATATACATATCAAATATACATACATATGTCATTGTTCTAATTCAAACATATATTTGATACATATAAACAAGCAATACAAACAAAATTTGTATGCTTGTAAATGAATACATGTTGCCTATGTGGTGTTTACATTTACAGGAATCAATATTCCCTACTCACAGTATCCAAACTGTGCTAACCATTGGGAGTGTAAATGGGAAATAAACATCATCGTGTTTCAATATGAAGCAACAGACTAAATCACCTACAGGTCAAAATTATAGTACCAAACCAAACCGTAGTATTCAGTTATAAGCTATATATATGTATACATATATCTCAGACTTCGATCATGATTGTGCAGGAATTCCATACATATATATATCGATAAGTATAACTCATACATTTTAATATATACATGAATATTACAGGTTTCTAAACCTATTAATATTATAAGATGCATCATGGAACAAGAATTCACTATCAAACAATACATTGATAAGTATACTGGTTTTTCAGTTATGTGAACCAGTGTGTGTGTGTTAACATTTAAATCAAATAAATTGAGGAATCAGAACTTGTCCAATGCCAAATATCATCATATAAATATTGATAGTACTAAGCAAGTTAGCATAACATATTATGTTTGATTTCCGTTCTAAAACCGTATATCATCAGGTTTATCAATATAAACCAACATCATATTTAAAGGTGATATGCAAATGTATTTTACATTCAAAATACAGTGTTTAATTAGTTATCAATGCAGATGCTACTATCCTGTATATATAATGTAATATATACACAGGCATTTAATCAAATGGATATAAGGCATATTATATATGTCAAAATTGCATATATATATATCAAGTCATGCATATAGCATATTATTTATGTTGTATATATGACAAAAAAATGCTGTGGTCATAACACAGAAATCTTATCATATACAAACAGATATTCAGACTATACATATACACTCATCTAGGCAATAGCTGGCCGTAGACATAGATTCTAGTATTTACAGATATCAAAAGAAAAATCCAAGTTTCTAAGAAATTCAATGATAATGATCCTGTTAGATATATTATCAAATAATATATATATATATATATTGCAATGATCAAAATATTCAGATTTTAATAGGAGTGTCAACAATTTTTGATCTGAATCAAATATATTTATATATAACAGAGTCATACTCTGTATATATAATTGATTTATCCCAAAACAAATTATTATAAACTGACCTTATTGTAGCATTATATGATCAATGCACATGTCTGGTTAATCAACAATTTCCAAGATTAAACCAGTATAAGTTAAACTTAAAAGTCAGTTTCCAAAATGATTTGTCAATTTTGATAAATCAAAACCAGATTTCGGATATAGTACAGGAAATCTTTGTTAATTAACAAAGTAAAATTAATTTGAAGCTTGGTTAATTTTAGACTTAATCATTAAAGACATCGATGAATGAAAATTCATCAGAAAAGTATCTTACTGATTCATTAATCAGTAATACCAGTTTCAATCAATAAAAAAAAATCTATGATAAAGTCTGGCCACAAATACTTATTAATCAAACAGTGTGATAATAAGTTCAGTTCTGTTTACTCGTATAAACAGATTTAAAATCAAGCATTACAGACAATTTTCAAGAGTATTACAAAACTGAATCAATATCAGATCAAATAAAAAGGTCTTAAACTTTTCTTTCAATATCAAATTACTGAACCAACATTTGATCAGCAATATAATTATATATACTAAAATAGAAGTACTTTAATTAAACTTGAACTGCTGCAAGTTTAACATGTAAACATTTTACAAATTGTAAATGAATTTAAAACACCCTGCTAATGTAAATAAAATTTTAGCAAAGATATATGTATTCATATAACCAGAAAAGAAACTCGAGAATACATTCATATGAATATGTTTGCATTGACTTAAAACATAGTTATCTAAATCAGTCATACTGACTCAAACTTGAAAATATCAGGATATTTCCTAATCAATAAACAATGTATGTATCTCTAAGCCAATTATATTCATATGTAACTGCATATGTAATAGGATATAAACATGCATGTATATACATATACCAAGTTTTTATATATATACATATACACACATTTTACTGTGACTGGAAATTATTCTTGTGATTACCAATTTAATCTGAATACAAAATTGAATTTATTCTCTTGGTCTCAAAACCAAGATCAGTCAAAGATCATGATCTTAAATTCAAGTATGTTGATCAAACTCAAAAGGAAATTTTATATAAACAATTGTCATAAATTTGATTTCAGTAAATCAAAGTTACACATAGTTCTATCTTACTGATTTATCAATCAGTAGAACCAATTTTAATCAAGAGAAGAAAATCCATGTTAAAGACTAGTCAAGTACTTATTAATCAAACACTTTGATAATAGGTTTATCACTGTTTAATCATATAAACAGATTTATACATTGCTTTAGACAAATCCATATTTTCAAGATTCAATAATCTGAAATCCAGTATTCTTCGAATAGGATTGATATCTGATATTGATTCAGATCTGAATGAAATCCTTTTATTTCATAAATAAGTTCATCCATCTGATTCAATTAAACATCAAAGAATCTAATTCAGAAATTTTATATGTAATACAATCGATTAATCAGGTATTCATACAAGTACAAATTAAAATCAGAATTTGAAAGTCCAATGAATATGCACAGAATCACAAAATAAGTCTGCAGTCAATACTTAGATTTTGGTTTAAATCGAAAAACCTAAATCACCAATCCAGATTAAATAATCGAGTGATTCACGCATAATACTAGTTAAGCTCAATCTATTAATCTCGTAAACCCTAGCTCCGATACCATTGAAAGTTAATTAGGGTTTCAAAATCGGATCTTGCAGCGGATAACAAAACCCTAAATAGATCTATTACGAGAAACAATAAATCAAAAATCAAATCATACCTAGGGTTTTAAGCTTCCAGATTCTTAGACGAATCTATGTTGAATTGAATCACATAGCACAACGATTTGCCGCGCCTCTATATGTATCCACTTGAATGTCCACTTCTTCGATCTGAATTGAAGAAGAAAGAAGGAGATGCGTCGCCAGCCGCCATGAGTGATTTTCTAGGGTTATGGAAAAATCTGATATTCCTTTTGGTCGGTCTTATTTTTCTTTTGACCACTATATCCTTATATAGTATTGCCTAGTGATAAGAAAAAGGGAATTCAAAATACCCCTTTTAAATCTAGGATTTGACCAAAGAATATAAACCATCCGAATACCGATTCAAATTCCAAATAAAATATCAACAAATTGATGTTTTATATATCTAGAAAATAATTTCTCCTTCGTAACATTCAATTGTGTAACCCTATAGGTTATTACAACGTTGGCCATGGTTTTGAATCGTATTCAAAACCATAAACAGTGATTGGCATCTAGCAATGCGTCGCTGCTACCCAAGCTATAATAAAATTATCAATTCGATACAACCTTTCCATGACTAGTGTATCAATGCAATATAATCCTTTTAACCGATATATCCAGGATTAAACTAGAGGCATGGATCGTATCATTCCCGTTATAATTTATTCTGTTTTCTTGATCGATGAGTAGACTATTTAAAAACAAATCAGTATTTGAGCACGGCTATGCATTTCACAGTCTCACTCAATCAAGAGGCCCATGGATATCACTACGAATATATCGTAGGGTTAAATTCCATCTAGATCATTCATAATTTTTCATTCGATTCAAGATGTATCCGATAATCACCGTTATCGTTACTCTGTTACGAAATAACTTTAGATGATATCAAAACACAAATTTTCTCGAATAAAATCATAATGATTTCAGGTCTGAGGACCATTACATCACTGTCACTATGAGAATAACTTATGATACTGTTAATTATATTCCATGGAGTTATCTCATGGTGGGTCAGCCCAATACGATATTCTCCAATACGTATTTATATATTAACTTTAATATCATGTATATTAATGATCAATGAGATGTGATCATCAGTCAATCAATATACTAGTCTCAACGCTTTATTGTTCTCCTGTATAAACAATAAAATTCGACTAGGGACGTTTAAGAATTATAATACTTGACATATCATATAATCTCAAGTTCAGTCTTACTCGAACTATACAATCCCGTATTATTATTCTAAGGAATTCTAATATATTAATATTAATATTATGCAGTAAATACAATATAATAGAATAATATTTTATTCCAAATAAAATAATAACATCAACAGTGTTATCAATCTCATCAAATAAATTGCCTTTAGGGGACAAATTCTAACACACAATTCCACATCCACTTCCGAATAGCCATACATCGTGCACATCAAGTCAGTCCACATAGCCACCACGTATCCATCATCCTCATCCACCATGTTCCAAACAACTTGATTCCAAAATACACAACACTTCACGCCAACCAGTTTCAGCACCTCCAAACCACAGTGCCTCACGCAACCCTCACCGACATCAACCCGTACCGTACCAAGCATTCACCCTCTCCAACAAATATCTCAAGCCCTTGCAATCACAGCTCATCCCCTACAACGCAAGCACCACTGCAGAGAATACCCTTTCTACACGTCCAAGGCCCCACCAACACAAGAATCCGCGACGTCCATTCCTGAAACCAGAACAGCCTTCAACAACCATCCACAATGCCAGTCCTCACCAAGCCATAAATACCACGTAAATCACGCACTGTCCAAACCGCATCTACCAAATTCATACGCCATCAGTCACTACTTCCACCGCAGATCAGTTCACAACCCAGAATCAAATTCACCACAGACACACGTGAAACTGCATCCATCAAGACCGAACAACAAACAAACCGCTCCTGTTCTGAAACGCCATTCATCAGCCCCTCCCCAAGTTGATTCCTTTGACCGTTCTTCGTGACCCCTGAAATCGCAACTAGAAATTCATAGCCGAAGACCCGTCAGCTCGCTCACCAAATCGCAAAACACCGAAGCCTTCCACTCCCAACCGAAACCCCAAAAATTTCAAAACCCTCAAAACCAATCCACTCAATTCCTCTTTTTCACCGACACCAGTATTCCCCCTACCATCCTAGCCCCATCGCATCAATTCATTCATCACCTTTCACAAATTGGAGACCAGCAAAACCACTCTCTGCAACCACCAAGATCCCTTGCAAACCATCCTCTACCCAATTAATGCTCAAACCCCCCAGACCCGGTTCTAATCCAAAGAAATCACAACAAAAAAAATTGTCGTTCAGCACAAACCCTGTTCGAACATGAGTAACCAACCAGCAAATTCCTACCTTGAAAATCATTCAAACAGCACTTTCCTCTGCCGTCTTCAAGTCCAAGCCAGAACTGACTTTCAACAATCCTCAAAAAAAAAAAATCCAATTCGAAAATCCTTACCATCTTCCTTCAACCACAACAAATCACAATCATACCCCTCCTCCCCAAACGCACAGATCCAACCAAACCTTCCACCTTCGAACACCAGACAAACCCATCTTACCACCAATACAACAACCAAACATCGTTCACAAAACCATTCCACCATAATACGTCACATCCACCAACAAACCGTGCTGCCTCATCACCCGCAAAACAAATCCAGAGAGAGCCCCCACCGAAAACCTCCTTCCAATTGCCAACAGCCAAACCCCTGCACCAATTCGAACGTCACCCCTCAATCTCCAATACAACCACAATTACAACTCCTCTTCGCCAATCCAAAACCATCCGCCAACTCGTTGCGATCCGCCATTTTCATACCTGAAACCGCAAGAACAATCACCTCCAAGCCAACACTTGAAAACACCATTTTCACATCCGAAAGCTAAGAACCCCAAATCTGATTCGAACCCAAATCTCCGTCCACATCCAAAATCCCATACCCAATCGAAGCCAAACCCGATTGGAGAATACTCAACACAACTGAACCCTAGAAATCCTAATTCGAACTTGAAGAATTAAGCCAAAAAAGAAAACTGAATTGATTTTGTGTGTTATTTGTTTGCGTAATTTTTTTTTGGGACGTGAGATTTTGCCAGGGCGTGTTTTCTTTTAAGTTGGAAACCTGGTGATTCAATTTGTTTCCATTGTCTTGACTTTTGGGAATAAGAAAAAAAAATAAAAAAAATAGAACGAAAGGGGCGAGATTTGTGCAGTGTATTTGGGGGTTGAGTTTTCTTCTAGAACGGTATTTGATTGTGGCTTAAATTTGAGTACATACCCGAGTCTAGTTTAGTTCTCTTGGGCCTAGTTTTTATTTTATTTTATTTTTGTTAAACTTAGTTCTTTGATTTTTTTTAGCTTAGTTTTCTTTTTTCTTTTTTTTAGTGGAATTTAGTTTTGATTGTTCTTTTCGTAGTCTGGTCGATTTCTTTAGTTTGGGTTTCTTTTTCTTTTAATTTTCCTATTCAATTTTTGTTTTTGTTTGTTTCACTTGTTTTCTTCTCAAAAAAAAAGTGTCTAACCATAGGCTAAGGTGAAGAGGGAATTTAAACAAACAAATCGTGGGATTCGTAATCGAGCAAGGCAAACAAACAAGAATTTCAAGAAATCAAATCGATTTGCAACCAGAGTTTGAATTGTCAACACTGCTCAAAATTTCTGGAAGGACAGCCATACCCCACGGTAATGTTTTTCTAAACTCTACAGGTGCTGAAGCTGCTTTGAAAATATAGAAATTGCTTGTAAAAATCTTCTGCAGGGGCAGCGGCTTGCTTGTACAATTTTTTTCAATTCTGTCATTATTCTGTGACTGTTCTGTTTTGTGACTGAAATTTCTGAATCTGTTTGTGAGAAACGAATTTTCATAACTAAATCATCACTCTCGTCGTTTTTCAATTCTGAAACTTGAACCGATTTGCAAAATAATATAATTGAAAAGTGGTGCTTTGTGAAGTGACTGTCTCATATAATTGGATCGCGGATATATAGTAGTTCAATTTATTGAACTATTAGCAAAAGAGGTTGAATACTACCCGTAAAACATTGGTCGTATCCCTTAGTATTTATACTATACGAGAACGGCCATAAGACCCTCTTCCCCCTTCTAATTGAGTCAGTTAATTAATTGAGCACAACTCATTCTTTTATACTATTTTGAACTAAGAAAAAATTCTGTTTTACCTTGATTGCATTCAAATGTATGATTCAAAAAAATCTTTGAGAGAATTGTGGGATAATAATCGTAGTAGACGTCCGCTTGAAGAGTATGAGTATGAATTACAACACATGAGACAAAATTTTCCGAAATTTCGTGAGCCCAATGCCAACAATTTTCAAAATTTTCCAAACAACTAACATTTTCAAAATCATGATTATGATCGAAATTGCGATTTCAATTCAAATTTCAATAATTTTGATTATGGGCCAGATCCACATCAGAATAGCTTTGAATCCCAATACACCTTTGATCCACAACAATATGGGGTTGTAAACCAAAATATCCAAAGTTACAACCCATATCCACATCTTGAGATTAACCAAAATTGCAACTTTCCCTCGAATTTCAATAGTTTTGGTTACGAACCTGATTTTCAAAATCAAAATGATTTCCAATATAATTGTCATTTTTCTGAAAATTAAAACAACTATCACATTGGAAATAATATTGATGGTGAAATTGATGAGGATTATACTTTTGATAATCAAGAAATCCAAAGTGAGAGCTCTCAAATCGACGACTCTGCAAATTGTCATTTTGATGAGAGGGCGGAAAGGCTAAAAAAAAGATGGATGGACTTCTTTGTTTAATGGCGTCTTATAAAGAACAACAAGAGCAACAGAATCAAATTCAAACAAGCGATGAATCAGAAAATAATCCATTCTTTACTAGTAGCGAAAATTTTCAGATAACAACTTTGGAAATTGAGAATAACGATCTAAATGAAGTTGTTCAAAATTCAACAAATGTTTTGGACTTTGATTCTTTTCTGGAAAAAGATTTAATCTCAGATTTTGATCTTCCTCTTTCAGGCTGCGAAAAATTTGAAATTCTAGAAATTGAACAGAATAAAAATGTTGAATTTTTCAATTTAAAAAGGGAAATGGATTTTGACAAACATGAATTCTTTGGATTGTACGAGGATGAGTTGCCAAATGAGGAAGAAATAGATTCCCGTCACGAGTTCGAAAAGTTTAACTTTGAGAAAATTTCAAACGAACTTGAAATTGTCAGTGTCGAAAATACGTTGTCAATTGAGAAAGGTGATCACATAGTCTTGAACAACACTCTAAAATTCACGATTGCAACTGAGTTTATATACGATCACAAATTTTTGGACAATTACACTGATAAATTTGTTGAACACATGAATTATTTTTGGAAAGTTAGCTTGATTGAAAAACTTCGTGTGAGGATGACCCTAGATATTTATCTCCTGGACTATAAATCTAGGTTTAAAGATGAGATGGTTTTCAAAAACCTTTGTTTATTAGAAAACATGTCTAGACATAGTGGGAATGGGACTCATAGGGCTAGAACCAAGTGTGGGGGGAAAAGTTGGTGGTATTCTTTGCATCGTGTGCATCGCAAACACATATATCATTGTATATATGATCCATTCTTACATATAGTTAGATTGCATTTCATTCTGCAAGTAATTTTGCATTTAATCCATCTTTGGGTATGATCTTTCAAATTTAGGAAACGTTCACAGTGTGGACACTGTTTAGTCCAAGTGTGGGGGAGTCTGCATTTCAATCATTTTCAATTTTCTTTATTTTTCTTTCTTTTCATTTTCAGCCATTTAAATAGGACCATCATGCATTTTAGAACATAGTAACATACCAATTTTTTTTTTGGGAAAATACGACTCATTTTAGATTGATACAACAAGATAAGTTTACAATTTTTAGTCAGTTGATAGTATTTTTTCTCTCAACTTTGATCGAATAAGAAACACAATGAAAAGTTTAATTTTGAGGGATAATAGTGTAACCGGTACATAGGGAGATTCTTAGGTGATGGCCATGAAATCTATTCTATATTGTAGACTTTGTTTAAATAAGTGGAGGACTTAAAATACTTATATTGGCTTTTCGAATCTTTAAAACAAAGTTGTGTTAAGTTGAATTCACGTAACTCTCTTTTGTGCTTATATTTTCAATAATAATAATAATAATAGTAATCCAAGGGTATCCAACATTGCTTGTATATCTAGCGTTGGTGTGCAAACCCGCCAAGCTCTATCCGACATGTTGTTGACAAAGTCAGCGTTGGAATATCTTGGTCTCATTTTATGAGATTGGACACCTAAGGATTACCGACATGTTGTTGACAAAGTCAGCGTCGGTCTGCACAATCCGCCAAGCTCTGTCCTAACTCTCCATCAGTCCGCAAGGCAGTGTATGGGTGGTATACCTTGGTCTTCTAAGTTAGGTGTATGTAATTAATCATAAATTTCAACTTTTATAGATAGAGAATAAGCGATGATGACCAAACATTTCTTGACCTTATTGATTTGACTAGCCATACACAAGGAAATTAGAATACCACTTTACAAACTGTGCCAAGCAAATTAAGAATTTATTTCATGGCTGCACTATGTTATCGATCGAATCAACTGGCCAAACTGGAATTTAACATTTGAAAACTTGATTTATGTTGAAAATTTGTGACAAGTTGAGGTATCTAAAATAAAATCAACTGGTTAGAAATTGTTAACTTAATTTGTTGTACCACTTCATGAAATGAGTCGTGTTTTCATTTTTTATTTTTAATTGCATAAGTCCTCTGCATTCATGTAGTTACATTAGAATCATAACATACTGCATTCGGATTTTGTGGGTAGTATCCGCTGAAAACCCTCACGAGACACCACTCGTCCTACTAGGGACACCTAGAGGTTTAATGACTTGTTGCATACGCTCAATGCAATCGTGTTTTCTACGAAAGTGTGACCTATCTAGTTTAGTTTTTCCTTTCTTCCTTTACTCGAGGACGAGTAAAAGATAAGTGTGGGGGTATTTGATTAGCATAGAAATGTGTTATTTTTATGCTCTTATATCATATCTTTTGTATATAAGTAAATATTACTTGGGTATTGTTTTGTCACTTTTACAGATATTCCAACCCAGCCCGCAGGCAAACAGAAAAGTAGAGAAATAGAGATCAAATTGCTGTGTATTTGCATTTTGAAGAATTGTAGACGAAAATCTCACATCTAGCTGCTGTTGGACAAGAAAATGACTGATTTAGAGGCCATGCACATCTCAAATTAATGGAGGCTTGCAAGAGAAAAGGAGAAAAGGCCTAGAACTTGTTCCATATGACAAAAGGCCTAAAAATCACTTGAAATAGCTAGGCCCATTTGTAATTTGGGTTAGGGTTTGGTTATGTCATATAAATACCCTTGTAATATCATTGTAGCGACGATCTCATCTTATTCTGTATTCTCTTCTCCATTAACAAAGTTCTTATTCTTTTTATTTTCTGCATTTTCTATTTCTTAGCAACTAGTGTCATCTACACGATTAGATTCGGTAGAGTACTAGTTGTATTTTACATTTTTTTAGTGATTAATCGTTTGATTAGTTTCAACGATAATCCTAATTTTAATTCCTGTTTGTTATTTCAATTTCTGCAATTTTGATTTCTGCTTTTTTAACGCTTTCATAGGTTAAATCGGATTTGATTAGATTCGGATCTGCTTCATAGTTTCATTGCTTTTCCATTGAAAATTATGATTTGATCGTCGGTTCAGTTAGATCTGTTCTGAATCAAATTACAGTTTCAATTTCTTTTGTTTTCAAAAACAACCTCCAAAGTTTTGTCTAACTCGCCCAAGAGATTGTCTAAATAATTTGATTTAATTTGCCTCCCTGTGTTCGACCTGTATGCTACACACCTGTGCGCTTGCAGAATTTATTACAAATATCACGCTTTTCTAGTTCTTAGATTAGCGTCGATCAAGTTTTTGCGACCTCCTCCGACCACCGTATGACCTCCAACCGGTATCAAAACAAAGCTGAACTCCTCCTCTTCAAAACCCCCTTGGTCTCGGCCATTAAAATTGGGTAGATTCCTCGAATTTGGGTAAAGAACGAAAGTGGTTTCGTGGCTTTAAACCACGATTCCGACCACCGCCTAGCTCCGATCAACCCCAACTTTAGGTTGTAGCTTCCTCTCCTCCCGATCTACGACTTTTCTTCAGCACCCCATATCAAAAACTTCACGGATCGAGAGATATAACTAGATTTGCGTTGAGGGGTTTATTTGCAAATTTACATGAAGAAAATGTTGATGGGCTGGAAATGTTGATGAGGGAAGGATTTATATAATGTGTGTATAATATATTTTATGTTGATTTGACGAACGACGCTGACTAATGTTATTTTAGTTCGAACCTATCGCTATTTCGAACATCATTTATTCGCTGTTGCGCTCACATACGAATCCCGTTCGAGACGCAAATTGACGGCATAGTATAATTCGACGATACGGTCCTAATAAAACTTGTTTCGTCGAATTCCGTGTTCGTTTGCTCAAACAGCATTTGTACACGTCCAATTAGATCGATTTATTTTACATTTTTTTTTGCCACGCTCACAGAATAACCCCGATTGACGCGCCATTTGAAAATCTAGCAATAATTTACTGTTACGGTCCCAACAAAATTTGTTTCGTCGAAAAACAGAGATCGTTTGAAAAATGTCCCTTTTGAACTGGCCAATTTTGAATAAAATAACCGAATTTTAAAATACTTCAATATAATACAAATAAAATACTGCGATTGGTCATACACGACCAGAATTTGATGTATTACCAAGGAAAAATAACCTGGGTTGAATTCCAAGCCAAATCGATATTTAAAATATTTAAAACCCCTTTATTTAATATAAATAACGTTATAATATATAACGAAATTCCATAGCGACCTTTTCAATGTTTGATTTGGAAATAAAATAAAATCTACACGATGAAAACTGGATTTTTCTCTGCCATTGGAAAGATATCGTCAAACCGGTCCCGAAGTTTCTTGTTTCGAGGAAATCCGACTTATTTTGAACCCGGTACGACCGATTGAAGTTCAAAACGCCAAAACGCGAACTGTCGCGCCGCTGCAGCTCGTTTTTTAATTAAATTATAAACCATATATATTCTTCGTCGTTTTCTAAATGAATCTTCACTAAAATTTTAGTATAAACAACATTTGACCACTTTAAACTGCCCCATCACAATATATTTCAAATTCGACAATTTCCCATATTCTGGAAATTAAAATATTATTTATTATTTATTTAAATAATCCATTCCAAATAAAATCGTTAAATTCGATTATTTAAATTCAAACCAGTATTTTAAATAATTAAAATAATTAAAATATTCCAAATAAATAGGCAGAAAATACGGGTCGTTACATCACAAAAATCAATATTAATGATTGTTTAACTTTGGGAAATCAAACATGCCACACTGACAATCTACACTACACCACTGATTTCTACCTATACGTAACCTCTAAGCTCATACGTCTTAGGGAAGGGTGTAAAGAAAGAGAATTAATTCTCTGTCACCAAAAAGATGTATATTTAGCAGAGATCAACAATACAGTTCGAAATACAATGCTAGACATGTAATCCTGTCGTTAACTGGGTTAAAAAACCAATGTGTTTTAAAACACGATTCACGATAAACCCAAAATTACATTCCATTAATTACGTAGTCTTCACGGATAACATAATATATAATCGATATCAATTTGCGTATCCGACAAATAATATAAATGGAATAACGTCAAAGCCTTTTAAATTCCATATATAGTAACAGTCTTCCTCCACAGAAGCTCACTTCGATTATTACCAAATCGAATTCCATTCCAATTTATTTTATTAAATTGGAAAACTTTACTTTGGAATATTTCCATTAGATCTTAATAAAAGATTTATATAGTCAAAATCACATTTCACTGTTAATTGGGTTAAAGAACGAATGTCGTTAAAAGCCAATTCACAATAAAGCCAATTCACATTCCATTTTATTCCAATTACTAAATATAATTGGAAACTCTAATAACTTAATTAAAAGATTTATTCTTTTCACACGGGGTTTAAGAACAGTGTTAATAAAGACACCATTCACGATAAACCCAAAATCCAATTCGATATTAAATACAAGGCTGTAAATAGAAATTATATCGTCTTGTATTCAATATCAAATTTTGAAATCTATAAATATCTTATTGGGAATAACGATATATATATTTTCCAAATTCCTCCACAATATCTGTATAATCACGGAATCCAATATCAATATATTCCGAAGAATATTTCCATTCAAATCCATTCCAATTTATTTATTGGAAAATTCTGGTTATTATAAACCATTTCAATCCAATTTATTTTATTTAAAAATATTGGATGATTTTTCTAGTTAATAACTAGTTCATTTTGATAAAAATATTTTTTTAGCTATAGAAACGTGGAATTTTACATCCGAATTCTTTCCAAATCATTTATTATGATTTTACATAATTTTTCCATATTTTTAATAATTTTATTAAGGCCCTTTCAGTCGATTTCCATAAACGGTCATCGAACTACATTTACAACGACCTTTTCCAAAATTGATTTGGACATATTTTAAAATCCATCCGTTAGATTTCAAATCACTAATATCCATTGGAAAGGTCTTTTCGATACAAACCCAACGGTTCCAGTTTTAGGAGAATCTGACGGTCAGATCTCCTGTAATGTCAATTCGAAGTCAATGGTCGAAATTCCCGAATGGTCGCGGCGCGGCGCGTTCTATTCAGGCCTTTAAATATATATAATATATTATATATATTTCATCGATTTCCATTTAAAATGTATTTTATAAATCGTTTTAAATTCTTTTTAAAAGCGATTTCAACTTCATTTTAAATTTTAAATCAAATTGAATATTTCTTATCATTATAATGTTTAAATAGTAATATTTTCAAAATATCAGATTTTGAAATCGTTTCCTTTTCGATATTCGTTATAAAAATGAATAAAATCGATATAAATATTATTCGCGTTAAAATGATGCATATCTAATCAACACGGCTTCACATGTTTCAATATTTTCATGTCCATCCAAAATCGGACATCAAAATCATTTTTTGATCATTTACTGAATATTATTTTAAAATATTCATTATTTTATTTTATCTCACACATGAATATTTTATTCAACACATGAATATTTTTATTTAACACATGAATATTTTTAATCGTTTATACAATCAATAAAAATGATATTTTTAATGTTTAAATATTTTATTCAACACATGAATATTTTTAATCCTTTTTCTGAACATTATTTTTAAAATACTTGTTATTTTAAAACAATCATTATTTTAAAATAATCGTTATTCCTGAATTGGAATCAAACACAGTCAATTGCCATAATGTTATTTATATGGATTTCATACACATATGTACACAACAATAATTATACACAGTCAACCATCGTCCAGAGTGCATTACACAACTATATAAGCATTAAATATAAATAATTAACGCTTACAACTGTATGTCAACCAGTCGATTGACATAAAACTAAACAACTGGGATTAGCGTACGTCAAATATCATCCCAATACCCGTGCGGTGTTTCAACCATTAAATAAATATTATTGTTTATGCGCTTGGGCGATGTGTAAAAATTATCGTCCCAATCGATATCACAAAAATAGGCGAGCATAAACAAGTCTTTAGACTTGTAAATGGATGTGTAAACTTATTTTTAACTATCCAATAATTATTTTATTTATCGCAGTTATAAGCTAAAAATAATATTTTAAACTAACTAAATTTTTCTAACACTTTTTAGAAAATTTCGGCAGCATAACGACACGATGCTAGAACCGGAATAAGGTCTAGCCTTATCCCTCGCCTAAAACTGGCTCGCGCGATACACAAACCAAATTCAATTAATTCCATTCATGTAACGACCCAACTTTCGAACACATCGGAAGTTGTGCCATTAATAAGAATAACAATAGATAGAAGATAAAATCACAGAAACATCCGAATCTCACAGCGGAATTTTCACAAAAGATAATACTTTATAATATTACACAGCAGTACATATTACACCAGAGCATCATAGGTCTAGTGATACAAGCAATACATAGTACATCTTAATTATACATATCATTGACGAATAACTTGCAGACTTAATTATACAATAGATAAGATGGTAGACCAGCACATATAAAATCTTTATCCAGCTTCACAAGGTTTATCCGATCCTGATTCACTTGTCTATTCATAACAAGTGTTATGAATGCCTAAGAGTTTAAGGGAAAAACACAGAAAATAAACTCCGGGTCAGTCAGGGGACTGGTATGAGTAAACGGTTTAAAACAGATTTAAAGAATTAAAATATCTCATAAGACCACGCCGTCAATACAGAAAGGGTTTTTACCTTATGAGACAAAACATTTTGTATACTTTAAATCAGTTATTATTATAATGTCTATTTGGTTTTGACAAATAATTTAGAATCTAGAAGAATGCTTGCATCTCACATTCTCCTATATAGTATACAAATAAAATTCGCTTGGCACTTATGGAAACTGGATTCCAACTATGGCAAGGTATGAGATCACCTTCCGATGATGTATCTCTAGAGGCAAATACACCTGGGTTCAACAAGAACGTCTTGCAATCCAGCACACACATGACCGACCACTCATTTCTCTTGAGTGTATCAAGTGTATATCACCAATGGTTGTGTACGGCAACCATTCCCGCATGGGCATAATCGATAGATTAAGAGACAAAAGGAATTTCTCTAGATAGGTGATGCTACACCCTAATGGGAGCGACCCACATAGCCATGCTGCCAGCCCGATTTTTATCATTTCCTAGGTGTGAGGCTTGAGGCTAGACTTACGTTTCATCACCACTGTTTATTTCCTTTGAATGCCACATCGTCAAAACTTCCCAATTACTAATTGACTTCCTCAAAAATATATTACAGGTATACGGCGAGAGAAACAAATTTCTCTACCACCATGTAAATACGTTAAAAGATCAACGTACGTGATCAGTTAGAATTAATTTGTCATACATTCGTCCGTACAAGTTGTCCTAGGTTTGAACAAACCGAAGGCACTATTCAAGAATAGTCCTCGTATCTCGTTGTCTTTAATTCAAAAATCACTGACGTACGGCGTATAACCAAATCAAAGTGGAATATTTATTTCGGTCTCTTTGTAATGGTTTAAAAAATATTTTCTTTATAAATTATAAATCCATCATGACTAAAAACAAAATTTACAATTATAATTTCAGTCGGACTAAATAGTATAAGATTTTTGTGTTTATATCCGAGTATTTGATTATCTTTTAAAATGGATGTTATCGATGTGCGCGTCGCACACGGTCCTTCCTTCCATTTTGTTTGTCTCCTTTTTAGAATATACATACATTATTTCTTTGAAAATTTTATTTTCTTCATTATTATTTCTTATAGTAATTATTCCCAAATAAATTAAATTTATAATTTATAACTATTTACAGCTTCTGTTTTTAAATTTCAACTTCTGGTGGAAACAGTCCTGATTCACTTCTTCCTTTACTTGCTAATTTAAATAAAAATCCTATTTTTATTTAAAATATTTATTTTCCCTTTTATTTAATCCATTATTAAATTTAAAAACTAGTTTAAATTTAATATATATTAAAAATCCTTATTTAAAAGCTTAAATAACCAAAGTGCCATTTCTGTTCAAGTACAACTTTGAAAAACATGGGGTGTTCATGGAAGATCATCCCATTTTCCCTCATTTCTTGCGTGATCAACCATTTCCCTTTTTGCCAAGCCCAATCCCTAACTGATCAGCCAAGTTGCCATACCCCCCTCGCTCTCACGTTTTGACCTGATCACCAAGGGATATCACGGCTTATCACTCGCAAACCCCGATGTCCACTCCTTCCTCTTCTTCCTTTTCCCTCCATGCATGTGCACGTGCACAGCTGCCAGCGTCGCCTCCAGCCACCAACGGTCGTCCCCACACATCCCTCTCCATCCCCTGATCACGATGCACCCTTCCGATCATCCTCCACCGGCATGAACATAAATTTGCTGTTCCCCATTCTTCTTTCCAGAAAAACCATCATCCAAGAAAGCTCCCGCCACGCCTTCCCTCCAGCATGCGCCACCACCACCTCCAGGCCATGTCACCACACCACCCAGGTGCCGCTATCCTCCCTGGACTGCACCCCTCTAATGCCCCCTACGTCGTGCAGTTCCGACGCAAAACAACCGAACCCAAAAACACAATTTAACCCTATTTTCTCTTATATTTTGAAATCCACTTAATTAAAAATTAAACTTATATTTTTTCCATGATCTACATCCCCTTCTACCCTTTTTGCCGAAAACCATCACCGCCCGTCAAGTGATGTGCTGGAAGTTCACCAAAGTTGAACTTTGGGCTAATTCTTTACTTCTCGAGATCCATGTTCTTAAACATCTTGATTTTAGTTTTAAAAATCATCAATTTGTTCCCTGATCGTGATTATGTAATCAAAAACAGTTTTTACCCCATTTGAATTTCCACTTTGATTTAGTGAAACAGAGAAGAGCTATTGTTGTTTTGTTTTAAAATGACAGTAAGGTTTTGGTCGAGTTTGTTCCCCTTTGAACACTTATATGACTTATATAAAAGGTTTTGAAAAGGTTATTGCATCATCTCTTCAATCCCCTAACCGATGTCCACTGATCTATGTAGGATTGTAGAGTTTCAAACAAAATACAGGGTTTGAGAACACTACCAGGCAATACAACTTTCAACATATGCTACTTAAGGTATCTATTACAAATCAATGATTCCTACATCACAACAAACAAGCAAACCATACATGAGATGTTACTTGAACAAGGACACAAAAGAAATCCATGTTTAAATCATGGTTCAAACATCAAAACTGCAGGAATTTAAAACAGAAAAATTTGAACAGTTTTACTCACCTTTAAGTGCTTAAAACCCTTGGCTTTCTTTGCTGAAATCCTTGAATGGTTGTGTGTGTGTGAGATGTGTTCATGATCTGGTCTTTATATAGGGGTAAGAAATGAATAAAATACTGGTGCATTTAATGCATGATTTAAAAACAGAAAAAAGCTTTTTGCTCGACAAATGATTAACAAAGTTTAAAACTCTTTTCTCTCTCAAATCTTTGCATTCTCTCCTATATTCATATGGCATTTTCCAGCCTAGATACCACCTGAAAACCCCCACCCCTTGTACTACATCCTTCTCATTGGCCTTCAAGGAAGTACTCTATGTACCACCATTGTTTTTTCTCAATATTTCCCCTTGGTTTAAACAAATGTGGTGATTATCCTTGTACCATAAATGCTCAGAGTTAATTGAGTTTTCAAAGCAAATTGCTCACATGACATATTGTGATTTTACAAGAATTCATTTAAAATACTTTCTTTCCTTCCAAGTAGAAAGGAAATCTGAAAATTTTGTGCAATAAAAATCAATGTCATGTGATGAAAATTCATGGAAAAATACTTAGAAAATCTATGGTCTAGAGATCATCTAGTGTAGGCAAGATCATGATATCTGTGTATGATTTTGTAAATCTTTTTATGCATATGTTCATTGACAAAATAGCCAAGGTTTTGAAAAATGCAAAGGCTATGTATTTTCAGAAAATCTAATGGAAGAAAAGAAAAAGATTGCAAAACTGAAAATGCTTTCATCTAATTTGATCTTGCCATGTGCACCATATTTTCCTTGAGATCTTATTTTGTATCACATCAATGGTGTACATGATTCATGGATGAGATCATTAATTGAAAAAGGATTTTGACAATACATGTTCTTGATTTAATGCATATAAAAATACAAATATTTTCTTGCATTTTATTTTGAGAACAAAGAGATGTTTAATCCTGTTTTAGGCAAGGAGGCTTTAAAGTTAAAAGTAAAGAGTTTGTCAAAACAATGTTTTAAATCCCTTTGAAAAAAATGAACAAAGTGTTAGATAAAGAATGGCATTTTAAAATTGCTATGCATAAGTGTTATTATCACATACATGTAAAAATATGAATTTAAACAACACTATTAAAATATGCCATCATATATACAAAAGAAAAAAATGCAAATTTACCATTGGCATGTTTTAAACATTTTAAAGTCTTGGTTTTAAAATCGTGTTTGTGAATACATACTCAAGATCAGTTAATATGCGTGTTTACGATCGATGTGAAAACCGGGTCATTACAATCAACCCCCCTTATAAAAATTTCATCCTCGAAATTTGTAAATAGAAGATAAGCAAAAGATAATATATATCATATAATAATACGTCAAACTGACTACAACAAAATACAAGTACTATACTCGACTAGGATCAAGTTATAGACTACTATAGTATACATATCGGCCACACTACTAGTAATACTATATGTACAATGCCATCCTAGTCCATCTATCCAACTCAGAGCTGCTACTAATCTCAATGATATCCTCATCATCTGAAATGATGATCATCTCCTCGTCATCTGGGATGATAATCACTTCCTCATCATCATAAATGCCAATCACATCCTCACTGTCCGATATATCAATCACCTCAACTGCCTCCTCGATCTCCTCAGGAATATCATCATCCGAAATCTCTATGACCTCAACTGGAGAGGGTGGGTAAAGCATTATGTCGGGATAAGAATAATCCATGAGTGGCTCCAAATGCCCTCCATTAGCCAAATACTGTTCCATTTCATGTGCTAGCTGCTCCCATAGGACTGCTAACTATCCATCCATAGGTACTAGTAGGGTCATAACCCATGGCTCGAGCTGTGGCTGAGCAAGTGGAATGCCCTCCTTAAGTTGTGGCTGATCAAGTGGAATTTCCTCATCATACTCTCCCTCAGGATCCTCCTCGGGCTTCTCCTCCGGATCCACCTCGGGCTCCTCCTCCGGATCCTCCTCGGGCTCCTCCTCAGGATCTTCCTCGGGCTCCTCCTCCGGATCCTCCTCGGGTTCCTCATCATCCATATCATCGTCATTTCAGACATATTTTCTACTGTAATCATCTCCACCATCTGCTCCCTCGCCTACGTAATACTCTACCTGATCATCACCTCCCTCATAATCCGGCTCCTGAGGAAAGTCCCTATTGCCCTCCTCAATGGGAGACTCCCCCGGTATATGCCTGACTCCTCAGTGTCTATATATCGTCTCGTCCCCTCATCATCCTGAGTACCTACAAGCTCATGAATAGTGATGCCATTGTACAATCTCAATCTCTGTAATGGAGTCAACCTCTTCCTAGTTTTCCTCTTAAAGATCGGTGCCATCTGGGAAAGAAACAAATAACAGATTTCAGTACAAGTAATAGTAAACTGAAAGAGTTCACAAGTCCTACGAATTCTGAATCCTCAAAACATCCACAATCCATAGAGATGAAAACCAAAAATTCCATTTCTAGACAAAAGATAACATCCATACAAGCCATACAATACCATCATACATAGGATACATCCAAAACAACATAGGATAGCTAACTCCTAATTCACAACAAAATCCGGATATAACTCCTTGATGTGCTTCTCCGTTTCCCAAGTACAGTCATACAGATTCTCACTCCACTGTATCTTGAGTAGTTTCACAACCTTATTTCGAAGTTGCTTTTCTTCTTTATCCACCACATAGACTGGATATCTAACCACAGTCAAGTTTGATTCAATCTCAAGATCTTCCTGAACCGATGGTTCTAAAATCAAAGATGGGTCGTGAACACATTTGCAGAGATGAGAGATGAGACACATGAAAAAAATTGTGAATCCCTGACATTCTTTCTGGTAATTCCACCCTATAAGCAAGAGATCCAACCTTCTCAACAACATGGAAAGGTCCTACATATCGTGGACCTAACTTCCCTGTCTTACCAATCCGACTGTTCCTTTGATTGGCGAAATATTCACAAACACAAAATCCCCAACAGAAAAATTAAGATCCCTTTGTCTTTTATCGGCATAACTTTTTTGTCGATCCTGGGCCTCCTTCATTCGCCTTTTAACTAACTCCACCTTCCCAGTTTCTCCTCGAATCATATCTGGTCCGAGAACGAGTTTATTTCCTAACTCTACCCAACAAGTTGGTGATCTGCACGATCTTCCATAGAGAGCTTCATATGGTGCCATGCCTATACTTACTTGATAGATGTTGTTGTAGGAGAATTCAACTAGATGTAGGTGATCCTCCCATGATCCTCCAGGTTCAAGAATACACACTCTTAATAGGTCTTCCAACATCCTCTTTGCCCTTTTCCGTCTGGCCGTCTGTTTGGGGATGATAAGCAGTACTTAAATTCAGCTTGGTCCCCAAAGTTGTTTGGAGTGCTTCCCAGAATTTACTGGTGAAAATGGGATCTCTATCACTTATAATACTCACTAGGACTCCATGTAATCGTACAATCTCCCTTGTAAAAATCTCGGCCAGCGAAGCTGTAGTCCGAGTTGGTTTCACAGGAATAAAATGTGCACTCTTCGTCAGTCGATCTACTATCACCCAAACTCCTTCATATCCCTTCCTGGTCTTGGTTAAACCATTGATGAAATCCATTGATATCATCTCCCACTTCCAGTTAGGAATCTCCAAAGGTTTCAGTAGTCCGGCTGCTTTCTGGTTATCACCCTTTTGTTTGCTGGCAGCATAGACACTGATTTACATAGGCCAGAATATCACTCTTCATCCCAGGCCATAAAAATACTCACCTCATATCTATGTACATTTTAGGTACTCCTGGATGAATACTTAGCTTTGATTCATGACATTTTACCAAAAATTCTTGTCTTAACCCATCAACATCAGGAACACACAGTCTTCCATTACTCCTGAGAATACCTTGGCCATCCACTTCAAAATTTGACTCCCCTCCTTTTATAATTCCTTGAATCAACCTTTCTAGATTCTCATCTCTTCGTTGATTTGCCATTATCCTTCCTTGAAGTGCTGGGGTAGCTTCTAGAAGAGATAAGATCGCATTTCTGCTTAAATCATCTGTTATGACATTTGCTTTCCCTGGCGTGTAGATAATATCCAGATCGTATGACGCAAGGAATTCCAACCATTTCTGCTGTCTTAGGTTGAGATCCTTTTGAAAAACAAATATTGGAGTGGCTTGTTGTCAGTAAAAAGTTTAAACTTCCCTCCTAACAAGTAGTGCCTGCACATTTTTAATGCAAAGACAAGGGCCAATAACTCTAGATCGTGTGTAGCGTAATTCTTCTCGTGAACCATCAATTGCCTACTAGCATACGCAATCACACGTCCATTCTGCATTAACACTTCACCAAGTCCGAATCCACAAGCATCAGTATATACTGTGAATCCACTTTTTCCATCGGGAACAGAAAGAACTGGTGCTTCTGTCAACTTCTTCTTTAACTCCTTGAATGATTCTTCACACTTCGGAGTCCATATGAATTACTCACCCTTATTTGTTAATTTAGTCCGATGAGAAGATATCTTAGAATAATCTTGGATAAACCTCTTGTAATATCCTGCTAATCCCAAGAAACCACGGACCTCTGTCGGTGTTTTGGGCTACTTCCATTGTTGCACCGCTTCAACTTTGGCCAGGTCTACAGAAATACCATCACCATTTACAATGTGCCCCAAAAATCGAACTTCAGATTTCCAGAAATGACATTTAGAAAACTTTGCCTTTAATACATTCGTCCTTAGAGTCTCCAACACCACTTTAAGATGATATCGGTGCTCTTCTTTTGTCTTCGAAATGATTAAGATATCGTCAATAAAAACTAGGACGAATTTGTTCAGAATCTTTCGAGAAACAAGATTCATCAAATCAACAAAATACGTTGGTGCATTGGTTAATCCAAATGGCATAACTAACCATTCATAAAAGAAATCCAGGCCTCTGAAAGCAGTTAAAGGAATACTATCCTCGACGATCCTCAACTGATGGAATCCTGTCGCGAGGTCCATTTGAGGAAACACCGTAGCTCCATTCAACTGATCAAAGAGATCGTCAATTCGCGGCAAAGGATACTTATTCTTGATGATCGCTTTATTTAACTCCCTGTAGTCAACACACAGCCTTAGTGTTCCATCAGGCTTAACCAAAAAAACTACTGCTAAACCCCAGCTTGAAAAACTTGGCCTGATCAATCCTTTGGCCAACAAATCTTGAGTTTGCTTCTCGAGTTCCCTAACTTCTTTTGGTGCCATTCATCTTTTTGGTTGAAGTATTGGCCTAGCTCCTGAAATTAGACCGATGCGGAACTCTATCTCACGACGTGGGGGTAAACTCTTAACTTCTTCAAATACGTCAGAGAAATCTCTGACTACTTCTAATGTTTCCAAATTTTCTTGTGGTGCTTCCAAAGCATACAAGAAACTACACATATAAATACCGGGTTTTCCACATGGTATCCTAGATTTGCTCCCAATATTGGTTATCAAAGTTACAATTTATTTGTCGCATTTAATCTTAGCTTGGAATTTACTCAACTAGTCTACCCAAGTATAAAGTTAAATCCTTTGGAATCCAAAACGTAGAAATCGAAAAGAAAGGAATGAGAAAGGTACGAGAGTTCCACATTATCGCAATACATTTTTAATTCAGTTTTCCCGCCAATAGGATTAGATACGCAAATTGGGTTCGGGGAAATTTTTGGAATAAATCGGAATTTTCCTATCATTCCAGAAGAAATGAAACTATTTGAGGCGCCGGTGTCAAATAAAACACGAACATCAATACCATTTAAATCAAAAGTACCTTTGAGAACTCCCTTGCCTTTCACATCTTGGGAAGTTGATGGTTCACTTTTGATAGCATACACCTTTGGTTGTTGCACCCTCTTCATGAGTGGGCAGTCTTTAACCAAGTGCCCAGGTTGATGGCAGTTGAAACATAGAGTTTTCATGACCATTGTGGTTCCAGGGCCTTTCTGTTGTTGCTGAGGTTGTGGCTGCTGTTGAGTTTGTTGTGGCTTCTTTGCTGCTGGTTTGGTGCAGAATTTGGCAATATGTCCTTTCTACAAGCAATTGTGGCATTTGATATCTTTGAATCGTTCCTTGGCTTTTTCCCCCATCTTAGGTACTCCTTTGTTGTTGTTCCAGTTCGGATTGAATTTCCTTTTATTGGGATTCTCACCACTAGGCTCTCCTATCTGTGCTTTTGCAACTGGCTTCTTTCCCTCCAGTGCCTCATAACGAACTGTCATATCCACCAGATCAACAAATGGAATCTTGAGATTTTCAATCATTTTCACTTGCAGGCTGTCTTTCAATCCTGCTATGAACAATTCATTCTTCTTGAGTGGGGTGTTGATTAACTCTAGCCCGAAACAAGAAAGTGAATTGAACTTGTTCTCATATTCGGATATTTTCATGTTCCCTTGCTTGAGATCGATGAAATCCCGATACATCCTAGTCTTTCCTGCAGCTGGAAGAAATTGCGCTTCAAATGCTTCTTTGAATTTGTCCCAAGTGAATTCTTCCTCAGGAACATTTGCAGTTTGAGCGTCCACCAAATTGCAGCAGCTCCTTGGAGTTGCCATGAAGCTAAGAGATGTTTCTGGTCATCACTCAACTTCAATCCTTTGAAAATCCTTTCATAGGACCTCAACCATGCTTGAACCTCAATAAAAGACTCGGTCCCTTTGAAAACTTTTCCTCCAAGAGTTGTGTACTCCTTACAGATAGTCGTAAAGCTTTTGTCCTTCTAGACTGGTGCAACTTCCTCTACAGTCTCTCCTTGATCGTGGGATCCAGTATTGCGACCAGTAGTAGTGGAAGTTGTCCCACTAGCGCGACCTCTTCGTCCTCGGCCACTCATTTTAATCACCTGAATATAACAGGTTGTCAATCTAGACTTGATGTGATATAACCAAATTAGGTATATCATCCAAGTTGATTTAAATTTATTTTAAATTTTATATAAAAATACGCTCTCTCACACTCATCCAAAGCCTAGGTAATCATTAACCCAAGCTCTGATACAACCTGTAACAACCCAACTTTCGAACACATCGGAAGTCGTGCCATTAATAAGAATAAGAATAAATAGAAGATAAAATCACAGAAACATCAGAATCTCACAGCGGAATTTTCACAAGAGATAATACTTTATAATATTACACAACAGTACTGTAACGACATGGATTTTTCAGCTATTTGAATTCGAATATTTAAATTTATTTTAAATATTCTATTTGGAATTTAATATCGAAATCGTTAATTAAACGACGGCTAAGCATTTATATTTATATTTTAAATTATAAAACGAACTCAAAACTACGCGGTAGTTCGTAAAATTGAATTTCAACTTCAATTGACTATACTGAATCCGTGTTAAGTAGGATTTCGGTGAAACAAGAAGCGTCTGAATCTAGTTGATAAAATTTTTCCAATGGAAAAGAAAAATCGAGTTTTCGTATTATAGATTTTATTTTACGTCCAAATCAAATTGTAACAACCCGGAAAATCTTGGCCAGTTTAAAATTTTTATTTTAATTAAATTGAGTAGAAATTTGGTCAGAATTTAAAAATTCCGTTTTTAAATAATATTAAAGCCCTTAAAAATAGCAATTTTGCAAACGACCTCTGTTTTCGACGAAACCACTTTTGTTGGATCCGGGGTGCCAGTTTATTGCTAAGTTGAATTTTCCATAATTTTTGAAATCAAAATGTGAGCATGGCGAAGGAAAACGTGTTTGGTTGATTTCAGTCAAATCGGGTCGACCAAAAAAGGGCCATTTTTCAAACGGTCTCAGAATTCGACGAAATCAATTTTGATGGGACCGTATCATCCCCACATAGCTAGATAATTTTTTTGGGAATTTTTAGAATCAATTTATGGCCCCGGCATATTAAAATGTACGTTCACAACAGAATTCGAATGTTTTATACTTTAATTTGAAGAATAACTGACCGTAACAGTCAAATTGGCTTACGAAACATATCATATTGTGTTCGGAATGGGGGTATTTAGCTAGGGGCGACATTCGTTGGGTTTGAATTGGAGTTCTTATGGTTAGAGGGTATTTTTGAAATTAAAGAAATTAAAAATAAATTAATTATATAACAGGCCAATCAAATCTCTCTCTTTACTCCATCGTTCCGCTCAAGAAACCCGTATACCCTCTGTACCTAACGGCAGAAGCAACTCGACACCTTCCCGTCCACTTTCCCCTCAAACCACGCAACAAAACACCTCGCTCCTGTGGGGGAATTTATAGATCTTCTTCAGAGCTTTAAATCCATACAAACCTCACCTCTTCTCGTTGGGTATATCGTCCAGATCGAACCCCCAAATTTTGTCATTTCCACCTCAACTTCAGGCCGAGATCCGCGTGTGAGTTCGTCGGAAAGGGTACCCTCAGGTGTGCCTTTCAAGGCTCTTGAATGTGGTAGGGTTGGATCGTCTCAAAGCGCAACGGATTGGGAAAGAAATCGAAACCTAGTTTCGAAGGTTTTTCTGGAGTATACGGCTGAATATATATAAAGGGTTTGCGACACTTTTTATCCCTTACAAATCCATTATTGCTTGTAAAAATCGTATCTTTTTGCGATGTTGATGAAATTCGGTGAAACAGGAGACATCCGTACCGTGAGGACGTCTTCTACATTCTAGAAGAGACCGCGGATTTTTCTGAGCTTGCTACAATTTTTAGCATCGCGAAAACCAATGTGAGAACTCTAAATTCAAAACGTGAAAGAAAACGTGCTGTATAAGTTATATAAGCGAAGTATAAATTATATATGCGTTGTATACCTCATGTACATGTGTTGTATAAGTTATATGAGCGACGTATAAATTATACAAGCGTTGTATGAAACATATATGCATTGAAAATGTGTTGAAATGGAAGTGAAATATACTTATATATAAATATACATATACTCCCCTCGTCCACAAACCATGGACAAATTTGTTGATTGTGATTGGCGTGAAATTTGGTTGATAATTACGATTGGTTGATAATTACGAATGGTTGATCATTGCGAATGGTAAAGTTAGAAAGATATTCATATGTTGAATAAAATCTCTAAACGATAAAAATCACATTATTACCGAATACATAAACCACTAAAATTGTTCATGTGCTGAAACTACTCATGTGTTGAGATATTCATGTGTTGAAACCGTTCGTGTGTTGAATAAAATGATTGACCGTTAAAAACAACATTTTTATCGTATGTATGATGTGTGAAAAATATTCATGGGTTGAATAATAATTAGAACAATAAAATTAACATTTCTATTGTCTGAATGAACTATATAAAATCCTTGTCAGTTGAGAATAATATTCCTGTATTGAATAAAAATCTAGAACGATAAAAATCACATTTTTATCGCTTGAATGAAGTATATAACATATTCATATGTTGAATAAATGTTTAAAACGATAAAAATAACATCTTTATCGTGTGTGTAAAGTAAATAAAATATATTCATGTGTTGAAACCATATTCATGTGTTGAAACAATATTCATGTGTTGAAAAATATATTCATGTATAGAATAAATTCTATAAACGATAAACATAACATCTTTGACATAAGTAAGAAGTAAATAATGCTCATGTGTTGAGAGGTTCATGTGTTGAAATAAAGTTCATGTGTTGAATGACATTCATGTGTTGAATAAATTCCTTGAAAGATAAAAATCACGTTTTTATTATATATATAAACTATGGAAAACATTCATGTGTTGAATAAAGGACTAGAACGGTAAAAATCATACTTCTATCGTATATGTGAAGTCGAAAACATTCATGTGTTGAATATATGAAGTGAATAATAAAATTTACATTTCTATTTAGAATATGAAGTGCTAAAAACATTCATGTGTTGAATAAATATTTTTGATGATAAAAATATCATTTTATCATGCATATGACTCGCTAAAAATACACAAGTGTTGAAATAAATATTCGTTTGCTATGAATATTATTTTAAATATGTATAGGAACTAAATAAAATAGTCATGCGTTGAAATATAGCTTTGTTCGCTAAAAGTATCATTTTTATATGAAATTTAAGTGTTAAAGTAACCACTTGTTCAAATAAATAGTCATGAGTTGGAAATATTCATTAGTTAGTTAATAATGTGATTTTCAGCTTATGTATGCAACATTGGAATGAATGGTAATATTAAACTAAATCGAATCAAGTATGAAACTAAATTGAAAATTGATAAGTGATTAGAATTGCACACATGTACAGACATATATATTGAACAGGTTATAGCAAAGAGGCTAGAGCAGAGGAATAAAATTGTTTGCCCGTCAATTAGGTACATGTTTATTGTATTTCTTGGGGTTTTGATGATTTTATGAGCCGAATGGCTAGCCGCTTGGCTTTTTCTTTTTCTTTTTGAGATGAGAGTGCCTGTGTGGCGGTTTGGGGATTTTCCCGATGCTTCCCGTACAAAGGAGGTTATGGCGAAAAGTTTCAGAAATTTAGGGTGTTAGCCAAATTTCTGAAAAGTTAGAAAGTTCTTAGAAACTGAAAAGTTGAAGAACTTGAGCCAGAATAGAAATTGGAATCGTTTTTAAAACGAACTTAAACGATTTATATAATATGTTTTAAAAAGGAAATCGACGACATATATATTATATATATAAATGGCCTGAATAGAACGCGTCGCGCTATGACAGTTCGCGAATTTCGACCATTGACTTCGAATGGACATAGCGGGGGATCCGACCGTCAGATTCTTCTAAAACCGGAACCGTTGGGTTCGTATCGAAAAGAGCATTCCAACGAATATAAGAAATTTGAAATCTAATGGTTAGATTTGGAATTATGTCCAAATCAAATTTGGAAAAGGTCGCTGTAAGTGCAGTTCGGTGGCCGTTATTGGAAATCTACCATGCGGGCCTTGATAAAATTATTAAAAATATTTATAATTTGTGTAAAATCATAATAGATGATTTAGAAAGAATTGGGATGAAAAATTCCAAGTTTGAAAAGATAAACATATATTTTTATCGTAATGAACTAGTTTATAACTAGAATAATAATCCAATTATTTTTAGAAATAAATAAATTGGATTTGAAATGGTTCTAATATAACCAGAATTTTCGAACGTACAGATTGGAATGGATTTGAATGGAGATTACCTTCGGATATTTCTACATTGGGATCCGTGATTATACGGATATTGTGATGGGAATTTGGAAGATATCGATATCGTTATTCCCGAT
The DNA here is from genome assembly GCA_030737875.1 of Allium sativum. Taxonomy (NCBI): domain Eukaryota; kingdom Viridiplantae; phylum Streptophyta; class Magnoliopsida; order Asparagales; family Amaryllidaceae; genus Allium; species Allium sativum. The sequence goes on along the minus strand of CM060921.1, from coordinate 807,629,017 downwards.
ATGATATCTGTTGGTTTCAGGATTTGATGTTAAATATAAGTCGATAATATCTCTATTCAATACCTTATATTTAATGTCAAATTGGATTGATTGATTGTTTGGATTGTGCTCGACCAGTTTATGAGCACGATATTCTTTTACCTTTAGCATTGGGTTGGGTAGAAATACTGTTATGCGAACATCTTGTGAAACACTTCACGATTTGACTGTGAGATGTTTAGCGATGTTGTGTGTTCATTTCAAATTTAATGAACGATTTTGAAACAATATTTTTCTTAAGTGAAAGAAAATGTTTTCCCGATTTTGGACAGTGAATGTTTTATAAAGCAGAAAGGATTTCGAGGCCTAAACCCAATGATTTCTAAACGATCTAGAAATGTATTATGTGTTACATTGTGGTCCATGGCGTATTGATTAGTTGCTATTGATAACATATCTGTTTGGTAGCGGAGAATTTATTCTCTTACTTAACACCCTTCTTTGAGACGTACGAGCTCAAAGGTTATGTGATTAATAGTGACTAATCATATGTGTGAATTGCTGATGTGAAGTACTATATTTTGAAAGTACTTGTGATTATTATGTTGTGAAATGATTTTTCCCTACTTCGGGATATAAAAATGATTTAGTATGTCGCTAAATATTATGGTGACCCAGACGACTAAAAGTATGGGTGAGAGGGCGGTGTATGTATTTCCGCTGTGTGTGGGATGGTGCATCGTAAGTGTAGCCTACTCTTATGTGGGGAGGTGCACATTTATATATCGAGTTGCTAGGTGTGTACCCTTTGCCTTGTCTATAGGGAGCCCGATATTTGGTTGCATACATGTTTGTATGCATTGTTATGTGTTGGAATTCATATTTCAAAAGATTTTAGTTTGAGATCCCGAAGTGAAATCTACTTTGATATGAAAGCTAGATATGTATTTCAAATGACTTGAAATAAGAATCGAGAATGAAGTCCAAAGGAATAATTTCTGTAAATTGAATTGGATTTGGAAAATCTAAGTGTGGTGATTAATCTAAATAGATAGATTGGGAATTTGCATATTGATTGATGCATAGAAGATCCATAATAATTGATTGTTGTTTATACACTTGCAATCATGGGGGTAAACCCGTTCCGCGCTAGCAGCGTGGTCCCGTGATTTGCCTTATCATTTATATAAGTTTATAACTGTTTAGAGTTTCTCACACCAGTCCCATGACTGACCTGTAGTTTGCTTTTTCCTTGCAAACTCGGGTGCCCCTATTTTCCATACGGGCAGTCGAGTCGTTTCGTTTTGCAGATATATTGAGCAGGATTCTGGATTGAAGCTTTAAGCTGTGTCCAGACATTTATAGTCTTCCGCTGTGCATTGTATTACATTTATTGTAAAATTATCTTCCACTATATTATTATATTTATTCGTACTCTGATATTTCTGTACTCTGATGTAACATTATTATGATGTTTATAAAGGTCTTTTGTTATTTTTTCTGATGTGTTGTATGCCCAGAGTTAGCGTATACGGGATTCGAACGGTCTTGGTCGATTTAGCGAACGATTAGGTCCGGGCGAAATCCGCATCGGTACACAAATTCTGAAATAGTCGCTATAAAATCGATTAGTGACCATAACGGTTTTTTTAATATAATCAAATATTGGTTTCGAATTTGGACAAGTCCTTTGAGGCGTAGTTATAATTTAATTTTTAGAATTTTACTGTAATTTTTAATTCGTAAAATAAGTAACTTTTTATTTAGAGTATTTTGCACCCTATATCAACATTTTGAGATATCACAATATAAGTTAATCTACCGATATTATTATATTTTTGGGATCGTGGCACACTACTGAGCGCGACGGTATATTTATTTCTGTTTATTGCAAGTTGTGGGCGGACATAGTTTTACATAACAGAGTACGATTAATTTTAAAACTAAAATGCATTGGTCATGATCGGTGAAATAAAAATCAAAATTTATATTAAAATTGTCAAACCCTATTGTAACGACCTGGATTTTGAGCGACTTTGGTTATCGACATAAACTCGATGTCGATAACCAAACATCGAAAAATCTCGGTAATTAATGAAAGAAATTAGAGGGTGAGAATAGATAAGATAGAAACTAAGAATAGAAGAAGAAGAAGAAGAACACAACATCAGAGTAACACGAACCTCACAGCGGAACGCATAACATATAATAGATAACATATCCTTGAAATAAAATCAGTATATGTATGCAATAACATTATCAGAGTTCAACACTTACAACACAGTGGAAATAAACTATAGCTGTATGATTCTGAAGCCTCTTGCACCAGCTCTTCAATGTATCTATAATCCCGACTACTTGACTGCTCGTACAAAATTGAGCACCCAAGAGTTTAGGGAAAACAAAACAAAATAAACTCCGGGTCAGTCATGCGACTGGTATGAGTAAAACAGTTTAAAACGGTTTGAGTAACACAACGATATCTCATAAGACCACGCCGTATAACGGAACGGGTTTTTCCCTTACGAGAATCCAAAACTAATCTTTATATCAAAACTCTTTTGATATTATAATAATGTCTATCAACCACAATATAATAATCATCTAGCAGAAACGCTTTCATCTCACGTTCTACATACATAGTATCCAATCAAAACCGCAAGCACGTATTGGGTAATGGATTTCCAACTATGACAAGGTATGGAACCACCTTTCGCTAGTGTACCTCTAGAGAGGAATACATTGGGTTCAACAAGAACGTCTTGCAACCCGGCCACACATGACCGACCACTCATTTTTCTTGAGTGTATCGAATGTATATCACCAACGGTTGGGATCAGCAACCGTTTCCCGAATGGGACAGGATCAACAATAGATTTTTAGAAGTAAATGAAACTCTAGATCAGGTGATTATACACCCTAATAGGTGCGACCTACATAGCCATGCTACCAGTCCGATTTCTATTATTTACCGATTGATGAGGCTTGAGGTCATAACGTATCTTTCAACAGATTACTCCTTCATTCACTTTGAATGCCACATCATCACACTCGTCAAATCACAAATTGATTCCCCCAAAAATACCACGGGTATAAGCTAAGAGAAACGAATACCTCCGCCCCCAACGTAAATACGTTTGAAACGATCAACTTACGTGATCTACCAGATGTACTCTGTCAAACATTCGTCCTTTCAAGTTGTCCTGGGACTGGACAAACCGAAGGCACTATCCAGTACATCCATCTTAGGCACTGTTATCTAAGACTTATACAATAGCCCTTGCACTTTACTCCATCTTCAATTTTATTTGGCATATATGATTCACAACGCCTATGCCAATACAGAGTGGTTCTTTGGATAATAATCCAACCGGTCTCTCCATATTAACAACGTTAAAATTGTCAAAACATTGATAGTCTGTGATTTAACTATCAAAGTAAAACAAGTGTGCAAGCAACGATATTATTTCCAGGAGGAAATTATATTGAGCAATCATCATTCATATATATATATATATATTCATATTTTTCTTATTTTCTATGTTTAGAAAATATACGTTAATGCTGGAAAACATTTCCATAATTTATATAAGTATCACTATTCTTCCTCATTTATCAGACTCTAACTATAAACTAACAAGAGAACAACTCCCTAAGTATAAACCCCGAAGGCCGAAACCGACATCAGATTGATACTCAGGAAGCCATTCAACTTACTAATTCTAGTCAGTTTCTAATTTTTGTTTAACTGTATATTCTATTACTCTATTTGATTAACCCCATTTGATTAACTCTATTTCACTTAACTCCTTTCGAATAAACTACATTCGATTTACTCCTCTAACTCTATTCGAATACATTATATTCGATTAACTCCTTTTGATTAACTCTAACTGATTAATTAATCTCTCCTTGATACTCTAACTAATTAACTATAATTAATTAACTCTAATTAATTAACTCTAATTCCTTTTATAATATCGTATTTATTTTCTAAATAAATATTTCCTTTATAATTCTATTTATTTTCTAAATAAATATTCCTTTATTCTATTTATTTATTCCCTAAATAAATAAATCCTTTATTCTATTTATTTTCCTTAAATAAATAAACAATCTCATTTAATCTATATTTTAAATGTTCTACAATGTTTCCTTTATATCTCTATTCTATTTGTTATGACAAATATATTTCCTCTATATTTTTTACGAATATATTCCTTTATTTTCTTTTACAAATATATTCCTTTGATATTCAAATTATTTTCTTTTATGAAATCCTTTTTCTTTTATATATAAGATCCACTGATTTTATATAAATAATCTATTTTCAAAATAAACTTTGAAAAATCCTCTTACTACATTCTGGTATTTCTTATGGTATTTAACATACCATATCACAACGATAAATATCGTCTAAACACACATAATCAACAACAGATTATATATCACATCGTATACGACAATATATAAATAACAGTAAAATAAATGTTGAGGAATCCAGTTGGATTCCTCCAACCTGTTCCCCTGCATCACAAATGTTAGACAATACGATTAACATCAATTTCACTTTGATATGAAATATTCTAATGGCAGAATCAACATATAAATATTTAACAGTTTATATATATATATACATATATATATATATATAATTTCCACTAACTGACTAGCAGTTCAATCAAATAGTCAACACACAATCAAACAGACATTTTTTAACAGTTCTAAGAATACACTGTAAAAATAGAACTATTCAGAGTTGGTGAGTTTTACTCACATTGGCAGTTCATCGTTAAAGAACGATAAATTGTTTGTTTGATTTGAATCAAACAATTTATTTTGCCGTAGATTCAAACTAGCTCTAATTCACTCCCGGTCAGTCTCATTGTGTTGCTCCCGTCCATACGATCCCAACGCAACTTGTTTCGTCTGGTTTAGATAAAGTATGAGCAAGTTATGGTTTATACAAGTTCATACAATTTAATTTAAATTAAAACTTAAATAAAATTTTAATTGGGCCTTCACCCTTTATTACCTCTCCGGTCCATTCACCATCCATACAAACCCGATCTGTATTCACTTTCTCCCCCAAATACTTAGAAATCCGAATCTCAGTAATGTCCCCCCCCCCCCCCCCCGTTGACCCCGTTTGACCGACCATTGCTCCCACTCCGGTCATCCATCTCGGCCGCAACCACCTCCATAACACTCCCCTTCGCCATCTCTACCAACTCCACCCACACTTGCACAGTTCGACGCCACCCTTGGCTGACCGACTCCCTTCGTCGCGACCTCAAAACATCGTCGGAGACCACCAATGCTTTGCACACATCCTCTATTCCATCACCAGAGTCCGGATTCTGACTCGAATTCCACAATAACTCCTCAGAAAAGCATCAAGGTTGAACCCTAGCTTGAACACAACGCTGGGGTATTACAGCGAACCCCAAAAACAGTCGAGCTCAACATCGTGTATACCAGGTGGAAGTATAAGCTGATACGAACTCATCAATATGGGTTTTAGGATTTTTAGCATTTTGATTTCATTGTTCTGATTTTCTAAGACTAGCGTTTTGCTTGAGGATGAAAGAAAAACATACTGATGGTGGAAAAGAGGATTTATAGAGGATCGTCCGATTTTTTTGTGTGGCTGTAAACATCGAATTGTGGCATGTTTGGGTTCACACAACTTAGATATTTTATTTTATTTTTCTTTATTCGATCACTTGCTTTATAAAAATCACCATGATTACATATGATACCTAAAATTCACCAAACTGGACATGTAGCTAGAGTTCCCCGTTACGGTCCCAACGAAACTGGTTTCGTCGAATTCCAACTCCGTATGCTCACACACCGTATTTTTAACCGTCGTAATACTAACTGTTTCTCACTCTAAAAATCGGTACAACCACATACTGACTTCAAAAATCACGAAAACTGAAATCTAGCAATAATCTAATATTGCGGTCCCAACGAAATTGGTTTCGTCGAATTCTAAGGTCGTTTGCAGAACTGGCTATTTTTAAAGCCCTAAATAACCCCTTTTAAATATATAAATATATTTAAAAGAAATTAAATTAAATATTTATAAATAAATATTATCGTATATATCCACATACGATATCGTTCAGCTCTAGAATATTCCTATATGAATTTCTAGCTTGATATCTCCAATCCTGGTTAAATCGATATTCGATTTATATTGAAATTCCTTTTATAAATATAAATAAATTATAAAGGAATTCCACAGTGACTTTTCTAGAATTTGATTTGGACATAAATCTAAATCTACAGGACAAAATCTCGATTTTTCTCTTCCACTAGAAAAATATACTCCACCAGCTCCTAACGTTTCTCGTTTCACGGAAATCCGATTTAAAACAGCTTCTGTATATTCGTTTAAAGTTCGAATTGCCAAATCGCGAACTGCCGCGCCATTTCGAGCTCGATTATAATTAAATTATAATTATACGTTCAATGATCGTTATTTAAATATATTCGTTATCGTAATTCAATTCTAAACTGAATTATATATATTGAATTCCCCGATTCACACCATATCGCCATTTCGGCCAATTCTGATCATTTCAGAATTTAATATATTTTTTGATTATTATATTAATTAAATATTCACCATTATATAATCCAACAACCATTTATATTCTCTAATCCACTATTTATATAATTAAATAAATTATTATATATCGCAGAAAATATGGGTCATTACATTCTTCCCCACTTAAAATAATTTCGTCCTCGAAATTGCTAAGGTAGAAAACAACTCTATTAACTGGTCAGAACTTATTTGTTCGCTTCCTAATTTCAGTTTCAACTGAACCAATTTAATTTCAATTAAATTATTCATTTTATTCATATTAACGAAAATTTTCAAAAATCCTGAATATTTTCTAACGCCTTAACTTTTCGAAAAATTTCGCCATAACCTCCTCTGTACAGCCCTATCGGTAAAACCACAACTCGCCTCTCTAGGCCATCTCCAACCCAAAAGAAAATCAAACAGCCAAGCGGCTTGCCAATTCGGCTCATAAATCTCATGGTTATATCAAATATAAACATGTACCTTTTTGTCGGGCATATCACTATGTCCTTTGCATCTGTTATGAATTCAACACATACCAATTGATTTCCAATCAAACTCCAATCACTTTTATTTCCAACACAACCATTCGCTTATATTCAAGCCAAATATCATTTCAACTCGAGTTTCATTCTCAACTCCAGACTCTTAACAGGATTTCCAAATTTCACTTCAAATTCGAATCGCCCAAATCCAATTTGTCTCGATATCATTCAAATTCAATTTCAGTTATCACTTAACTGACTTTATTTTAATTCCCCTCTGCTTTTACAAATTTCTTATTCAAATTTGGTTTTAACTCAAACAGTCTTTCCAGGGAGATTTTTAAACAGTTTACTCTTTTCAAAAATCAATTTTTCCTTTTTGAAACTCAACACAACTTGTTTTACCCAAAACAAATTTCAAAACAAAATCTTTGGTAGTAATCCGTCACTTAAACTTGAAAACAAACACTGATGATGCTGCAGTCATTATCAGAATTATTTTCCCGTTATCGAAGTGAGTTCAATACTATATAACCTTTCAAAACCATTTATAACCATTTTCATTTTGAAACACATTTCAAATACCATTCCCAATGCTTGTAAAACCATTTAAAATCTCCCAGGATTTTAAAAATCCTCATATACTTAATCCCGATTCATTTACAAACACTTATTCAGGTTTCTAGGGTTTTAATTTCAATTCTGGCTTTAAATTTCAGATTTAATTCATATGATTTCATATATTTTACTTATATGAATTCTGATTTGTTATTTACATAACCATTTACTTATAATCTTACTTGATTATATTAACAACCAATATATCGCATATATTATTAATTCAATATTTATATCAAATATACATTGGGTAAAATTATTTCATTTACCCTCTTTTCAAAACATACCATGACGGTTTATCGTACTCATTTGTTTAGTAACTCCTATCGATACAGTGGATCAAACCGATCGACCAGAAATTCATAAGCCACTCAATCAATAAATCTCCACAATATAAACAATTTTATATTGAATAACAAATACGCTCTCGTATATATATGCTCAAACTCAATCTAGGGTATTACTAACCCCATCTCTATCGAGTCATGCCACAGAGCCAAGGTAATAACTTAACTTAAGCTCTGATACCAACTGTAACGACCCGGTTTTTGAGTAGGCTTTCCAACCGTCCCCTCAAACCAAGGTAGAGTACTAACTCCCCCCTCCCCCCCGTGACTTATAGAGGTACCCCAGACACCATGCTTTACGGCCAGCCTCTCGACTCGGAACCAACCCGCTATAATGAAGGAACTGTAGGGATAAGAGTCTCCCGTTCGCCACCAAACCGTGAAGCGAGAACCCCCTATCAGACGTACCAATTAAGCAACATGGACTGGTATGAGTAAAACAGTTTAAAACGGTTTGAGTAACACAACGATATCTCATAAGACCACCCCGTATAACAGAACACGTTTTCCCTTATGAGAATCCAAAACTAATCTTTATATCAAAACTCTTTTGATATTATAATAATGTCTATCAACCACAATATAATAATCATCTAGCAGAAACGCTTTCATCTCACGTTCTACATACATAGTATCCAATCAAAACCGCAAGCACGTATTGGGTAATGGATTTCCAACTATGACAAGGTATGGAACCACCTTTCGCTAGTGTACCTCTAGAGAGGAATGCACTGGGTTCAACAAGAACGTCTTGCAACCCGGCTACACATGACTGACCACTCATTTTGATTGAATGTATCGAATGTATATCACCAACGGTTGGGATCAGCAACCGTTTCCCGAATGGGACAACATCAACAATAGATTTTTAGAAGTAAATGAAACTCTAGATCAGGTGATTATACACCCTAATAGGTGCGACCTACATAGCCTTGCTACCTGCCCGATTTCTGTCATTTACCGATTGACGAGGCTTGAGGTCATAACTTATCTTTCAACAGATTACCCCTTCATTCACTTTGAATGCCACATCATCACACCCGTCAAATCACAAATTGATTTGCCCAAAAATATCATGGGTATAAGCTAAGAGAAACGAATTCCTCCGCCACCAACGTAAATACGTTTGAAACGATCAACTTACGTGATCTACCAGATGTACTCTGTCAAACATTCGTCCTTTCAGGTTGTCCAGGGACTGGACAAACCGAAGGATCTATCCAGTACATCTATCTTAGGCATTGTTACCTAAGACCTATACAATAGCCCTTGCACTTTACTCCATCTTCAATTTTATTTGGCACATATGATTCACAACGCTTATGCCAATACAGAGTGGTTCTTTGGATAATAATCCAACCAGTCTCTCTATATTAACAACGTTAAAATGGTCAAAACTTTGATAGTCTGTGATTTAACTATCAAAGAAAAACAAGTGTGCAAATAACGATATTATTTCCAAGAGGACATTATATCGAGCAATCATCATTCATATATATAGATATATATCTATATATCTATATTCATATTTTCCTTATTTTCTATGTTTAGAAAATATACATTAATGCTTGAAAACATTTCCATAATTTATATATGTATCACTATTCTTCCTCATTTATCAGACTCTAACTATAAACTAACAAGAAAACAACTCCCTAAGTATAAACCCCGAAGGCCGAAACCAACATCAGATCGATACTAAGGAAGCCATTCAACTTACTAATTCTAGTCAGTTTCTAATTTCTGTTTAACTCTATATTCTATTACTCTATTTGATTAACCCTATTTGATTAACTCTGCTTCACTTAACTCCTTTCGAATAAACTACATTCGATTTATTCCTCTAACTCTATTCGAATACATTATATTCGAATAACTCCTTTTGATTAACTCTAATTGATTAATTAATCTCTCCTTGATTAACTCTAATTAATTAACTCTAATTCCTTTTATAATATCGTATTTATTTTCTAAATAAATATTTCCTTTATAATTCTATTTATTTTCTAGATAAATATTCCTTTATTCTATTTATTTATTCCCTAAATAAATAAATACTTTATTCTATTTATTTTCCTTAAATAAATAAATAATCTCATTTAATCTATATTGTAAATGTTCTACAATGTTTCCTTTATATCTCTATTCTATTTGTTTTGGCAAATATATTTCCTCTATATTTGTTTTACGAATATATTCCTTTATTTTCTTTTACAAATATATTCCTTTGATTCTCAAATTATTTTCTTTTATGAAATCCTTTTTCTTTTATATATAAGATCCATTGATCTTATATAAATAATCTATTTTCAAAATGAACTTTGAAAATTCCCCTTACTACATTCTGGTATTTCTTATGGTATTTAACATACCATATCACAACGATAAATATCGTCCAAACACACATAATCAACAACATATTATATATCACGTCGTATACGACAATATATAAATCACAGTAAAATAAATGTTGAGGAATCCAGTTGGATTCCTCCAACCTGTTTCCCTGCATCATAGATGTTAGACAATACGATTAACATCAATTTCACTTTGATATGAAATATTCTGATAGCAGAATCAACATATAAATATTTAACAGTTTATATATATATATATACAAATATATAATTTCCACTAACTGACTAGCAGTTCAATCAAACAGTCAACACACAATCAAACAGACAATTTTTAACAGTTCTAAGAATACATTGTAAAAATAGAACTATTCAGAGTTGGTGAGTTTTACTCACATTGGCAGTTCATACTTAAAGAATGATAAACTGTTTGTTTGATTTGAATCAAACAATTTTTTTTGTCGTAAATTCAAACTAGCTCCAATTCACTCCCGGTTAGTCTCATTGTGTTGCTCCCGTCCATACGATCCCAATGCAACTTGTTTCGTCTGATTTCGATAAAGTATGAGCAAGTTATGGTTTATACAAGTTCATACAATTTAATTTAAATTAAAACTTAAATAAAATTTTAATTGGGCCTTCACCCTTTATTACCTCTCCGATCCATTCACCATCCATACAAACCCGACCCGTATTCACTTTCTCCCCCAAATACTTAGAAATCTGAATCTCAGTAATGCCCCCCCACCCCCCGTTGACCCCATTTGACCGACCATTACTCCCACTTCGGTCATCCATCTCGGCCACAACCACCTCCATAACACTCCCCTTCGCCATCTCTACTAACTCCACCCACAGTTGCACAGTTCGACGCTACCCTTGGCTGACTGACTCCCTTCGTCGCGACCTCAAAACATCGTTGGAGACCACCAATGCTTTGCAAACATCCTCTATTCCATCACCAGAGTTCGGATTCGAACTCGAATTCCACAATAACTCCTCACAAAAGCATTAAGGTTGAACCCTAGCTTGAACACAACGCTGCGGTATTACAGCGAACCCCAAAAACAATCGAGCTCAACATCGTGTACACCAGGTGGAAGTATAAGCTGATACGAACTCATCAATATGGGTTTTAGGATTTTTAGCATTTTGATTTCATTGTTATGATTTTCTAAGACTTGCGTTTTGCTTGAGGATGAAAGAAAAACATACTGACGGCGGAAAAGAGGTTTTATAGAGGATCGTCCAATTTTTTTGTGTGGCTGTAAACATCGAATGGTGGCATGTTTGGGTTCACACAACTTAGATATTTTATTTTATTTTTCTTTATTCGATCACTTGCTTTCTAAAAATCACCATGATTACATATGATACCTAAAAATCACTAAACTGGACATGTAGCTAGAGTTCGCCATTACGGTTCCAACGAAATTGGTTTCGTTGAATTCCGACTCTGTATGCTCACACACCGTATTTTTAACCGTCGAAATACTGACTGTTTCTCACTCTAAAAATCGGTACGGCCACATACCGACTTCAAAAATCACGAAAACTGAAATCTAGCAATAATCTAATATTGCGGTCCCAACGAAATTGGTTTCGTCGAATTCTGAGGTCATTTGCAGAACTGGCTATTTTTAAAGCCCTAAATAACCCCTTTTAAATATATAAATATATTTAAAAGAAATTAAATTAAATATTTATGAATAAATATTATCGTATATATCCACATATGATATCGTTCAGCTCTAGAATATTCCTATATGAATTTCTAGCTTGATATCTCCAATCCTGATTAAATCGATATTCGATTTATATTGAAATTCCTTTTATAAATATAAATAAATTATAAAGGAATTCCACAACGACTTTTCTAGAATTTTATTTGGACATAAATCAAAATCTACACGACGAAAACTCAATTTTTCTCTTCCACTAGAAAAATATACTCCACCAGCTCCTAACGTTTCCCGTTTCACGGAAATCCGATTTAAAACAGCTTCTGTATATTCGTTTAAAGTACGAATCGTTAAATCGCGAACTGCTGCGCCATTTCGAGCTCGATTATAATTAAATTATAATTATACGTTCAACGATCGTTATTTAAATATATTCGTTATCGTAATTCAATTCTAAACTGAATTATATATATTGAATTCCCCGATTCACACCATATCGCCATTTCGGCCAACTCTGATCATTTCAGAATTTAATATATTATATAATTATTATATTAATTAAATATTCACCATTATATAATCCAACGACCATTTATATTCTCTAATCCATTATTTATATAATTAAATAAATTAATTATATATCGCATAAAATACGGGTCATTACACCTATTTCTGAAGCCACCCTAAGCCTAGACAAGAGAATATCTCTGAAAAACCGGCAAATATTGAATCGTTCATTTAATATTGAAATGATAAAACAAAGCGTATCCATTTTTCAAAAACCTATCCACTTTTCTCAACGTCTACTCTCAAGTGTATCAGACTATAAAGCTTCAGATGGAAGCCACATGCAAATGCAGACTGGCTGGAGGCAGCATTCTTCTTTCTATACCTAAACGTTGTTCCTTTACATGCCTAAACACCTACCATTTCTTTTCATATGTAAAGCCTATTTACTAAAGCTACAAAAACCACATTAACGCAGACACAAGGGTTTACAGTCTACTAAAAATTCGCACATGCCTTAGATTTTACGAGACTGTAGTGCAGACCTACATTTAGATAAGCGGATGCCTTCACCCTAGTTTGCAGGCTATGAAAGAAAAATCAATATCAACATCACACTACTAAATGAAAGGAAAACACATGACAGCTACCATCCATCATATCTTTCTTTCATGTGAACTTACAACTGCATGCAAAACTATTCACCTGTGCATACCTACCTATGTGTACTGTATACCCTACCCAAAACTCCATCTGTGAGGGCCAAGTAATCTCGTATTATAAATAGAGGCTTTGTTCATTTCTGGAACATCCACAATAAAAGAAAAAAAAACTATCTTCTTCGTTTGAAATGAACGGTTATAGGGAGCGTTGGTCTGTTAGGGAGGAAGAGTGGTAGTTGATGGCACGTGGTGTGTCAGGGATGGAGTGGTTTGCTCGAAAATATTGGAGGAGTTGCTATACAGTTCGTTGGAAGTTTGAGTGGTTTACAATATGGGAAGTATTTGCGGTGATGGTTTATAAAACACGGTTTGGGTTTGCTGTTGGCATGTATTGGCGGTAGAAAAGAAACAAGGTTGGACTGTGGCTCCAATTGACGACTTGGGTTGGGCCTTCGCTAACTCAAAACAAGGGGGAGAGTTGGCCTAAGTTTTGAAAGTGCAAGTTATGTTCAAGCATGAAGGACTGGTTGCAAGTCATTTAGAGGTGGCGCTGTAGCTTTGAACTGTGGTGGCAACGTGAGCAGGTTAAAGAGGAAAGTGGCGTGTTGGTATGGTTAACATGGGAAATGCTGATCGTGTTATGGCATTGGGTTATCAGGTTGATAGAGAGACCGGGATTCAAGCAAATGAGGGTGGGAAAGACGCATGAATTGGTTGCTAATGTGGAATATAATTTGAAAGGTAATTAGAATTAGTTAAAGTTAGTTAATGATTAAGTTGTTTAATTTAAATATTAGTCAGATTAATTATTTTTAAGTTATATATATACGTGATGACTTAGAAACCGGTTTCAGAAAAGGGATCACGCTGGCCTTGATGGGGTTGTGAAGGCGTTGATTTGAACGTCTGCATGGAGGAGGGGAAGTTAAAGTATGGTTACTGGCCAGCGGTACAAAACTAAAGAAAAACATTTCGAAAAGAAAAGGGGCAACGACGTGTTAATGGGTGTTAACCGTAAGTATATATTAATTAAGTTAATTAATATATTAATTAATTAAAGTTAAGTATATTGTTTTAATTTATATTTAAACATGTTGTTATCAGCATAATTCGGTCTTTGAAATCCACAAAAACTGGCAGCGGTGGAATCGCAGTAAAGAGTACCACGCTGCTATGCTGATTCAAAAGGGATTGAAAGTAGTTTTTTTTTTATGTTGGTTTAGAGTTTAACAAAACAACGTGCGTACCGTCAGCCGTAAAAACAAAGGTGAGTTAATTATCACATATTTCTGAAATACTAGGATGTGCTAAATTCGCATAATTAAATTTAATTGGTAGATTTGATGTTTTGGATGCCTATGGTTGATTTAATGGTTGACGTTAATTATATTATCGTCGTTTAATATTTCTATATACTGATATGAAATATTATAATGGTCTGTTTTGCAGGGAAGAACAGGTAGGAGGAATCAAACCGGTTCCTCAAATATTTAATATGCTGTTATTTAATTTTTTATGAACTGTTCAAAACCCGTTGACTTTAAACCCTGTTGGTTGTTGATTGTGGTTGAGCTTTAAATCAATATAAAGTATTGATTACGAAGAAAAAAATAGCAGATGGCCTAGAAGTGCACCGTTTATAAAGATCGATTCACCGTCAAGTAAATCGTTAGAAATGAGGTTATAGAATATATTTTATAACCGAATATAGATTTTATTTAATATACTATTTTAAATAAAGTTCTAAAAAGGAAATAAATTAATCACATATATACATTGATTTGTTTTAGTCATAAATCGTCGTTTTGGTTTAACCAAAATCTACCGTGCGCGAAGCACGTGCTTATCAAGTGGGTATTAAACGATTTTATTTAGCTAATTCAAGTCATCAGGATTAACGTAACAATTAGAATGAGTTTATATTGATAATTTATTTGGATGAAATCAAAGTGAATAAAATTATTTAGATTAATTTATTTTTAATTAATTTAAATGGTAAGATCAATAACGATTTACTAACGGGTTAGTCATGTTTTGAGTGGAGCAAGTTAACGGTGTTACAGAAATGGTTTATTTAATTAGTTCACTAGTTTAAAGAGGATAGTTAATGGTAAAACCAACCATGTTTATTTTGATAAAAAGGTTGAAGAATGATTATTATTTATGTAATAATAATCGAATGGGATTACTTAAATTAATTAGTTTTTGGTGGTTAATGTAAATGGGAAACCAAATGTAAACCCAAATTTGGATTAGAGTAGTTAAAGGGATAAATTAGAAAAATGCAATCTAGGACCACTCTTTTAAAGAAGAGATTATATTTCATTAAGATGGAATTAAAATTGAATTTGATTTAATATTGGAAATGAGTATCAATTTGTGTATTACAACCGATATTTATCTTATGATAAGAACGTTGTTGATCAAGGTCTGAGGGGTAATTAAAATACCCCAACTTGAACAACTTCAGGATTATCAAAGGATAATGTTAGTCGTAATGGTGGAAGTGTTAGAATAAAATATTTTGGGAAAAATAAAAGTGTAACGTTATTTGAAGGATTTTGAAATCTATATATATAACGAGATTTCGAAGCAAAAGAAACTAAAAGAGGCTTGATGGTATGAAATAATAACCCTTTTATAAAAGAAATAAAAAGGGAGATTTGTGGAAGTATAACGGTATTTTCAAAGTATTGAATTGAGATTTAAATGGGTTTATTCTAAAAGGATGAGTGGTTGTAACGACCTGGATTTTTCTGATATTTGAGTTCGAATATTTAAATTGGTTTTAAATATTATATTTGGAATATTAATGGATTTTAATATTTAATTCGTTTACTAAACGGCGATTTAACGTTTATATTTATATTTATATTAAAACGAGC
Source organism: Allium sativum (assembly GCA_030737875.1). Lineage (NCBI taxonomy): Eukaryota > Viridiplantae > Streptophyta > Magnoliopsida > Asparagales > Amaryllidaceae > Allium > Allium sativum. The sequence continues at coordinate 807,612,897 of CM060921.1, read as the reverse complement.
TCGAAACGACGCGGTAGTTCGTAATATTCGGTTTTGAACTTTAATTGAATATACATAATCCATTTTAAGTCGGAAATCTGTGAAACAAGAAACGTTAAGATCGATTTGATTATAGTTTTCTAATGGAAGAGAAAAATCGAGATTTCGTCGTGTGGATTTTAATTTATGATCAAATAAAATTTTCAAATAGTCGCTGTGAAATCATTTATAGACCGTAACAGTTTATTTAATATAATTAAATATCAGTTTCGAACGAGATTTGTAACAACCCGAATTTTGATAGCATGTAAAAACAATAAATCAAGGCAGAATTAAATTTTAAATAAGAATCAGGGAGAATGGGTAGCGCCATTACATTCATCTCGGAATTCGACATGAAATAGAGTCCGAGTTTTCGAAAATCAGAGTCCGGATGAAGAAGTTATGGCCTATACAAGATTCAGCAAATTTCAGGCAGCACAGAACCGGGCAGGTCGACCTAGGGGTCGATCTGGTGGTCAGCTCGACCAGGGGCTCGACCTACCCCCACCAGGTCGACCATATGGTCGACCTCCACCCTTACAGGTCGACCTGGTCGGCCTGTTTTGGCCCAGAACCCATTTTTTAAGCCCGGGACGTGTTTTGATGGTCCGGTTTGATTCTAGGGTTAATCCTACGGACTAAACTAGTTGTTACAACTATAAAAACACCCTAAGACCTAACCTAATTCACAACAAATCATTATTACACCGTTATGCTGCTAAAATCCCTTTGAACCATGGCCACCGCCTCCAAATTAAATCTTTAGCATCCAAACGTGATTCAAATCAAAGATCAACGCTTCTACAACAAATTCAAGAGAATAGATCAATGACACTGCAACGTTCTACGACAATTTCAGTTCTTAATTCGCTAGCCATCTCTGTAAGTTCTAGTTACTTTGTAGATTTAAATATTTAATTATAATATGGCCACGAAATAAAGTGAAATTGGATTTAAGTATGTTTATCGATTCAGATCTATTTCTGTTGCTTCTTGAATCTTGAGTTTTGAGACTTGTCTATTTATTCTCATGTCAAGCTTATGATCTATTCAGCATTTTGTGAATCATTTTTTCTTGATTCATGTTGATATTATCATTAAGATCTATCTTTTATGCCTGAGATGACGTTTTTATGCCAGTTTTCTTTCTGTACTTATTATTATACAAATTCTACCTTCCCCTATTTATTTCCTTTTGATGAACCTTGGTCAATTTCGGACCTAGGCCTAAACCGCGATCAGTGTGCGATTGAATACGGGGAAATATTGGGATATTATTTATTTGGATATATGTATGTGGTGGAATTGATGTCATAGCATGAAATTGGAAATTTGGGTATTGTCAATATAATTGAAATTGCAAGTTTGGGCATTGGCATAAGTAATTTGGCATGAAGTGGCACACATGAATTGGCATGTAAATTAAATCACGAGTTTGGGACTATGTAAATTAAATCGAAAGATTGGGCTTATGTTAATTAGGCATATGTAGAATTGGGAATTTGAACATGAAAGCGATTGTAAACTTGATAATTGGCCTGAACATGTATTATGAACTTGGGCAACTGACATGTATTGAAATAAAAAGATTATAGTTTGGGATAACTACATCATGAATCATGATTTGGGTTTATTGGGTATGAAACTTGATCCGTGTAATTTTGGCTAGAACTTTATATGGTTAAAATGGCATAAACTTGGCATACATGTAAATAGGCAAGAATTGGACATATGTAAACTGACTAGAATTGGGTACATATTTTAATGGGCATGTAATTTGGAACTTGGGCATATGTTTATTAATATATAAAGTTGGGGATTTTGACTTATATGACACATATGTAATTAACAATCTAGCGGATGCCTTTGACACGAGGTTAGACTTGAATTGTGGTGTAATTCTGCCCGGAAACGCCCGGCATATCAAGTGACCACAACAATAATAGTCTAATTTGAGAGGTCGTAGGCAAAGACTAGGTTGTGGTAATGCTTGAACCTGAGGTTGGAATGGGTTTGCGGTGTAATTCTGCCCGGAACCGCCCGACATATCCAGTGACCACAAATAAGTCCAATGTGAGAGGTTGATGCATTAGTAAATAATAACTGCTAATGAAACCTGCTAAGTAGGGTAAGGTTAAGATAACTTCAATTGATTGATGACACTTAACCGATATGACATGAACGGGTGGGTTAAGTAAACCTGAACTTGATTGCTTGAGAATATACTTAACCAATTTGACACGATGATTTGGTAAGGTTAAGCCATGAACCGCTTGAATATACTTAACCAATTTAACACGATGATTTGGTAGGGTTTAGTCATGAACCGCTTGAATATACTTAACCAGTTTAACACGATGATTTGGTAGGGTTAAGTCATGAACCGCTTGAATATACTTAACCAGTTTAACACGTTGATTTGGTATGGTTAAGTCATGAACCGCTTGAATATACTTAACCAATTTAACATGATGATTTGGTAGGGTTAAGTCATGAACCGCTTGAGTATACTTAACCAATTTGACACGATGGTTTGGTAGGGTTAGTTCATGAACCGCTTGAGTATACTTGACCAACTTGACACATGATTCTAGGGCTAAGTCATGAACTTAAACGATAACACTTAGCCAATTTGGCATGACACGTAGACGGGTTGAGTCACGAACTTGAATGACCACGCTTACCCAACTTGACATGCTAGGCTGATGAGGTTAAGTCTCGAATTTAAATGACAACACTTAACCTGCTGGACGGAAAACCTAGTTACGCAGTCTTTTTTAGTAGTAACCCACTAGATGTACCATGGTACCCTGGAACTAGGCAGGGTAGGGCACGATTACTGGGCTGATTGTAAGCGACCAGAACGACGGATGAGTAGGTGCGCCATTGTAGGTTGAGGCGGACTATGGTCGTGCACTTAGTCCGGAGTTGAAAAAGTAGGCATTAGGCACCAGTAGGTTTACACTGTGCGTGCTTGATTCGTGTCAGTGTTTGGCACCCTAGGGCTTGATACACCCTAGGGTGGACCTAGCACATGTGACTACATTTCGTGATTGGGCCCGTATGACACAGACACATGAACGAGCTAGGACTTGTAGGGAGCCGATCGATTAATAGATCGTTGCATAGAAAAAGGGCGTTGTTCGATAGGTAGCATAATCCCTAGTAGTCCTAGGTGGCATAAACCCTAATCGAATCTAGAAAATGTTCAATAGGTCGCATAATCCCTAGTGGTCCTAGGTAGCATAAATCCTAGTTGAACACGCGGTAGTTCAAGATATGGAAACCTAGCCAGAACAAGGGTGGCAGTCCAATCGATTTTAAGAATGGTGGCACTACGTTGAAGTAGTATATAATTACGTGATGGAACCCGTACGATATACGGCAAGGGACTGTACATATACATGGAAAGGATGATACGGGTTGGGGTACTAGTACAGTTGGTGTAGAGAATGTTAAACATGCGATGCTATACGTAGCTAATCTTGTTGCCTTAGTTTATCTTGTTATCTTAGTTTAATCTGCCTATCTTGTCATCATGCTTATGTTTATTTTCAGTTTATTCATGCCATGTTATCTTTACCTGTTTTTATGATGGAAGTCACTAAGACTTACTCAGTCTTTATGACTGACCCGTTTTGTTTTGCCTTTTTTTCTTCCGTTTCCCCCTAAGTTCGCAGGGTGGGAATACAGCTTAGTTCGGATCTTACCAAGCTCCAAAGCTCCTTCATGTACGGCTTGGATTTCTCTTGGCTATGGCTTGCTTTGCTTTATTGGGGAATATCACAATTTATTTTTATGCTTCTTTGTTTTCGAGCATGACAGATATTTTGACTATGTAATTGAAGTTGATGGGCTTTTATTGTAAACAATTATACTTAATAAATGATTTGAAGTACTTCTACTTTACTTTCCGCTGTTTTATATATGTTTGTCTTGTAATATTTCTGTTCCAGTACCCATAATGCTCCATTGAAGTTAAGGCATTCCCTTTGTGAGTGACCTTAATGGATGTCAGGTGTTACATTTGGTATCAGAGCAGAAGGTTACCAGACTGGGAAAAAGCTTTTAAAAACCTTCTGAAATTATTTTCAAAACGTTTACAAAGAAGCATTTTTCTAAGAAAAGTTTTGTTTTACGAAAGGCATATTCCCCAAAGCCATATGCACTATCTTTTGATTCTCTCCTTGAGTCTCTTCTCTTTCTTTTTCACCATAGTTTGTAGGCATATGACACATGTCGGAGGGCAAAGGATTGCCCAATGTAATAGCCCGTAACTTCCCCGTGAAGGAAAGCACGGATTACCTTGAGAACACGACAAAATAGAACGTAAACAGAAGAACATTTCATTGTTTATTACAACAATCCCATCAGAATACAAGAATATACAGAGTATGAATAAATATTATACAACAGGAAATATCAGAGATTTAAATACAATACTGCAGCGGAAAAATAATACAAAATATAACTGAAAGGAATACGCGGATACAGAGCTTTCCGAGTATCACTTCAGCTATAAACCAGGACCTGTGAATATAAATCTGCAAAACCCGACTACTAGCTGCCCGTGCGAAAAATAAGGGCACCCAGAGTTTAGGTCAAAACAATAAACTCCAGGTCAGTCATGTGACTGCTGTGAGAACTAAAACAGTTATAAATTTGGTTTTTAAAGTTCGGTAAAACAAGGGACCACGCTGTATAACACGGAACGGGTTTTTACCCCAAGGATACCAGTGCATAAACAAACAGCGCAATGCTAAATAAAGAACAATGAAGCTGTTATAAGACCCAGGTCCCATCACACAATGCAACGCAAGCCGGAGGATAGGGTTTTCCCTTATAACAGCCAAATAGGCTTTGATACGCGAAATTTCATCTTTTACTATTACTATAAGTGAAGAAAACAACTTCAATCATAAGTATAAATCATAGACGGCATGGGTACCATATATCATGTCGCCATACTAGGCTCTACAAATAAAACCGAATGACACGTATTGGAAATTGGATTCCATCATGAGTCGAGGCAAGGGGCAAGCTCCTCTCCGATTCGAGACACTCTAGCAAATGTCTCAGGACCCCACTATGATCCCTGGAATCGGCTGGGTCTGTCCTCTCTTACTTTTGAGGATTGACAATTCCTGAGCACACGTTTCCCGGTCCTAACAGACCAAATATCGAGGCGCCTCATCCAACAACCACACAGGTGAAAAGTATATAAATGTCGGCCAGTTTAAGCACTGACACCACCTATAGCTAGAAAGAAACGTCGTGCTCTCCCAGCGGTCCGTATCCCGTTTTTGACTCATACCGAGGTGTGAGGCTCGCGAATTCACGTTACACAAAGCGGTGCCACAAAGGTCGTGCTTTGATCATCAACCACAAGACTCTGCTTTGCAACAGACGCCTTGATCAATTGCCACTTAGGCATGCCACACAGGCAATTCACGCTATGCGATTGATATCTATCGATATATAACCTCTGAGCTCGTACGTCTCAGAGAAGGGCGTTAAGCAAGAGAATAAATTCTCCGCCGCCAAACAGATATATATTTAACAGAAATCAATCACACAGAATAAAATCCAATGTCAGACACACAATCCATTTACAAGTCCGTTCTGGGTCTGAACGAAACCGGAGGCACCTTATTCCTCCCCCGTATGTCCAATACAGGGCAGAGGTCCTCGCATATCCGTCGATCTCCAAGTACGTCTGGACAATCACCAACTGATTCTCTCCTCTTGGGTGTATAGCCCAATCAAGATTATCAATAATCATCCAAACGATGTGAAGACCATCCGGTCTTTAACCACCGTCTTCACCTTCAACATATTGTCGAATCGGTTATTCAGAAGGGGTAAAACCCGGCCTTTCTGAATAACCCACGTATATAATAAACAAATGTTACACAAACACCACGTACGCCTCATTCCAATTCAGAATATTCCTTTATTCAAAAATTCACATTCTTAGGGGAAGGTTCCCATTAATTTTATCAAAGATAAATTCTTTGAAACTTATTCTTTAATCTTCCTTTGAATATCATTTCAAACTAGTCGGGATTAGCGAACCACACCGAAGTAATTATTTATTTTATTTCCCAATCCCAACCTATTTATCCCATGGAGCAAAACTGGTAATACCCCATATCTAACACCGCGGTGTTATCGGTAAAATAAATTACCATTTCACGTTCAAATCTAATTAAATATTTAACTATCGCTTTGGAGCAAAACTGGTGATACTCCATTTTCGATCATTTCAATCTAATTTAAAGATTCATTAAAATTCCACTTGGTTTTAATCTTTAACTGGGTTAAAGAACTGGTGTCATTTAAAACACGGTTCACAATAAATCCAAAATTCCATTCCAATTCGTATACTGGAAATTCTGATTATTTTTAAAAGCCACTTCAAATCCAATTTATTTATTTAAAAATATCGGATTTTAATTCTAGTTCACAACTAGTTCATTTCGATAAAAACACATTTTTATCCTTTCAAATAGGGAATTTTTCATCCTAGTTCTTTCCGATTCATATATTTTGATTTTACACAAATTATAGATATTTTTAATAATTTTATCAAGGCCCGTACAGTCGATTTCCAATAACGGTCGTCGAACTGCACTTACAGCGACCTTTTCTAAATTTGATTTGGACGTATCTCCAAATCCAACCGTTAGATTTCAAATTTCTAATATTCATTGGAAAGCTCTTTTCGATACGAACCAAACGGTTCCGGTTTCAGGATAATCCGACGGTCGGATCTCCCGTAACGTTAATTCGAAGTCAATGGTCGAAATTCACGAACTACCGCAGTGCGGCGCGTTCTATTCAGGCCATTTAATATATATAATATATATATTATATATATTTCATCGATTTCAATTCTAAAAGTATTTTAAAATTCGTTTTGAATTCGTTTTCAAAACGATTTCAACTTCATATTCAATTTTAAATCAAAATTGAATATTCCACATCATCGATACATATAAATGATAATATTTTCAAAACGTTATATTTTGAAATCACTTCTCTTTTTCAATATTCGAATAAAATCGATATAAATATCGTTCCCGTCAAAATGGCGCAAATCTAACCAACACGGCTTTATATATTTCAATAACTTCTTTATTTTATTCAACAAATGAATATTTTCCTTCAACACATGAATATTTTATTTCAACACATGACTAATCTCAATGAATGAGTACTGTCAACACATGAATATATATTTTGTTATTTAATATATTTTATTTCAACACATGACTAATCTCAACGAATGAGTACGGTCAACACATGTATATATATTTTATTTTCAACATATGAATATATATTTCTTTTCAACACATGAATATATATTTATTTTCAACACATGAATATATATTTATTTTCAACACATGAATATATATTTATTTTCAACACATGAATATATATTTATTTTCTAAATCGGAATGAGGCCCAATCAATTACCATATAAAGTTAATTATATGGATTCCATGCAACACATGTATATAACAGCCACGATAAATAATCAACCATCATCCAACGTGCACAACACAACTGTCTGTCAACCTATCGATCGACAAACAACTAATTATTGGGACTAGTGTACATCCCAATACCCGTGTGGGGTTTCACATCAACAAACACAGTTTTATTTGTGTAGTTGGGCGACGTGTAAAATTTATCGTCCCAATCAATATCAGTCAAATCAGTGTACATAAACAAACCGTCTGGTTTGTAAATGAATATTTTATTTTATTCACTTCCAAGTTAAAAATTATATTTTTAACGATAAAATATTTTATTTCAACACATGAATTTATATTCATTTCATTTACACAACAAAATTGATATTTTAATTTTTCTAACATATTTTAGAAAATTTCGACGGCATAACGGCACGATACTAGAAACGGGACAAGGACTAGCCTTATCCCCGGTCTAGTGAAGGCCCACGCCATACATATATCAATCATAACAATTTCATTTCACCCAACAATCAAATTCAAATCATATAATCTAACCAATTTCACAATCAAACAAACAAGTCCATGGTCTGTGGACGATAGTGTCGGGTGCTACTAAACACCGTCTGCATCCTGGTATATATTTCTAACTAGGAAAAGAAATTTAAAGTGAGAAGTTCTCACCAAAGCTATCCAAACTCCACGACACTTCAAAAGCAGGATATCTTCATCGTTCTTCTAACGCAGTCTGTTTCACGAAGTATATGTTAAAAATTATATTTTTAACAACGCTACTTCTTATATAAAGGTCGAATTTTTATTTTCACTTCATGTATATAAAAATCGAATTTTTATCGCATAAAATCATATTTTTAATTATTCACTTCACAATAAAGATCATATTTTTATATTGTTCACTTCACAATAAAGGTCATATTTTTATATTGTTCACTTCTTTACAACGCTTCTTTCTATATAAAAATTATATTTTTATATTTCTACTTTAATGAAAACCACATTTTTAATACTCTACCTAAGTAAAGATCATATTTTTATTATCGCCACTATATAAAAATCATATTTTTATTCTTCATATCATATAAAAATCATATTTTTATTTCTCTACTATAATAAAAATCATATTTTTATTATTCTAAAAATATAAAAATCATATTTTTATCCTTTCAAATAGTATAAAAATCATATTTTTAAATCTCTAAATATATAAAAACTATATTTTTATTATATTGAACACACCATAAAACTCGCATCTTTATTATATAAAAACCTTAACTTTATCGAGTTCAAAATCCAAACTTTAGGTGATAAAAATCTAATTTTTCTTACTACAAAAATCTAAACTCTTCTATTTTATTTAAACATACAAAATCTGATTTTTCCTATCTTTTAAAAACTAATTTCCAATGTTATACAAATAAAAAATCAAATTTTTAACCTCATGAAGGAAAAATAAATAAATAATAATTGAAGCTTACTAGGGACCGAGGTGGTGGAAAGGGGCACAGGCCGTCTGGTGGTGACGGTGGAGGCCATTCCGGCGGCGGTGGGCCCACTGCAGTGGTGGCGGTGGCGTTTGGGCGGCCTAGGGCTTAAAAGGGGACGTTTGGGAACAGGGGGGGGGGGGCTGGCCATGGGTTGTGGAGCTCGGTCGATGGGAGGAGGGGACAGAGAAGGAGGCGCGGGGAGTGGAAGAGGCCAGGCGCCGTTGCTGGTGGCGGATCCGGTTGCGTTGACGTCGATGGGCGCGGGTTTGGAGCTGCTCGCAGGAAAGAGGAAGGAAGAGAAGGAAGCGGGGTCGACTGGAACGGGGGAGGGCGGAGCGATGGGCGACGGCGGCGCCAAGGAGGGGGGTGGCGACGGTGAATGATCGTGGCGGTTTTTTTATTTTTTATTTTGACTGAGGGCATTGACTGATAATAAGAAGAGAGAGAAGAGGGAACTTAAGGGTGAGGGTTTTTAATTTATTAATTTAATTTTAATATTAAATCCATAAAGTAACTTTTTATTTCCAACTCAAAACGAAACCCACCGCCTGTCGTCCCTAGCGTTTTACCCCCGTTCCGAACACAATGGGATATGTATCGTAGGCCAATTCGGCTGTTTGAATCAGTTTCCGTTGAATTTAAAGTATAATTCTTTATATATTCAATTTAAACGCGCATTTTAATTTACCGGGGCCACACACTAACTCGAAAAATTCCAGAAAAATTATTCCTAACTTTGTATTGACGATACGATCCTAACAAAACTAGTTTCGTCAAATTCTGAGACCGTTTGAAAAATGGTCATTTTCTGGTCGACCCGATTTAATTGAAACTGTCAAAACACGTTTAACTTCGCAACGCTCACATATTAATTCAGAAAATTACGAATTTTGAAACCTAGCAATATTTTGACGTCCCGGATCCAACAAAAGTGGTTTCGTCGAAAACCGAGGTCGTTTGTAAAATTTCCATTTCTAAGGGCCTTTATATATATTAAAATATATATAAATTCTACAGCGACTTTTCTGAATTTTAAACTGGACATATCTCTCAACTTTTACAACTGAATCTCAGTTTCTTGGCTTCGTTAGAAAGATATGGTCAAACAGATTTAGATATTTCTTGTTTCGTTCAATTCCGACATAAAACGAATTCTGTATATTCATTTGAAATTCGAAATCGAATTTTTGAACTGCAGGGCCATTTCAGGCTCGTTATATAATTAAAATAAATTTATTCGTTTTAACTTCGTCGATAATAAATATTCCGTCGTTATTATTTAAAATAATCTCATTTTAGATATTTAAAATTCATTAAAATAACCAAAATAAAAATTTTAAACTGGCTCAGATTTTCCTGGTTGTTACACCCAACCTCCATCTGTAGCCGTAGTAGTTTTTCTTGGGACTAATCGTATTTCAAGCTTTGTAGGGTTGTTGTGCGATGGTGGTAGATTTCGAGAAACTTGTCAACAAGCTATACAAGGATAGTAAGAACGAGGATAAGGGACACAACCTTAAGGATAAGAAACTTGTTGATATGGCTTAATCCACGAAGGAGGAAAAGGTGAAAGGGAAGAGGCCAAAGTGAAAGAATATTAAAACCCATGACAAGAGAGAGTATCTTTAGTATGGTAAAAAAAGGGACATGTAGCTAATTATTATAGGACAAGGACAAAGGCAAAGGACAAGATCGTCGAGAGGGCAATTGTATGCTCTCACTATTAGCGTGCCTAAGAGAGGTGGTAACGTTTCTGTTAAAGGTTTAGCTTTTCTTTTCTATCATCCCGTTAGAACTTTGTTTTTGTACATCGCATCCTTTAATTCTGCTTCGATAGTCGAGTCTCTGCACCTTAGTACTAGCGTAGTAGAGGATCCCATTTATGTCTAAAATCCTGTTGGGGAATCGGCTCATTTATTCATGACTTGTTTGGATTTGAGAATGTCTATGCTAAGTGTTGAGTTCAGAAGTAATGCTTATGTTTTTGAGCTATGGGTTGATAATAGGGATGGAGTGGTTATCCAGTAAGGGTGCCATTCTCGGTCTTGAAAAGAGGGTATTTAGACTCTTGACTTGCCTTGGTAATACCCTCAAAGTCTCGTGTAACCTTTAGGGTTCTGTCATGATTAGTTACCTAGAATCTCTTGATGCATTTATTGGTAATCCCTTCGACTAGTGTTCGCCACTAAGGCGGATGGTTCATTTCGCTTACGCACGAGTTATAGAAATCACCCTAGTAAGTACCCTTGATAACATGGTTGACAACTGTTTATTTTCAAGAAATAGTTCTACCTTATAGTGAGTAAACGAGATCCAGGATTCACTAGTGAATTTTGGAGAGCTTGAATGAAACCATGAGTGCGCAGATATGTTTGAGCCGAGTATACTAGAAGGGGAATAAGTGAAAGTCCAACGAGAGGCAACAGTGAAATGAATTCCAACTCATGTTTTAGAAATAGGAATTAAGAAGCTCGGAATTGGGAAGTTAAAGACGGTCAAAGCACAATGGAGTTAAGCTCAAGGAAATGCGACTTAGAAGATTGAAGACTAGATACGCACATCATATCTCTTTTTAAGAGTATATCCTTCATCCCTCTTTTCCTGTAGAGCTTACTTGCATGCTATCTTTTAAGTATATCCTCTCGGTCCTATTCTCAATCCTATTTCTATTGCAAACCCCATAGGGAGTATGACTCATCTGTTAGTAATACATGATGGGGCTTGAGGATGTTCGTTGGGTTGACTAAACTTTTTGGGTTTTATAGGATACGGGTTGGTTTTGGGAAGGGATTTCTTGTGAACTCAAAGGAGTCCATCATGCTTAGTTTCCTAGAATCATATGTCTTGGTTGGGTTGAGTAATTCTTTGGGTGTCAGCCTGATGCTGATTTCGGTCTTTGGTGCTGGTGCTTAGGAAGTTCTTCTCCTAATCAGTATATATGTGACGTAGATTTCCAGTTTTGACATTGCCTAGTGGGCACAAAGTTTTTACTTACTTCTATTTTTCGATCCTATCTTGAGAAACTTAGGTAGAACTCTATGGATGTAAACATGTAAGTGGCACACATTAGGCACTAGATCGGCTCAGTCGCCTTTCATATTGCATATGCATGAGTGTTTAAACTTGTTTATGGATAAAATTGAATGTGTCATCATGTGAATGTTGCATATGGATGGATGTTTGTGCACACATATAGTGTTTATGTGACAAGAACTATTTGCATACATGTTGGACTCATGGCACTTAACATATTTTACATTAAGAAGATCAATCAGGCCTGATCATTTGCATTAGATAAGGAATATATACACACACTTTCTGCATATGTTCATACAACATTAGAAATCTCTTAAGGACAATGGATGCCTGTGATTGATGATTGAGTAGATGGATGATTGGATGGTAGGACACATTCTTCTTAACTTGAAGATTTCGGGGACGAAATCCTTTAAGGAGGCAGAATTAAATTTTAAAATAAGAATCAGGAAAAACAGGTTCCGCCATTGCATTCTTCTCGGAATTCTACATGAAATAAATCCGAGTTTTCGAAAATCGGAGTCCGGATGAAGAAGTTATGGCCTATACAAGATTCAACAAATTTCAGGCAGCACAGAACCGGGCAGGTCGACCAGGGGTTCGACCTGGGGGTCGACCATATGGCCGACCTCCCCCCTTACAGGTCGACCTAGTCGGTCTGTTTTGGCCCAGAACACATTTTTTAAGCCCGGGACGTGTTTTGATGGTCCGGATTGATTCTAGGGTTAATCCTATGGCCTAAACTAGTTGTTACAACTATAAAAACACCTTAAGACCTAAAATAATTCAAAACAAATCATTCTTACACCGTTATGCTGCTAAAATCCCTCTTGAACCATGGCCGCAGCCTCCAAATTAAAGCTTAAGCATCCAAACTCGATTCAAATCAAAGATCAACGCATCTACAACAAATTCAAGAGAATATATCAATGACACTGCAACGTTCTACGACAATTTCAGTTCTTAATTCACTATCCATGCTCTGTAAGTTCTAGTTACTTTGTAGATTTAAATATTTAATTATAATATGGCCATGAAATAAAGTGAAATTGGATTTAAGTATGTTTATCGATTCAGATCTATTTCTGTTGCTTCTTGAATCTTAAGTTTTGAGACTTGTCTATTTATTCTCATGTCAAGCATATGATCTATTCAGCTTGTTGTAAATCAGTTTTTCTTGATTCATGTTGATATTATTATCCAGATCTATCTTTTATGCCTGAGATGACGTTTTTATGCCATTTTTCTCTCTGTACTTATTGTTATACAAATTCTACCTTCCCCTATTTATTTTCTTTTGATGAACCTTAGTCAATTTCGGACCTAGGCCTAAACCGCAATTTGCGTGCGATTGAATACGGGGAAATATTGGGATATTATTTATTTGGATACATGTGTGTGGTGGAATTGATGACATAACATGAAATTGGAAACTTGGATATTGTCAATATAATTGAAATTGCAAGTTTGGGCACTGGCATAAGTAATTTGGGATGAAGTGGCACACATGAATAGGCATGTAAATTAAATCACGAGTTTAGGACTATGTAAACTAAATCGAAAGACTGGGCTTATGTTAATTAGGCACATGTAGAATTGGGAATTTGAACATGAAAGCGATTGTAAACTTGATAATTGGCCTAAACATGTATTATGAACTTGGGCAACTGACATGTATTGAAATAAAAAGATTATAGTTTGGGATAACTACATCATGAATCATGATTTGGGTTTATTGGTTATGAAACTTGATACATGTAATTTTGGCTAGAACTTGATATGGTTAAAATGGCATAAACTTGGCATACTTGTAAATTGGCAAGAATTCGACATATGTAAACTGACTAGAATTGGGTACATATTTTTAATGGGCATGTAATTTGAAACTTTGGCATATGTTTATTAATATTTAAAGTTGGGGATTTTGACTTATATGATGCATATGTAATTAACAATCTAACGGATGCCTTTGACACGAGGTTAGACTTGAATTGTGGTGTAATTCTGCCCGGAACCGCCCGGCATATCCAGTGACCACAACAATAATAGTCTAATGTGAGAGGTCGTAGGCAAAGACTAGGTTGTGGTAATGCTTGAACCCGAGGTTGGAATGGGTTTGCAGTGTAATTCTGCCCGGAACCGCCCGGCATATCCAGTAACCGCAAATAAGTCCAATGTGAGAGGTTGATGCATTAGTAAATAATAAATGCTAATGAAACCTGCTAAGTAGGGTAAGGTTAAGATAACTTGAATTGATTGATGACACTTAACCGATATTACATGAATGGGTGGGTTAAGTAAACCTGAACTTGATTGCTTGAGAATATACTTAACCAATTTGACATGATGATTTGGTAGGGTTAAGTCATGAACCGCTTGAATATACTTAACCAATTTAACACGATGATTTGGTAAGGTTAATTCATGAACCGCTTGAATATACTTAACCAGTTTAACACGATGATTTGGTAGGGTTAAGTCATGAACCGCTTGAATATACTTAACCAATTTAACACGATGATTTGGTAGGGTTAAGTCATGAACCGCTTGAATATACTTGACCAATTTAACACGATGATTTGGTAGGGTTAAGTCATGAACCGCTTGAATATACTTACCCAATTTGACACGATGGTTTGGTAGGGTTAAGTCATGAACCGCTTGAGTATACTTAACCAACTTGACACATGATTCGTAGGGCTAAGTCATGAACTTGAACGATAACACTTAGCCAATTTGACATGACACGTAGACGGCTTGAGTCACGAACTTGAATGACCACGCTTAACCAACTTGACATGCTAGACTGATGAGGTTAAGTCTCGAATTTAAATGACAACACTTAACCTGCTGGACGGAAACCCTAGTTACGCGGTCCTTTTCAGCAGTAACCTACTAGATGTATCATGGTACCCTGGAACTAGGAAGGGTGGGGCACGATTACTGGGCTGATTGTAAGCGACCAGAATGATGGCTGAGTAGGTGCGCCATTGTAGGTTCAGGCGGACTATGGTCGTGCACTTAGTCCGGAGTTGAAAAAGTAGGCGTTGGGCACCAGTAGGTTTACACTGTGTGTGCTTGATTCGTGTCAGTGGTTGGCACCCTAGGGCTTGATACACCCTAAGGTGGACCTAGCACAGGTGACTACATTTCGTGATTGGGCTGTATGACACAGACACATGAACGATCTAGGACTTGTCGGGAGCCGATCGATTAATAGATCATTATGTAGAAAAAGGGCGTTGTTCGATAGGTAGCATAATCACTAGTGGTCCTAGGTGGCATAAACCCTAATCGAACCTAGAAAACATTCAATAGGTAGCATAATCCCTAGTGGTCCTAGGGGCATAAATCCTAGTTGAACACGCGATAGTTCATGATAAGGAAACCTAGCCAGAACAAGGGTGGCAATCCAATCGATTTCAAGAATGGTGTCACTACGTTGAAGTAATATAGAATTACATGATGAAACCCGTACGATATACGGCAAGGGACTGTACATATACATGGAAAGGATGATACGGGTTGGGGTACTAGTACAGTTGGTGCAGAGAATGTTAAACATGCGATGCTATACATATCTTATCTTGTTACCTTTGTTTATCTTGTTGCCTTAGTTTATCTTGTTATCTTAGTTTAATATGCCTATCTTGTCATCATGCTTATGTTTATTTTCAATTTACTCATGCCATGTTATCTTTACCTGTTTTTATGCTGGAAGTCACTAGGACTTACTCTGTCTTTATGACTGACCCATTTTGTTTCGCCTCTTTTTCTTCCGTCCCCCCCCTCCAAGTTCGCAGGGTGGGAATACAGCTTAGTTCGGATCTTACCAAGCTCTAAAGCTCTTTCATGTACGGCTTGGATTTCTCTTGGCTATGGCTTACTTTGCTTTATTGGGGAATATCACAATTTATTTTTATGCTTTTTTGTTTTCGAGCATGACAGACATTTTGACTATGTAATTGGGTATTGGAAGTTGATGGGCTTTTATTGTAAACAATTATACTTAATAAATGATTTGAAGTACTTCTACTTCACTTTCCGCTGTTTTATATATGTCTGTCTTGTAATATTTTTGTTCCAGTACCCATAATCCTCCATTGAAGTTAAGGCATTCCCTTTGTGAGTGACCTTAACGGATGTGGGGTGTTACAAGATTCTTTTGAGACGTAAGTATAATTTAATTTTTAGAATTTTACTGTAATTTTTAATTCGTAAAATATTTGGAGTATTTTGTACCCAATATCAGCATTTTGGGGTTTCACAATATAAGTTAATCTACCTACATTATTATATTTTTGGATTCATGGGGCATTGCTCAACACAATAGTGTTTTTATTTCTGTCCATAGCCGTCTGTATGTGAACGAAATTATATGTAATAAGATACCAAATACGTATAAAACCTACCTTAAGTTCTAAGCTAAGAAAATATAAAATAAATATTGGGTGTGACGATACGTTTATTGTAACAGGCTACATTAAATGGTGGTAACAATTAAATAACCATATTAAATTGTTACTGTGTATAAACTCCGACCGTAAGAGACACAATAAAATACACATGCCTTACAATGCTACCCTTGCCCTCACGTGTAACTACCTATTGACTTAAATAAATGCAAAAGTGCTTGTAAGCCTAAATTAAACAGCATGTCAAACGAAAATAAATAAACAACTGCCATAACAAACTCCGCCTAAACTATACTCCATGTATGGTACACCCTAACACGTTTTACCCTATCTATTGTTCTGCAAATCTAAACAAATAGGCAGCCTTCACATCAAATTAAAGCAATACTCCTTTGCAAATGAATGTATACACGTATAAACCTATTCTACTTATTTTATCACTGCCATTTACTAGGCGCATGCAAAAATCAAATGTCATAAAGATATGAAAACACACTAGACTCACGAAATTTAAATCAGGCAGACTACTCTACCAACGTGCACATGCACTGAAACACCCCACCTCGGTTAAGGTCACTCACAAAGGGAATGCCTTAACTTTGATGGAGGTTTATAGGTAAAGGGTCACAGATAAAAACACAAGACAGATATAAACACATAAATAAATAAGCAGCGGAAAACAACAGACTTTATTTCATAAAATAAGTGTTTACATCAGCATTTCCATAATTGTCTCAAATCACATTTCTAATTATTACAACAATAAAACTGTCTTTATTCTCATAACTTAAAGAAGCATAAAACATAAGTAAACTGCATAAGTCCCCGCAATTGCTATCCAAAGCCATAGCTCAAAGTGGAAGAGATCCAAGCAATACATTTCTTTTCCTTCAAGCTAAATGAGAAAGCTGGGTAAGCTGCAGTATTCCCTCCCTGAGGACCTGGGGGGGGGAACGGAAGAGAGAAGACGAAAAGAAAAGTAGAGTCAGACATAAGCCTGAGTAAGTCTAGGACTATTCAGTCTATGAATAAAGAAATGGGTATGATAAGTATAAACTGGAAATGGGAAAAGCACCACACTGATATAAATTGTCTATGATCGAATGTACTTTCGTACCCCAGGTTGATCCTTGCAACCCTTATTATTATTTCCCAACTGGCACCCCATAATCAGGGTATAGTGATCCTTTTTAATGATCGGCTCCTACTCGAATAGTTACATGTGTCCTACGGCCCCTGATGCTGTAGCTACCTATGCTGGTCCCACCATGGGGTGTATCAAGTCCCATGGTGGCGGCCCGACACAATCCTAGAATGCACAGGTATACTACTGGTGTCCAGTGCCTTATTTTTCTGCGCCGGAGTGTGTGCACGTCCGCACTCCGTTAGAACCTACACTGCTACACCACCGCCGTCGCTTTGACCTCTTACAGTCAGCCCAGTAATCGTGCCCCACCCTGCCTTGTTCAGGGTATCCTGATACACCTTGTAGGGTTACTGCTGAAAAGGGTCCCCCGTTACTAGGTTTTCTATTTCTAGCCAACATGCTAAGTTGGTTAAGTGTTCTGTTAAACCTAACCCCCAATCAGTCTGTATAGTTTAGCGTGTCCTAAGTTTGATTAAGTGTTAACCCAATTTACTTAATCCTATCCATCCTGACTTAGTCTTATTTGATCAGAGTATCGACCGCTCACATTAGACAGGTATTGTTGCGGTTACAGGATGTGCCGGTTGGGTCCGGGCAGGTTTACACCGCAACTCAGTATAACCTTGGGTCAGGTGTCCTTCTAAACTTAAGACCATCCCGTCCATTGGGTCAGTTAGGGATAGCCAGGGAGGGCAGGAAACTTGTATTTTCCAGACCCAAGCCTAGACACTATCCTCTCTGTCACCCTAGAACATTCTGGTGTGTATATTTAGAAGGACTGTCTTATATCTTTATATTTTCTAAGTTTACATATTTTGTCTCTTTTCTTTTTATATGTAAATATTTGCGGCCCATTATTAATAATGGTGTAAAGGCTTACCCCAACCATGGGCCCAACCCATTCTTGAATTTGGGCCCATTTACTTTTATATTTTGATTTATTAATTAATTGGCCCAACGCTAATTCCCCCGTTTAATACGTTCGTTTTTATTATAATATATATTGGGCTTAGCCTTTTAAGCCCAACTTAGCCACGTGAAAAAGGGGAGGCTTAAAACGTGATTATACACACAAAAAGGGGAATGTGAACGCATGAACTTGCAACATAACGTTGGGATTACAAAATAGAAACTGGTGTACTTGCATTGTAATAACATATACTTTGGTCATAAAGCATAAGTGACATGAATCAAACCATGTAAACTTGTAGTTAAGTTAAGGGTCTAACTAAATTGGAATCATTATTGGGACATAGTCTTAACTACAACATAAACCTATGTTTTACTTGGGCATAATGTCAAACATAAGCAATTCATGTTTATCAAATTACTATATGTTTACAAAGGTGCTTACTTTTGTGACTAATACAAAAGTATAGTTCAACTATAATCATTCCAACTTAATCATTTATATAAACCATGATTTTTAATCTATTCTCATAATCATGGCATAAATATTCCTAAACATGGAATCATAGTTTTCGTTCTATTTATATAATTGTGTCATAAATATACATAAACATGAAAGCATGGATTTTGATGTATATTCATAAAATCATGGCATAAATATTCCTAAACATGGAATCATAGTTTTCGTTCTATTTATATAATTGTGTCATAAATATACATAAACATGAAAGCATGGATTTTGATGTATATTCATAAAATCATGGCATAAATATTCCTAAACATGGAATCATAGTTTTCGTTCTATTTATATAATTGTGTCATAAATATACATAAACATGAAAGCATGGATTTTGAGGTATATTCATAAAATCATGGCATTTTTCGTTCTATTTATATAATTGTGTCATAAATATACATAAACATGAAAGCATGGATTTTGATGTATATTCATAAAATCATGGCATAATTATCCTCTAAACATGAAATCATGGTTTTTACATTATTCATGCAAACTTGCAATTGGAATATAAATCTAACTTTAGCTATATGTCACATATATTACAATATTGGCCTAACATGTTTTTAAATTAGGCATAATACCAAACATAGCCTAGTCATATTCATAGGATCAACATAAGTTAACAAAGATGCTTGCTTTTCAAGTGGAATGTAATTCTAATGTAACTTATGTGTCACATATATGGTTATGATCATAAAGGTGCTTACTTTTGTTTTTACACAAAAGTATGATTTGCCAATTTTCAACATAGATTCATATAAACCATAATACCCCAAATTTGATCCAATTACATAAAAAGTGATTCTATACAAAATATACATCACGTTGGCATAATAGCAAAACCACAAACTTGTATGAATCTCAATTTAACTACCATAAACATGTGGTTTCAACATAAATTACCTACTTGCGAATATCCAATCGTCATACCACAATATTTCAATTGATAACAACATATAAATAATATCTAATAGTGTGACAGCCCGTCTTGCACCAGCCTGCATTTCCTCCAAGAGTGCGCTGTACACGTGCCCGACTAGCACAAGACGGTCGTCAGAAGAAAGGAAAGAAGGGAATGAACTAATCAAAGAACCTGTAGAATGTCTCAC
Source organism: Allium sativum (assembly GCA_030737875.1). Taxonomy (NCBI): domain Eukaryota; kingdom Viridiplantae; phylum Streptophyta; class Magnoliopsida; order Asparagales; family Amaryllidaceae; genus Allium; species Allium sativum. Next base: position 807,592,757 of record CM060921.1, on the reverse strand, counting down.
AGCGCATGGGATAAAATATAATAATAACATACTTGACATAAAACAGGCGAGACAGTGCATAAGCTGATAACTAATAATCAATGTCAACATCAAAGCAGCGGAAATCCAAATACAGCTTATTACAACTTTCCAAATTTACTGTCTCTAAACAAAAGAAAGCTGAAATAGAAGATACACCAACAATGCCCAAGCAGTGATCTTCAACAACACAGGGAGAATACTATATATATTACGTGGAAGCCTCCTGCTCGTCTCCGGATCATCTACCCGTGCATCACCAGCTAACCTGTCTCTAGTCTGCTCGTGTGAGCACCCAGAGTAATAAGAAGAGACATAAAACTCTGGGTCAGACATAAAGCCTGGTATGAGCGATAAGCATCTAAACAGAATAATAACAGGTATACTAAGCCATACCTGAACCTGGACCTGCAACCAAAGAGTTAGTACTACATGCCGTACGATACTCCAAGGTGCCATAATAAATAGTGTAAGAATACGGGGGTGGGGTGTGCATGTCAAAATGATAGCAACAAATCATCCATAGCAACCATCCTCACATCTCTCACTAAGTGCGTAAAGCGTACGACATCTACCACTTTGGAACACTATACAAACTGAGGCAACGACGAATCCCGACTTGTAGAAACCCTGCTGTGACCAAGCCAAACACTTGGAGTCATGACCAAACATTTCAATGACCCACTTCATTGGTCATAGTCCTTGGTTCTACCAATGCCATAATGGCCCTGAATCCGCCTTCGTACCTCCTACCATAGTGGTCCAAAGCTATATGTGTCGATAACTCCTTAGCACGCGTCCCGCAGCAAAGCCCAACCATGAAGTGAACTCGTTGATTCCCATCTGAATCTTAAGCTCTAACTTCTCATTTGGACTTCCTTTGCATCTCGGGTTTGGTCGAATTGGAGTGGGTCTTCAGAAGAGTCATCGCGTAGTAGTAATAGCCCACGTATGGTTCGGTTCGGTGCTCCTCATCTAGCTTGGTTCGGTTCGGTATAACCTTCCTGATCGGTTCGGATTGGTGGCCCTCGTCTAGCTTGGTTCGGGTCGGTAGTCCACTTCGGGTCGGGTCGGTGTCTTCCTCCGGGTCGGGTCGGGGTCCTCCTCTAGGTCGGGTCGGGTGTCCTTCCCTCCAGCGCTCCAATCCCTAGCTTATTTCTTCTTTGCTTCCGATCCGAGCCCTGCATCTCCAAGTCGATCCGATCTGGCCTCCAATCACTCTTCCGATCCGATCCGCTCCATCGCTCCGATCCGATTTTCTGTCCAACTCCAACTCTAAACAATGGCCTTCCTTCCTGCCAAACTTCTTCCAGTGGCAAGTCCTCATCCAGTTCGGATTCCCTTGGTCAGTTCCCTAGTCCGATCCGACCCCTTTCTCCGATCCGAACCGGTTCGGAGCCTGCACACTTCTGCAACTTTCCAGCGAGCTTTCTACGCCATTCGACGACGTTTTCGAGCAATTTAACTATTCTAATCAATCATGAAACATACCATAGGGTCATAGCAACATGTAATAGCAACCACACACAGCAAACAACAATTTAAATGAATCAAAATGGATCAAAAGTAGCTAAAACTTCATATTTTCCCTTAGGCACTCTTAATCATGTTTAGGCATACAATTAACAAAACACATCGAAATTATCTCAAATTTCTAACAGAGCCTTAAAACATTATTTTAGAATTTTAAGAATTTTTCCAGAATTTATTTACGTATAAATTCGCTAATCTTCACTAATTACCCTTAATCAACCGTAATTAGTGTCAAAATGATGCTATCACTCACCTTGGCCACAAATGAAATCCTCAGAACTGAAACTCCTCTGATTTGGGGCGAATACTGGTGTCTAACAGCAGCTCTAACCTTGCTTTGGTGCTTTTTCTCCTTAATTTGGTGTTGCTAAGCCTAATCTTCAATTAGAGAGTGATTTGGAGTGTTTTAGATGTAGGAAGCCATTACTAAGGTCTCAAGGAGGTTTGTGGCGGCTCAAAACTGAAATGAAAGTGATAACCTAACCCTAATCAGACCTCCTATACCTCTAAACCCGAAATTCCCCTTGGGCCCAGCTGCTAATCACCCGATTAAGCCCAATTAAGCTGTTTTTCACCATCTGAAACTTGTTTCAGCCATATCTCCCAAACGGTAAGTCTGTTTGGCTAATGTGACCACTCTACGGAAAGAGAAACCATCATCCGAAGCCAATGGAAGTGGTTTCAGGTCAAAATTCCTTTCCAGTCAAAAGTTATGGCCAAAACAGTGCCAACTAGGGGTAAAATGGTCATTTAAAAATTGGGAAAAATCATGAACATGGGAAACGACCCCAATAGTCGTCTCCCAAAGTTACATGACCATACGACTTCGTATGTGAAAGAAATAAATATGCTACGATCCTATGACGCGTAGAATACGGGTCGTTACACTCTCCCCCCCTTAAGAAATTTCGCCCCCGAAATTCCTTAACCCAAAACATACAAAGGATCCCGCATGCCTAACAACCACATATAACAATCAAACATGCAAAACAAGCAAACAAGCCTATCCTAGCATGCGGAAAAACTAAATCGAAGTCAAAATCTTACCAGACAAAGAGTTCTGGATACTTCTTCCTTACGTCCTCCTCTGTTTCCCAAGTACAATCACTCTCGTCCTCGCTCCACTGTACCTTGACTAGCTTCACCGCCTTCCTTCGAAGTTGCTTCATGTCGTACTCGACAATACGGGCCGGCTTGCGGTTCCCAACCGCCTCGGGTTCTACTTCGAAGTCCTCTAACTGATCAGGTGAAATAGTCATATCTGAGTCGTGAACGAACTTCCTTAGTTGGGAAACATGAAATACGTTATGAACTCCCGCCATCTTCTCTGGTAAGTCAATTCTATATGCCAAATTCCCGACTAATTCAAGAACAGGGAATGGGCCAACAAACCTTGGTGCCAACTTGCCTCTCCTGCCAAATCGTATTACGCTCTTCAACGGAGAAATCTTGACAAACACCAAGTCGCCAACGGAGAATTTTAAGTCTCTTCGCCTCTTATCAGCATAACTCTTCTGCCTATCTTGGGCTGCCTTCATTCGTTGCCGAATGATTTTGATCTTATCTGAAGTTTCCCTCACCACATCTGGTCCAAGCATAAACTTCTCGCCAGTCTCTATCCAACATGATGGTGAGTTACACGGCCTTCCGTACAAAGCTTCAAACGGAGCCATACCGATACTGGATTGGTAGCTATTATTATATGCAAACTCTACTAGATGCAAATGGTCATCCCATGATCCTCCAAAATCCAATATACATGCTCTCAAGAGATCTTCCAAAATACGGTTCACCCTCTCCGTCTGACCGTCGGTCTGAGGATGATATGCGGTACTGAGATGTAACTCTGACCCTAGAGCCTCTTGTAAGCTCTTCCAAAACCCACTAGTAAACAACGGGTCTCGGTCGCTCACAATGCTTTTAGGTACTCCATGAAATCTCACTATCCACTTCATATACAACTCTGCTGACTTAGCTGCCGTTCTGGTCGATTTGACTGGTATAAACCTTGCACTTTTAGTTAGTCGATCTACAATTACCCAAATGCTGTCATATCCCGATCTAGTCCTTGGTAAACCATCGATGAAATCCATCGAGACTTGCTCCCATTTCAATTCGGGAATTTCCAATGGTTGCAACAACTCACTAGGCTTCTTTTGCTCGGCTTTATAGGGAATTTCCAATGCTGTCATACCCAATTTTCAACATAGATTCATATAAACCATAATACCACAAATTTGATCCAATTACATAAAAAGTGATTCTATACAAAATATACATCACGTTGGCATAATAGCAAAACCACAAACTTGTATGAATCTCAATTTAACTACCATAAACATGTGGTTTCAACATAAATTACCTACTTGCGAATATCCAATCGTCATACCACAATATTTCAATTGATAACAACATATAAATAATATCCAATCGTCACAAACCAAGTACAATTCTCATTTTCAATTTAACGAATCAAACACAGTTATTTATTTATATCTGAATAATACTCCACTTACAATCGTGTGACAAATTCTTCAATTCAGAAATCTGAATTCTGGAATTGGAGATGCGATTCCTTTGTCGTAGGTGTCGATTTGATTTGTTAAGTTGCTTTAGTGCTTTAGAAAGTGTCTCCTAGTCGTCTCTCAAAAGTGGTGGCTACTCCTAGTCGTTCCTCGGCAGCATGACGGCCTCATCTTATTATTATTATTTTTTGAATGATAGGTAGAGTCTAGGGTCATTTTTATAGAGTTTATGAACTAATTAGGACCGTCGATGTAGCTTGGATAAATCGTAGCCATTCATTCGAAATAAAGACCAATCAGGAGCTGCCACCTAGCCCTTGTGACAAGGCAAGGCTCAGAAATTCGACCAAGCACAGACCAGGCCAGCCAGGAGGGACTGGGTTCGATTTTCAAAAATTAAACTTTAAATTGAGCTGTTTTAGTCTGTTTGAATTTTATCTATTGTATACATATATTTTTGCATATATATATATATATATATATTATATATTCTCATATATATACATATATTTTCTTTATTTCCTTATATGTACGTTCTTATCCTTTCAAAATTTGAATTTGTATACGTACATGTATTTGCATGCTCAGTTGGCCCTCTCTAAAACAGAGATAAAAATTATGTCGCCGCCGGGGTTCGAACCCCCGACCTCCATGCTACAAATCCAATGCCTTAACCAACTGAGCTACAGAGGCTTTTGTTAATAAGTCTTAGAACAATAATAATTATTGTCCTCTCCCTACTTCTCTTTTTTCATGTTTTGCTGTAATGTTTAAATTAAAGATATCTTCTTCATACGTTATCCGTTTTGCGTAAACTCGGACTCTATCTCAAGCAGAATTCCGAGACGAACGCAATGGTGATGTGCGTTTCCCTTAATTTTTCTGTTACAATTTAATTATACTTTAATTTGTTAATTTACTGTTAACGGAAAAATCCGGGGTGTTACATGCACATAGTTTCCTACTCAGCTACTATCAGTAACACATCCACCCTATGTATGCAAGCTAATTTCCTTTTCATGTGCTATGCGGATCCATCAAAACGTAAATCACATTGAAGCTGAAATAACACTTCATGTTAACAACAGCTCCTCTTCATCTCTTCAGCTATCATCCTGCTACCTAAGACACAGACTACACAGCCATATCAAATCCATCGCATGGCTGATCGAAATGATTTATCATAGCAGCTACTCTTGTTATTCATATGCCTACATCTGCCAGGCTATGCCCTTTGACAATACCCTGTTCTTATCCACTCCCGTATTATTGTATATATAGCAAGCGTCATTCTCATATTCCAACATGGAGCCATCATCTTCCTCCATCAACGTTAGCTTCAAAATATAATATATGATTGGTATGTAAAATGAAAGCTGCGGGTATACATGGAGGTGGAGGGATCCAGTTGTGGGGTTTATACGCGGTTTGTCTTGCTGAGTGTTCGACTTCAAGATGGCAAAGCAGCTGGGACATTCAGGCTTCAATTTTGGTATGGGGAAGTCTTCTTCTCCAGCGTGTATACATAAAGGTGAAGGAGCAGTGGCTCGAAAATGGCTTCAGAAACCACGGTTGGAGAAGAAGCTACTATGCTTTACATGTTGGGTGCGAGTTTAGTTCACGTGGGCTTTATACAGGATCGTGGGCTCTTGGGCCTTTATAAAGAAGAAAAAAGAAAAAGAAAAGGAAAAAAAGTATGTGACGAAACAGAAAATGGGATAGAAGAGAAAAACGTTGAAGGGGAAGGTCAGGAAGGGAACACAATAGGATGGGAAGTAGTCCAACGGTGAAACTTTTATGGTATAGCTTGGAGAAGATCTGAACCTAAGGAGGCGACGGCGTCAGTTTGATGTCAGAGACGAGGAGGTTTTAATGGGATGTCGGAGCTTGTATGTGGGTGAAGCACTGGAGGAAACGTGAATAAAGGATTGCAAGTTTTGAACCATGGCAGCAGCATTTATTTGGAGGAGTAATGCGGTTGGAGCCCTATGTGCGGTGAGAGGATATCATGATATTATTTGTTTCAAAACGTAATGAAAGGAAGAAATCAAAATAAAAATAAAAAAATGAAATCCCAGCATGAAGTTTTTGAATGTGAGTTTGGGGCTTTGAAAGAAGAAAAGAAGGAGGGGCGAGATATATGGACAACAAGGAAAAAGCGAACGAAGAGGTTGGGTAACGGTAAAATTTATAATTTGTCATTAGTATATATTAATAATAGTTAATTAATGTGTTAAGTAATTTAAACCTTAACTTATAATAATCGCGACTCTTACATACGTGATCAGAATTAGCCAAACCCAAAACGCTGGAACCGTGTTGATAGATGCTATGGGATGGAGCTGATTTCGTTAGCAAGGGAAACTGTTAGTTCAGTCAAGCCGACTCGTCTAAATCGCAGAATTTAATCAAGGTGAGGTGAACTCACTCAGTTATCCAATTTATATTCCATATAAATCGGGTTATAATATTCTCTGCTATGGTTGCTATTTATTGACTGATTGACAAGTGTTTGGTTGTTGGTTGAATATATATCTATGATTTAAATTAAATTATTGTTTAATTTAAATAAATGACATCGTTATTTTTAACGATGATTTCCAAACAAGGTAATTTACCTTGTTGGTTACGTTTATAATGATATAAACGTACTGAGATTAAATTGAATGTTTGAATTATTATTGTTGGTTGACCGCTATCCGTTGAATTATTTATCTATTTACATGTGATCGTTTCATGAACATTTTAACCAGTATGATTGGATTATTGGTTTGATTATTGATTGTTGAATATGAATTCAACGTTGTTGTGTTATTAACCAATGAGGAATATGGGTTGGGAAATTATAGCAGATGGTCAAGTTACAAATTATTTCATAAAGATTGGTTTACCCTCAAGTGAATCAATAGAAACGAAGTTATGAAATTATTCATAACTGAATATAGATTTTTAAATATATTATTTTAATTGGGTTTATAAATAGAAAATAAACCTACCATATTTACATTGATTGTTTAACCCCCAATCATCATTTTTGGTACGGAAATTTATCCGCGTGCGAAGCACGTGCCTAAGCAAGCTGTAAGCAAATGAGCGGAGATTACTGCGATGTTTAATAACCGATGTTAATTGTTTTTAAGAAAAAAATTGAGATTATATTGATTTTATAAGAATCAAATAAGATTATTTTAAATTAATTTAATTTGTAATTAATTTAAATGGAAAGATGAATTAAGATCTGATTAACAAGTTAATCATGCTTAGAGTTGACTAAGTCAATTGTAGTAACTGAAATGGATTTATTAAATTAATTTATTTATTTAGTGGTTAAGTAAAACATTTTTATAAATGTTGATATTTATGTAATAATAATCTAAGGGTTAGATCATGAGATTTAAAAGATATTAATTTAGGTATAAAACGAGATTTGTGAAAATATAACGATATTTTCAAAGGTAAGGAGATGAGTTTTGAAATGAGATTATTCTGAAAGGGAAAGTGACGATTATGGTGCTCGAGTAGCGAAACAAAAAGGGGATATTATAACAAGTGTCTACAACTATCGGCTGAATCGATTTCCTAATTATAGATAATAAGAAATGTAACAGCAAATGGTTTGAAATGGTAGTTAACGAGGATTGAATTTTATTTAAGATACTCTGCAAAGTATTAAAATGATTTGAGAATATTAAGATATTAAAACCGATATATTATGGCCAAGTGACGCTGCATAATCAACTGATGGATTTACTTTATTTTATTGGTTGTTTATTTTGATAGTTAAATAACCGGCTATCAAAATCTTACCCAACGTGTTGGTACGGAAAGACCGGGATCGAATTTATATTCGAAAACCATTCTGAACCAACGAATACGTAATCGAAAAAGATATCTGTTGTTGATCAAGATGGAGCAATTGAAGACCGTAAATCTTCATGAATGGAAGGACTATTGTTGGATTTATCTAGCTGATCCCTAGAGATATTTTGACAATGATTCTGTCAGGATTGAAATCTACGGATTGCAAGGACTACTTGCTACTGATCTATTGGGTGATTCCTAGGATGCGGTAGGAGGGTGCCTTCGATTCATCCTATTCCTGGATGACGTGTATGGATGATGTGATCAGTGGCCAGATGTGTCAAAAGTCGATTATACCCTCATGCCTCATCAACCAGGAAATGACAAAAATCAGGCAGGCAGCATGGCTATGTGGGTCGCTCCCATTAGGGTGTATAATCACCTATCTAGAGAAATTCCATTTAGTTCTTTAATCTATCGATGTTGTCCCTTTTCGGGAAACGGTGGTTTGAGCCCAACCGTTGGTGATATGCATTCGACACACTCAAGCGAAATGAGTGGTCGGTCATGTGTGGGCCGGGTTGCAAGACGTTCTTGTTGAACCCAGTGTATTCGCCTCTAGAGATACACTATCGGCAGGTGGTCCCATACCTTGTCATAGTTGGAATCCAATCTCCAATAACCACCCGCAGTTTTGTTTGTATACTATATATGTAGAGCGTGAGATACAAGCGTTCTACTAGATTCTATTTATCTGTATTTAGACACTAGTATAATATCAGACGAGTATTGATTTTCAAAATGTTTTGGGTTATCGTAAGGTAAAAACCGTCCATGTTTATGTGTGGATTGGTCTTACGATTATCTTTTTCTTCGAAAGGGTTTTAAATTTAAAATCAAGTTGGATGATCCCTTTAAACTTAAATGAGTTTTTCTCACTTTGGTTCACCAGACTGACCCGGTGTTTTGTAAATGCTCGGGTTTGACCGAGTGTACAGGTTCAGGTGATCGAATGCTGCGAAGAGACGAGCTGGAAGAGTTCAGTTGTATGATATTATATACCTACTACTCCGCTGTGTGTTGGTTTATATGAGGACAAGTTATTATAACGGTCCAGATGTGTGTTGTACTCTGATATTGTAAGTTTATTTCAAAGCTTTCAATAAAGTTATTTATATATTATATTTTGTTCCGCTGCAATGTGAGACTCTGTGTAGTGTTGATTCTTCTTCTTATTATTCTATTCTAATATTCTTTCTTTCTTATCTCACCCTCTAACTTCTTTCTCCTAGCTTTCTGGGGTTTTCGGTATTTGAGTTTTGGACACGGGTTGTATTAGCATCGAGACTCGAGTGTCGAGATTCCCCGGTCGCTACAGTTGGTATCAGAGCAATGGTTTAGGAATAACCTTGGCTCTGTGGTGTAGAGATGGGGTTAGTAATACCAAGATCGAGTTAAGTGTGTATAAATGAGAGAGCGTATTTGTAAATTTTATATAAAATGTTTTGTATTGTATTATTTGATCGGTTCAAGTTGAAATGACAAATTGATACAATATTGTTTTGTAAAGAGGGTAAATGAAATAATTTTACTCAAATATATTTTGGTATATGAAATGAATTTTTTTTCTCAATTACTGAAGATATTGGTTTGATGATTAATTTAAATTTGATTCAAACTGGGTTTGAATTGTTTAATTTAACCAGAATAGGAATTAAGACTTGGTTTTGAACTTGAAAAGATTCAATGTAACCAGTAGAATTTATAAAAAAAGAAATTAAATAAGAAATCAGAATTTAACTTAAGTTAAATATGGATGATTTTCTTTTACTGATTGTTGCTTGTTTGTTTATTGGATTGGTTGGATATAAAATTCATCCACGGTTGAATGAATTGAAAACTAGAGAATAAATTTCACTATAATCCGAAGAAAGTCAAATATGAAATAAAACTCGATGATTTAACCTGTATCTATTATTGGCATTGGATAGTGAGATAAGTGTAGGTTGGAAGAGAAAGAGTTGTTAGTTGATTTGCCGCATGACTAGAGTATGAGTTGCCCGACAAAAAGGTAAACTTTAATATATTGGGTGATTGATTTTATACCCCTGAGTTGGGTTAGCCGCTCGGCATTGTTTTCTTTTGATCGATGTGAGGCCCTGTGTGGCGAGTTGCATTTGTTTGGATCGAACAGTACAGAGGAGGTGCTGGCGAATTTTTCATAAAGTTTTAAAACTTAGAAATTGTTTTGATAATATTTTAATAATTATTTTGAAAATAATTGGGTTTGGAGCATTCTTCTTACTTAGCAATTTCGAGGACGAAATTTATTTACGGGGGAAAGAATGTAACGACCTGGATTTTTCTGCTATTTGTGTTCGAATATTTAAATTTGTTTTAAATATTATATTTGGAATATTAATGGATTTTAATATTTAATTCGTTTATTAAACGGCGATTTAACGTTTATATTTATATTTATATTAAAACGACCTCAAAACGACGCAGTAGTTCGCAATATTCGGTTTTGAACTTTAATTGAATGTACAGAATCCATTTTAAGCCAGAAATCTGTGAAACAAGAAACGTTAAGATCGATTTGATTATATTTTTCAAATGGGAGAGAAAAATCTAGATTACGTCGTGTGGATTTTGATTTATGATCAAATCAAATTTTCAAATAGTCGCGGTGAAATCGTTTATAGACCGTAACCGTTTATTTAGTATAATTAAATATCGGTTTCGAATTTAGACGAGATTCTTTTGAGACATAAGTACAATTTAATTTTTAGAATTTTACTATAATTTTTAATTCGTAAAATAAGCAACTTTTTACTTGGAGTATTTTGTACCCTATATCAGCATTTTGGGGTTTCACAATATAAGCTAATCTACCGATATTATTATATTTTTGGAGTCGTGGAGCATTGCTACACACAACGGTGTTTTTATTTCTGTCCGTAGCAGTCTGTATGTGAACGAAATTATATGTAATAGGATACCAAATACGTATAAAACCTACCTTAAGTTCTAAGCTAAGAAAATATAAAATAAATATTGGGTGTGACGATACGTTTATTGTAACAGGCTACACTAAATGGTGGTAACAATTAAATAACCATATTAAATTGTTACTGTGTATAAACTCCTACCGTAAGAGACACATTAAAATACACATGCCTTACAAGGCTACCCTAGCCCTCACGTGTAACTGCCTACTGACTAAAATAAATGCATAAGTGCTTGTAAGCCTAAATTAAACAGCATGTGGAATGAAAATAAATAAAAAACTGCCATAACAAACTCAGCCTAAACTATACTCCATGTTTGGTACACCCCAACACGTTCTACCCTATCTATTGTTCTGCAAATCTAAACAAATAGGCAGTCTTCACATCAAATTAAAGCAATACTCTATAGCAAATGAATGTATACACGTATAAACCTATTCTACTTATTATCTCACTGCCAATTACTAGGCGCATGCAAAAATCAAACGTCATAAAGAAATGAAAACACACTGGACTCACGAAATTTAAATCAGGCAGACTACTCTGCCAACGTGAACATGCACCTAGTTTCCTGCTCAACTACTATCAGTAACACATCCACCCTATGTATGCAAGCTAATTTTCTTTTCATGTGCTATGCTGTCCATCAAAACGTAAATCACATTGAAGCTGAAATAACACTGCATGTTAACAGCAGCTCCTCTGCATCTCTTCAGCTATCAACCTGCCTACCTAAGACACAGACTACACGGCCATATCAAATCCATCGCATGGCTGATGGAAAGGATTTATCACATCAGCTACTCTTGTTATTCACATGCCTACATCTGCCAGGCTATGCTTTTGACAATACCCTGTTCTTATCCTCTCCCGTATTCTTCTATGTATAGCCAGCGTCATTCTCATATTCCAGCATGGAGCCATCATCTTCCTCCATCAACGTGAGATTTAAAAATTCAACATATGATTGGTCTGTGAAGTGAAAGCTGCGGGTATACATGGAGGTAGAGGGAGCCAGTTGTGGGCTTTATACACGGTTTGTCTTGCTGAGTGTTCGAGTTCAAGATGGCGGAGCAGCAGGGACGTTCAGGCTTCAGTTTTTGAATGGGGTAGTCTTCTTCTCCAGTGTTTATACATAAAGGTGAAGGAGCAGTGGCTCGAAAATGGCTTCAGAAACCATGGTTGGAGAAGAAGCTGTTATGCTTTACATGTTGGGTGCGGGTTTAGTTCACGTGGGCTTTATAGGAGCGTGGGCTCTTAGGCCTTTATAAAGAAAAAAAAGAGAAAGAAAAAAAAAGTATGTGATGAAACAGAAAATGGAATAGAAGAGAAAAACGTTGAAGGGGAAGGTCACGAAGGGAACACAGAAGGATGGGAAATAGTCCAACGGTGAAACATTTATGGTAAAGCTTGGAGAATATCTGAACCTAATGAGGCGACGGCGTCGGTTTGAGGTCAGAGACGAGGAGGTTTTGATGGGATGTCGGAGCTTGTACGTGGGTGAAGCACTGGAGGAAACATGAATAAAGGATTGCAAGTTTTGAACCATGGCAGCAGCATTTAATTGGAGGAGTAATGCGGTTGGAGCCCTATGTGCGGTGAGAGGATATCATGATATTATTTATTTCAAAAAGTCATGAAAGGAAGAAACCGAGAAAAAAAGATGAAATCCCAGCATGAAGTTTTGAACGTGAGTTTGGGACTTTGAAAGAAGAAAAGAAGGAGGGGCGAGATATATCGACAACAAGGAGAACGCGAACGAAGAGGTTGGGTAACGGTAAAATTTATAATTTGTCATTAGTATATATTAATAATAGTTGATTAATGTGTTAAGTAATTTAAACCTTAACTTATAATAATCGAGACTCTTTTTTTGAAAAACTATAATAATCGCGACTCTCATATACGTGATCATAATTGGCCAAGCCCAAAACGCTGGAACCGTGTTGATAGACGCTACGAGATGGAGTTGATTTCGTTAGCAAGAGAAACTGTTAGTTCAATCCAGCCGAGTCGTCTAAATCGCAGAATTTAATCAAGGTGAGTTGAACTCACTCAGTTATACCATTTATATTCGATATAAATCGGGTTTTAATATTGTCTGCTATGGTTTCTATTTATTGGCTGATTGACAAGTGTTTGGTTGTTGGTTGTATATATATCTATGATTTAAATTAAATGATTGTTTAATTTAAATAAATGACATCGTTATTTTTAACGATGATTTCCATACAAGGTAATTTACCTTGTTGGTTACATTTATAATGATATAAACGTATTGAGATTAAATTGAATGCTTGAATTATTATTGTTGGTTGACCACTATCAGTTGAATTATTTCTCTATTTGCATGTGATCGTTTCATGAACATTTTAACCAGTATGATTGGATTATTGGTTTGATTATTGATTGTTGAATATGAATTCAACGTTGTTGTGTTATTAACCAATGAGGAATATGGGTTGGGAAATTATAGCAGATGGCCAAGTTACAAATTGTTTCATAAAGATTGGTTTACCCTCAAGTGACTCAATAGAAACGAAGTTATGAAATTATTTATAACTGAATATAGATTTTTAAATATATTATTTTAATTGGGTTTATAAATAGAAAATAAACCAATCATATTTACATTGATTGTTTTAACTCCCAATCATCATTTTTGGTACGGATATTTATCCACGTGCGAAGCACATGCCTAAGCAAGCGGTAAACAAATGAGCGGAGATTACTGCGATGTTTAATAACCGATGTTAATTGTTTTTAAGAAAAATTGAGATTATATTGATTTGATAAGAATCAAATAAGATTATTTTAAATTAATTTGATTTGTAATACATTTAAATGGAAAGATGAATTAAGATCCGATTAACAAGTTAATCATGCTTAAAGTTGACTAAGTCAAATGTAGTAACTGAAATGGATTTATTAAATTAATTTATTTATCTAATGGTTAAGTAAAACATTTTTATAAATGTTGATATTTATGTAATAATAATCGAAGGGTTAGATCATGAGATTTAAAAGATATTAATTTAGGTATAAAACGAGATTTGTGAAAATATAACGATATTTTCAAAGGTAAGGAGATGAGTTTTGAAATGAGATTATTATGAAAGGGAAAGTGACGATTATGGTGCTCGAGTAGCGAAACAAAAAGGGGATATTATAACAAGTGTCTACAACTATCAGTTGTATCGATTTCCTAATTATAGATTATAAGAAATGTTATAGCAAATGGTTTGAAATGGTAGTTAACGAGGATTGAATTTGATTTAAGATACTTTGCCAAGTATTAAAATGATTTGAGAATATTAAGATATTAAAACCGATATATTATGGCCAAGTGACGCTATATAATCAACTGATGGATTAAGTTTATTTTGTTGATTGTTTATTTTGATAGTTAAATAACCAGCTATCAAAACCTTACCCAATGTGTTGGTACAGAAAGACCGGGATCGAATATATATTCGAAAACCATTCCGGACCAACGAATATGTAATCGAAAAAGATATCTGTTGTTGATCGAGACAGAGCAATTGAAGACCGTAAATCTTCATGAATGGAAGGACAATTGTTGGATTTCTCTAGTTGATCCCTAGAGATATTTTGACAATGATTCTGTCAGGATTGAAATCTACGGATTGCAAGGACTACTCGCTACTGATCTATAGGATGATTCCTAGGATGCGGTAGGAGGGTGTATTGACCCGGATATTTCGTCGGTTAAATTTGAATATTTAATACGATTTTAAATATTAATTTGATAAATACAAATGGAATTTTTATATTAAGTTATCAATTTAATAATCAATTTCGATTTAATATCGAATATATTAAATTATCGTAATATGTCAGTTTGAGAAGTTGAAACTGAATTAGAAACAGTTCAGAAAATCAATTCAAACTCCTGTTTGAATTAGAAGAATAATATTAATTTATTTCCGAAGAATAAATTGTTTCGAATTTAATTTATATCAGTTTAAATTAATATCTCCTTTAGATGATAAAATTAGACTTCGTAGCCTATCCCGTTGGGTTCAGAATGGTGGTATTACCCTAAGAATGACATTTGTTGGGTTTAGAAAGAAGTTCGGTATCATAGAGTAATTTAAATAAGAGTGTACCAGTTTAAATTTAAAATAAAATATAAATTCTTTATGTGTGTGGACCAGAACAAAACACACCGTGCTCTCATTATGTCCACCGAATAAACAAACCCGTGGCACCCTTATTACCACCAGACTTAAACAAACCATGTTCCCTTTGCTTCCACAAACTCAAACAATATCGTGCTTCCTTTATTTGCCACAAACTAAAATCTGAAACCTCACTATAAATGGTCGCCCCATTCTTTCTAATTCATTCTTCTGGAATTAAATTCGCAAGCTTCAAATAAAATTAGGGGAATCGAGATTGAATCATTCGAGCGTGTAATTCATTTCGATTTCAGGCAGTCGCCTTTGTTTGAACTCGAACGTAACGAGTTAGCTTCAGCCAAATTTCAAGTAATAGGGATCGCGATATGAAGTATCGATCCCCAGAGCTCAACGCAGCACTCGCGACTGAAGCAAGGTGGAAGAGGGGTGTCGTTCGACAGCTCTGTCGGGTTAGGGTTCGTTGGCGTTGACTGTAGGGGGTGTGCGATTACATATGGCGATGGATTTTTGGAGGATTTGGGGGTGAACCGTGAATGATTTCGATGGGTGGAAGGGGGTTCCGTTCATTTCAGTTGTCTCATATCTGTTACGGGGTGAAGGCCAAACATTTGTGAACCAGAGAAGTGACGCACTGCCACTGAAGACCGGAAGCAGCTCCAGGACTGGATGATTACTATTGCAGTGATTGAGGTGATAAAAAGGAGGAAGAAGATCGCCTGAAAGGTGTTTGGGAAAATGTCTGAATAGGGATGAAGTGTGTACATGGTGATTAGGAGGTAGAAAGGATCGGGCTGGGCAGGAATATGGTGATGGACGTTCAGTTTTCTGGGCAGTAGCTTATTTTCTCTAAGCAAGGTAATTAAGTTGTTCGTTTAATTTTAATTAACAAGTAAGATTTATTTAAAATTTTATCAACTCATATAAATCATAAATGAATGAATGCGAGGTCCGAAATTCACGAACAAGACAAAAGTGGGTTTATAGCTGCAAAATTTACAAGCTGGAATTAGAATTGGAATCGAAATAGGTCGAATAAAATACTCGGTGAGTAAACCTCACTCATCATTTAATTATTTCTAGTTGTTAAAAATAATTGTTGTGCTTGTTTGAATGTTGTCTGATTGTTTTAAATATATTAGTTATCTAGGATTGGTTGACTATTATACATATATTGGTTTGGTGATTGGTTGGATTCCCGCAGTCTCATTAGCGGATGCCCGCGGTATCATTAGCGGATGATTACCCTATACGCCCCACGCTATGATAGTGGATGACCTTCTATACCACGATATTCTGCCACGAAGCAGAATGGGTATTACTATGTTGACTAACGTCTGTGGATGTAGGAAAAACAGGTTGGAGGAATCCAACCGGATTCCTCAAAAATATATTATCTGTTTGTTTATTTATATACTATCATATACGATGTGTTAGAAAACCTTTGGTTGAAAACTGAGTGTTTGGATGTTTGAAAATAATACTGAATAAAGATGTTGATTTATAAAAAATCACGAAAAGGATATTTCAATTTTAAATAGGAATTCTATTTTTCTAAAAATAGAATTCAAATAAAATTGAAATAGAATTCAAATGTAGAATTTGAATATAGAAATTCAAATGGAAATTCAGATATAGAATTTGAATATAGAAATTCAAATGGAGATTCAAATATAGAATTTGAGTATAGAAATTGAAATGGAATGTGAATATGGAAGTTGAATATAGAATTGAAATGGATTTGAATATTGAAAATTCAAAGATAATTGAAATGGATTTGAATATGAGAATTCAAAGATAATTGAAATGGATTTGAATATAGAATTCAAAGAGAATTGAAATGGTTTTGAATATGAGAATTCAAAGAGAATTAAAAAGGAATTTGAATATAGAATTCAAATAGAATCGAGTATGAAATTGGAATTGAAATTAGAATTCGATTAGTTTACAAACAAGTTAAACATATATTTGAACAGGTTATGTTCAAATATAAGAGTGAAATAAGCAAGAGAGTTAATTAGCAAACTGATTTTTTTAAATTAAGTTAAAACGATTGAATTTAGTTGACTTGGAATAAGGGAATGAGGAATTGTGATTTCATATTCGAAACCGAATATGAAACTGGAGTTGAACTTTGAAAGGTAAATAGGATTTGAGAACTTAGATTTCGAAATTGAATATGAAACGTAAGTTGATATTGGAATTCAATTAGCTTGTAAGCAAGTTAGAATTTCATTTGGACATGTAGGTTCAAATGAAAAGTAAAACAGGAAAAGAATTAATTAACGAATTGAGATATACGATTGAATTGAGTTGAGATGAATTAGAAATATATGGATATACATTAGACAGGTTTGGATTGAAGTGCTAGAAGAGATAAAATTAGAATGCTCGACAAAAAGGTATGTATTTAATTCACATATGGGTTTTTATGCGCCGTATCGGCTAGCCGCTTGGCTTTTCCTTTTTCTTTTTGAATAGAGAGGCATGTGTGGTAGTTTGGGGATTTTCCCGATGCTCCCGGTACAAAGGAGGTTATGGCGAATTTTTCCGGAAATTTAAGGAGTTAGAATATTTTTAAGAAGATTGGATAAACTAGAAAACGATATATCAACATATATAGAATTCGATAATGAAACGAACTTAAAAATAGAATGGTATAAATAAAAAGGAAATCATTTATAAAGTGAAGAACCGTTACTAAAAAGTGAATCTTTATAAATGAATAAACGTTGTTAAAAAGGAAATCTTTATTAACCGAATAAAGTTAATTGAAATGGAGTTAGTCGAATATTAGTTATTCGAAAATGAGTTAGTCAAACATAAGTGATTTAAAAGTGAGATAATCGAATGAGTTATTCGAAAGTGAATTAGTTAAATCTAGTTATTCGAAAAAGTGTAAATCGAATAAAATTATTCGAAAGGAGTTAATCGAACATAGAAATTAAGAAATGGAGTTAAACATAAATTAGAAACTGACTAGAGATTAGTAAGTTGAATCATTTTCTGAGTGTTGATCTGATGTTGGTTTCGGCCTTCGGGGTTTATACTTAGAGAATTGTTCTCTTACTAGTTTACAGTTAGTGACTAATAGTTGTAGAATGATAGTGATGCGTGAATGAGAGATGGAAATGTTTTCCAATGTTAATAACGTATATTTTCTAATCAGAGAAAATAAGGAAATATGAATATATATATATATATTATTATATGTTGGATGATTTGATCGAAAATTCCAATTGGAATTAAGATCGTTGTGTGAACACCGACATGTTTTCATTTGATAGTTAAATCATCGACTATCAAAGTTTTACCATTTTAACGTTGTTAATATGGAGAGACTGGTTGGATTCTTATCCAAAGAACCACTCTGTATTGGCATAAGCGTTGCGAATATGCCAAAGATAATTGAAGACGGAGTAAAGTGCAAGGGCTATTGTATAAGTCTTAGATAACAGTGCCTAAGATGGATGTACTGAATATTTCCTTCGGTTTCGTTCAGTCCCAGAACGAACATATATGGACGAGTGTCTGACAGAGTATTTCCAATGATCGAATTGGTTGGTCTGTATAAATATATATGGTTGCAACGAATTTATCCCTTAGCATAACATCCAGAATATTTGTGTAAACCAACTGATGTTTAGCGGATTTGATAATGTGGCATTCAAAGTGATCGCGTTATAAATGAATGGAAGGTAAGTAAGCGTAGCTTCTAGCCTCACATCCGGTAAATGACAGAAATCGGGCAGGCAGCATGGCTAAGTCGGTCGCACCGAAGTAGGATGTATAATCACCTATCTAGAGAATATTCATTTGCTTCTTTAATCTATCAATGCTGTCCCATATATATATATATATATATATATATATATATATATATATATATATATATATATATATATACGGGAACGGTTGCTGATCCCAACCGTTGGTGATGTACATTCGATACACTCAAGCTAAATGAGTGGTCGGTCATGTGTGGCTGAGTTGCAAGATGTTCTTGTTGAACTCTAGTGTATCGTTCCTAGAGTACACTGATCGGAAGGTGGTTCCATACCTTGTCATAGTTGGAAATCCATTACCCAATACGTGCTTGCGGTTTTGATTGTATCTTATATATGTGGAACGTGAGATGCAAGCGTTTCCACTAGATTGTTATTTATGTGATTTAGACACTATTATAATATCAAAGGAGTTGATATAAAGATTATTTTGGATTCTCATAAGGAAAAACCCGTTCCGTTATACGGCGTGGTCTTATGAGATATCGTTTACTTGTTCAAATTGTTTTAAACTGTTTTACTCATACCAGTCCCATGACTGACCCGGAGTTTATTTTGTTTGTTTTCCCTAAACTCTTGGGTGCCTAATTTGTACGGGCAGTCAAGAAGTCGGGATTTTACAGATACGCTTGGAGAGCTTGGAGCAGGAGGCTTCAGGATTCTATAGCTATTATTATTTCCGCTGTTGTTGTAAGTGTTGTACTCTGATAAGTGCTATGGTATACATACTGTTTGTATTTCAAAAGATATGTTATCTATTATATGTTGTTCATTCCGCTGTGAGATTCGTGTTACTCTGATGATGATGTTCTTCTTCTTCTTCTATTCTATAAGTTCTATCTTATCTTTCCTCACCCTCTAACTTCTTTCATTAACAATTCGGTTATTTTCGATCCTTGGATGTTCGATATGTGCTGTATATCGGATAACCAAGATCGCTAAAAACCGGGTCGTTACAGAGGGTGCCTTCGGTTCATCCTGTTCCTGGATGACGTGTATGGACGATGTGAACAATGGCAAGATGTGTCAAAAGTCGATTATAACCTCATGTGTAATGACCCGCATTTTCAGCGTTATAATAATTAATTAATTTAATTATGTATAAGGTGATTAATATAATTAAATGGTTATTAAATGAAATAAGAGTGAATATTTAATTAGTATAATAATTAAATAATATATTAAATTCTGAAATAATCAGGATTGACTGAAATGCGATATGGTGTGAATCGGGGAATTCAAAATATATAATTCAGTTTAGAATTGAATTGGAATAACGAATATATTTAAATAACGATCGTTGAACGTATAAATTATATTAAAATTATAATCGAGCTCGAAATGGCGCGGCAGTTCGCGATCTGGCGATTCGAACTTTAAACGAATATACAGAAGCCATTTTAAATCAGATTTCTGTGAAACAAGAAACGTGTGGAGCTGGTGGAGTGTATCTTTCTAGTGGAATAAAAAATTCAAGATTTCGTCGTGTAGATTTTGATTTATATCCAAATCAAATTTCAGAAAAGTCGCTGTGGAATTCCTTTATAATTTATTTATATTTATAAAAGGGATTTCATTATAAATCGAATATCGATTTAATCAGGATTTGAGATATCGAGCTAGAAATTCATATAGGAATATTCTAGAGCTGAACGATATCATATGTGGATATATATGATAATATTAATGTATTTATATTTAATTTAATTGTTTTTAAATATGTTTATATATTTAAAAGGGCTATTTAGGGCTTTAAAAATAGCCAGTTTTGCTAATGACCTCAGAATTCGACAAAACTGATTTTGTTGGATCTGCAAAATCAAATTATTGCTAGATTCCAAGTTCCGTGATTTTTAGAGTCGCTGATTGGCTGCACGAATTTTTAGACTGAAAAACAGTCGATATTCTGATGGTTAAAAATACGCTGTGTGAGCAAACAAAGTCTGAATTCAACGAAACCAGTTTCGTTGGGACCGTAATGTCGAACTCTAGCTACCTGTCAATTTTCATGATTTTTAGGTATTATGTGTATTCGTAGGGATTTTTAGAGTGTAGAAAAGAGTATATAATGAATACAATAATAATATATCCTACCTATAACTACTCATAACCACTCATTTTCCTCTTTGATCAATCAGATCTCCACGCCGCTGTTTTCATCCTCCAAGACGTTGAAGTCCTTCTTCCACAAGAATCAAACAATCACAACAAATTTCTTCTATAAATATGTTGTTAACTCCTAAACCTACGGTATTTCAATCAGTAATCAACGTTTTTCCGCTGCCATCGTTTCCTTTCTGGAAAACAAAAATTCGGCATCTTCGTAAATCCTCATCAAATCAAAGAAAAATCTGTAAATTACAATATGAATATCTTTGTGCTCGTTAAGAGGAGAGCTTCAAGTTAATGTCAGTTTTAAGAGGCGCGAGATGAGTTTGTGGTTCCCGATAAGTTCCAGCGCTCGTCGTTGTTCACTAGGGTTCGAAGTTGTGGATGATTGAAGGATTAATTCATGAATCGAGTATCGATCTTGATCTCGTGGTGGAGAATGAAACCCGTTGGCTAAGTTTGGAGAAAGGCAGTTCCAATCACGTTCGCCGTGCACTGGGATTTTCCGTGAGGAGTCGCGGTTCATAGATAGAGGTCGGAGGGGTGATGAAGTTGACCAGGTCGAAGCGTCTGCGAAGAGATGAGGCGTGGTGGGTTTTGTTTGTGAATAGATGGTGTGATGAAGGAGTTCAAGTGGTCTGATGAAGTGATAATGATGCATGAATAGGGGATAGTGGTTCTAGCAGGTGTCGGCCTTGTTCAATGAGGAAGAAGGGTTAGCAGTTTTAAAACGTGGATTAGGGATCAAAGGGATAATTAAGTTAAGTAATTATTTATTTATTTACAATGGTTAATAATGTTTAAATACTTACAAGCTTATAAAATTCAATAACTTTCTCATATGTGGTCAAACTCAGCAAAACAAGATCCATCGGGATCGTATGGACGAGAGCTTCACAATGAAGCTGATTGGGAGTGAATCCGAGCCCGTTACAATTTATAGCAAAATAAATTGTCCATCTGAATCAACGACAATTATCATTATTAACGATGATAGTCCAAAGTGAGTCAAATCACCAACTCTAAACAGTTCTATTTTTATAACGTATAATTAGAACTGATAAATGATGACTGATTGCTGTGTGTTAACTGTTTGGTTGAATTTGTTGTGTATTGATTGAAATCATCGATAACGATATATATATATATAAATCGTTAATCGAATATTGATTCTATTTATCAGAATAATTTATACTCGTGTTGTTTAACATCTGTGATGTAGGGAAATAGGTTGGAGGAGCCCAACTTGGTTCCTCAATATATAAAATACTGTTTGTTTTGTATATTTTGTTATATATTGTGTTATGAAACCTGTTGGTGATTTTCTATGTTGAATGATTCTGATCATTGTCAATTGGTACGTTAAACACCATAAGAGACCCTAGGATGTAGAAAAGGAATATTTCAATGTATATTGAAATAAAAGAATTTTATAAAATCAACCGATTTTATAAAAGGAAATATTTTTAAAATAAAGTATTTACAAAATCATAGGATTTTATAAAGAGAAATATTTATTGGTAACATAAATAGAATAATTATAAAAGGAAATATTTATATAATCAAGAGGATTTTATAAAAAAGAATATTTATAAATGGAATATTTATAAATAGAAATATTTATAAATGGAATATTTATAAATAGAAAATACGTTTAGGTGGAATTATTTATAAAGGGAATTATTTATTTAGAATAAATAAGATAAGATAATGGATTATTTATTTGTGAAATAAATAGAATAAAATTTAAAGAATATTTATAAAATCATAAGATTTTATAGATGAGATATTTATTTGTTAAATAAATACGGGATATTAAATGAGACATTTATTTGGTAAATAAATAAGATATTATAAAGGGTTAAATACTTAGAAAAAATAAATGAGTTAATAAAGGAACACTTAGAACTAAGTCATTAAAGAAGATATTTATTAAGGAATAAATAAGAGATTATAAGGGAATATTTGCAAACTATTTGCAAATAAAATAAAAAGGGAAATTGTTGACGTCAAAAGTTGGTCACTAGTGACGGCCAACCCCCAATCGTGCGGGAAACACACGATGTAAGATAAAAAATGCAGAAAAAACAAGAAATAAGGGGAAAGCACACACAGAATTTTTATAGTGGTTCGGCAAAGTCGGTGCCTACGTCCACTTTATATTATTATTTTCTTTTTTGATTACAAATACAATGATTTATCTATTATGATGAGGAAGAAGAAGAAGAGATGAGCAACTATCTTCGTCTTCCTTAGAGAACTTGAGAGAAGGAGAATCTTAGAGTAATGGCGGAAATATCAGCTTTTTCCAGCATCCAGTCCTCTATTTTCTGTATATCCTTTTTTTCTATTTCCTTTTCCTCTTTAGGTATGGTGTATTTATAGGTGGAGAAGTGACCTGGGCCGCCGGGATATTATCCGGCCATTTCGGGAAGGCTCGAACACATGGCATCCACTGTTAGGCCGGATTTGCGGCTCAAGACCGGTTCCAATGTTCATCAATAGTGCCCTCGGAAACTTTGGCTGACGTGGCGTTCACTGGAAGGTATATCAAAAGTTGAGCTTTGTCCGGATATGGTTGACCGCATTCATCGCCTCAAAAGTCGGGATACTTAGTAACTGTAGAAGGCTTCCAGACTATTCCGGGATAATTGGTCGGAGCGGAATACTCTGTCAAGGCGAGATAACTGGTCACAGCGAGATATCTGGAAGCGAGATCTTTAGTAGGTCGAGAGAGCGACTCTTAAGGGAGTGGGCCTTCTTCTGATTAGGCAGGAGATGGGTCGGTTGATGGCTTGATCGACCTATCTTTTTGTTGTGCATTCTAGAGCTCGGTCGATCATACGGTTTGGGCTTCGGTTTAGCTCGTTGGGACTCTTGCCAACAAGAGGGCTAACACTTTGCCCCTTAGAATATATCTTTATCGTTAGATGGAGGTGTGCTCTGAAATCTGAACCGGAGAACGAACGCTTAGATGATGGTTATGCCAAACCATATTGAGGCCAGAAAACCGACGGTTCCGATACTGTATTAAAGCCAAAAAAGCGACGACCAGATTAGGTCGTATTAAGGCTGGAAATCCGACAGTTGCCGGTAATCCGTATTAAGGCCGATGTGATAATTGCTCCATGCATAAGGTTTCCTTCTAATACAAAACAAACTGTTTGGGTCGAGCATTTCAATTCACTTGGCTTGGGCGAGCGTCAGTCGTGCTCTGCTTGGTGGCGGATATTGTCGATATCCGGCTTGAGGGGCGAACGCTGATCTGGTTCGGCTTGGCGGCGAGCGCTTACCTGGCTCGGCTTACTTGGCGAGTGCTGATCTGTTTCAGCTTAAGGGCGAACGCTTGATCTGACTCGGCTTAGGAGTGGCGAGTATTAACCATACTCGGCTTAGGGCAAGTGTTTTTTTTTATGCTCGACTCATGTTAGGTTAGTATTTTTCAACGAGCTATAAGTGCTCTTAAGGTAAAGGGTAGTATGCTCCATACTTATGCTAAAAACAGGGCCTTCCTTGTCTAAAGGAATTTAAAAATATGGTAGGCGCTCGCACTAACCATATGGTATAAAGAGGGGGCGGGCAATACCCATGCCCGGCTTATAGATCTTTAGACACAGTTCATGTTTTCTAAAAAAAATTCATAACTAATTATTACAAGAAGCAAAGAAATTCAAAGACAGCAACCATCGATCCCGGGACATACCTTAGAGCTAAGTCCTAACTCTATACATGGGTACATCGAGGTGTCTTTATTACTAAAAGAAATATATTAAGAGAAAAGAAAATTCTAATTTATAATGATGCGGCAGGCGCTAGTCTCAGGGTCCGTTCCATTTCGAGGAGCTCGAGGACCATCCTAAGGAGCTTGGGCAGAGGATCGCGGCGGCTTGGCCGGGGCGCGACCTTTGATATATTCAGAAAGATCTCCTTTTCTAACTCGCCCTTCGATGAGATCGCGCAGATGGCGGCATTCATTTGTATTGTGTCCAGCTATGTCGTGGAATATACAATGCTTGCCTGAGTCGAGTTCCATCTGGGTTGGTTCTCGTCGAGGTGGTTTCGGAATAGGAAGAGACTCATGGATGTCAAGATAAATGTCGAGCAAAGAAGTGTTCGGCTCGGTGGATCGATCATATCTGTTTTCATTTCGAGGCCGAACATGGCGCTCGATGTTTTCTGGAGCTTTTCCTCTTCCTTTATTCTGGCTGCTACCCTCTAATGGACCTTGCTGTTTGGCTACCAGAACCTCAAGGCTCTCCATTTCAAGGCTGGCATCTTCTTGTTGGAGGAATTGCTCGGCTTTAGAATAGAAGTCGTCTATGTCTTTGGGATGATCTCGAGTCAGGGAGATGGAAAATTCGGATCTGTTCTGAACTCCTGCGATGGCGGCCAAAAGCACAATTGATGGCTCGGGTCGATCAACTTATGCTACGGCCGCGTTGAATCTTTCTAAGAAGGATATGAGCGTCTCTCCGGACCGCTGCTTGATGGTGGATAAGAACATGACACTTTTCGGTCGAGATATGTGCATGCGGAATTGCTCGATGAAACGGGTGACCAGGGTATTCCAGCTGCTGATCGACTCCGTTGTGAGCTGTCGGAACCACATGCGCGCTATATCTGTAAGAAAGAGGGGGAAGCACTTAGCCATGATGTTGGTTGATGCGCCAAGCACTTCCATATGTCTCATATATCGCATGAGGTAGATGGTCGGGTCCGTGCGACCATTGTATGGGTCAATAGCTGGGAACTTGAAATCCGGCGGGTTTCATGAGTTTCTGATTTCTCTGGTGAAGGGGCTGCGGTTGACATTGTCTATGTCTTGTTGCGACGAGTTGCCCCGAGTGAAGCGGCGGATAGTACTTGCAAGTTGACTCTTATCTCCGAGGAGTTGCTGCCAGGGGTTCAACTCGGTACTCGGAATAACTTCAGTACGGGGGTCGGGCGAAAGCATGCTCGGAAGGGTGGCCATTGGTTGGACCCATCCTCCGGGAGTTGAGTGAAGGTGCGAGGAAAGGTGAGCCACAGTTGCTGGTTATGGGGAGAATGGCCCCTCTTGAACCTGACGAGTCGCGGGCTGACATATTCTCAGTTCCGAGGGTCCTGGCCGATCTAGCATAGCATGTGATGCTCGGAGCCCGGGGTTGCCCCCGTTTGAGGCGAGGTTAGGAGGGTCTACGGTAACATTGTCTTCCGCCATAGTGAGGGTCGGTGCATCGGGCTGATTTTCCTGGTTCGAAGGGAAGGCTGCACCAGCTCTCTGTCGATGGGGAAGAGTGGTTAGATTAGTCTGTTGTAAGATTCCGGGTTGTAATGGGAATGGCATTGATGCCGAGGGACCCGGTGGATCGACTGGGTCGACAGGTCGAGATGGTTCAAGGAGCAGAGGCATATTTGCCAGACGTCGACCTAGATCTTGATCGCCTGCCTCTTGAGAATTTGCTGCTACAGCTGCGCTGGTCGCTGGAAGCGATACTCCTGGTTCTGAAACATTGGTTGGTGGGACCAAACCAGGATGAAATAAAGGTGTCGGCCGATCAGTGGCCTGATTCTGTGCAGACTAAACATCGGTTGTCGCTCAAGCTTCGTTCGGTAGGGTAATTGATGTTGAAGCGTTCAATCCCGTATCCACTCGACCGAGGAGACGATTCATCAGCTGTTGTTGTTGTTCGATGAGTTTACCATGAGATGCCATCTGATCTCTGAATTCGGTCATAATTTTATCCAGGTCGTCCCGAGTAAGAAATTGAGGCTGATCGTCATGAGAGGAAACTTCGTGGCTTACCTCCGCAGCATCAATCTCGGCTGTGTTGGTGCCTGAGGGACGAGAGGATGTAGCGTCTTTCTTTCGCTTGTTTGCCATGATCTGAGATAAGCAGAAGCTCGATGGCTATACTGGTGCGCTGCCCCTACCTGGCGTGCCAAAGTGTTGACGTCAAAAGTTGGTCACTAGTGACGGCCAACCCCTAATCGTGCGGGAAACAGACGATGTATGATAAAAAATGCAGAAAAAACAAGAAATAAGGGGTAAGCACACACAGAATTTTTATAGTGGTTGGGCAAAGTCGGTACCTACGTCCACTTTATATTATTATTTTCTTTTTTGATTACAAATACAATGATTTTTCTATTATGATGAGGAAGAAGAAGAAGAGATGAGCAACTGTCTTCGTCTTCCTTAGAGAACTAGAGAGAAGGAGAATCTTAGAGTAATGGCGGAAATATCAGCTTTTTCCAGCATCCGGTCCTCTATTTTCTATATATCCTTTTTTTCTATTTCCTTTTCCTCTTTAGGTATGGTGTATTTATACGTGGAGAAGTGACTTGGGCCGCCGGGATATCATCCGGCCATTTCGGGAAGGCTCGAACACGTGGCATCCACTGATAGGCTGGATTTGCGGCTCAAGACTGGTTCCAATGTTCATCAATAGTGCCCTCGGAAACTGTGGCTGACGTGGTGTTCACTGGAAGGTATATCAAAAGTTGAGCTTTGTCCGGATATGGTTGACCGCATTCATTGCCTCAAAGGTCGGGATACTTAGTAACTGTAGAAGGCTTCCGGACTATTTCTGGATAATCGGTCGGAGCGGAATACTCGGTCAAGGCGAGATAACTGGTCACAACGAGATATCTGGAAGCGAGATCTTTAGTAGGTTGGGAGAGCGACTCTTAAGGGAGCGGGCCTTCTTCTGATTAGGCAGAAGATTAGTCGGCTGATGGCTTGGTCGACCTATCTTTTTGCAGCGCATTCTGGAGCTCGGTCGATCATACGCTTTGGGCTTCGGTTTAGCTCATTGGGACTCTTGCCAAAAAGAGGGCTAACAGAAATATTTGTTCAAGAAAACGAATAGGGTTATAAAAGGAAATATTTGTTTAGAAAAAAAATAGATTATAAAGAAGATAATTATCCTTGGATATATATATATAAGTCTGAACTTATATATGAAGAAGTAAACTGGTAAAAGGAGCAGATTGATTTATAAATGAGATTTATAAATTAAGTAAA
Organism: Allium sativum; assembly: GCA_030737875.1. NCBI lineage: Eukaryota > Viridiplantae > Streptophyta > Magnoliopsida > Asparagales > Amaryllidaceae > Allium > Allium sativum. The sequence goes on along the minus strand of CM060921.1, from coordinate 807,564,809 downwards.
ATATTATCATTTGGGTAAATGGAATATATAAGTCAGGACTTATATATAGGAGTAAGAATCGATTTCAACATCGATGTTTGAAGATGAATAAGGATTTGAGTTAACCAGTTAGGTTAAACCATTAGAGTTAACCAGTAGGATTATCAAGTTAAGATTATCGAGTCAAGATAATCGAGTTGAGATATCAAGTTAAGAAAATCAAGATAAGATTATCGAGTTAAGATAATCGAGTTAAGTTATCGAATACCACTTATTCTAAGTAGGGTTATCAAATATAGTTAATTGAGGTATAGTTAGTTAAACATAGTTATTCAGGATAAGTTACCATCTCGTACGACTGCTAGCATAATTCGCAGGGTTGTAAATAGCTTACGGCGGTCGGATGTTTCCTGAGGGATTCAGGCGTAACCATGGTGATTGCTGCGATCTAGAGTTTCATCGAAAGGAGTTATCGATATTAGTTTCATCGAAAGGAGTTATCGATGTTAGTTTCATCGATAGGAGTTATCGATTTTAATTTCATCGTAAGGAGTTATCATTGTTAGTTCATCGAAAAGAGATTATCGAATATGAGTTTATTCGAAAGTGAGATTTTCAAATATGAGATATTTGAAAAAGAAAGAGTTGTCGAATATTAGTTATTCGAAGAGAGATTATCGAATATCGTTTATTCGAAAAGGAGCAATCTAATATAGTGTATTCGAAAAGAAGGAGTTAATCAAATATAGGTTATTCGAAGAAGAGTTAATCAAATAAAGATTACTCGAAAGAGAGTCATACGTCGAACTCGATTATATCGAATTCGAGAAAGTATCCTTTACTTTCCAGTCTTTAAAGCAAGATTTATTTATTTATAAATAAATCAGTTGTTAAGTAAATTATTCAAATTTAAAGAATATAAGTTAGATGTTAAGTTAGATAATTCGAAAGTAGGAATTATAACGTTATCGTTATAATCAAATGTTTCAATAAAGAAGTAGATACATAAATAGAATACGAGAGTTATGTAAAGAAGTTGTTAAAAGATTGAAAGATAAACTTTGACCATTTCAAAAGTTATAACGTTGTTCAGTTTAGGTCTGAGAGGTAAATATACCCCAACTTGATCGACTTCCTTCTTAACTATGGAATGTTAAGGTTTGATCGTAAAGGAGCTTGGAAATGTTTTCCAAGTAAGAAATCAGAAATGTTTTCTGATAATCGAAATAAGAATGTAGAATATATGGAAAAGGAGATTAGTAAATCAATGAACTAAAGAGATAAATATTAAATGATGATTGATCGATATAATTTCCATTTGGAAATAATATCGTTGTTTGCACACTTGTTTTTCTTTGATAGTTAACTCACCGACTATTGGAGTTTTCGACAATTTTAACGTTGTTAATATGGAGAGACCTATTGGATTATTATTCGAAGAACCACTCCGTATTGGCATAAGCGTGGCGAATCATATATGCCAAAGATAATTGAAGACGGAGTAAAATGCAAGGGCTATTGTATAAGTCTTAGATAACAGTGCCTAAGATGGATGTACTGGATAGTGCCTTCGGTTTGTCCAGTCCCAGGACAACTTGTATGGCGAACGTCTGACAGAGTATATCTAATAGATCGTGTAAGTTGATCTGTTCAAACGTATTCACGTTTGGTGGCGGAGGAATTCGTTTCTCTTAGCTGTATACCCGTGTTATTTTTGGATAAATCAATTTGCGATTTGGCGGGTATGACGATGTGACATTTTAAGTGAATGAGGATGACTCGTATGGATGAATGTTTGATAGAGTATTTCCAGAAAAGTCACGTACATTGATTTCTTCAACCGTACCAAGAGTGGAAGCGGAGAAGGAAACTCCTTTTAGCTGACACGTAATGTTTGGTTGTAGACGTCAAATTAGTGATTTTGATGGATCTGACAATGCGGCATTCGAAGTGAAACTGATGTGATAATAAAGCGTAACCTCAAGCCTCATCAACCGGTATAGGACAGAAATCGGGCTGGCAACATGGCTATGTAGGTCGCACCTATTATGGTGTATAATCACCTGATCTAGAGTTTCATTTACTTCTAAAAATCTATTGTTGATGCTGTCCCATTCGGGAAACGGTTGCTGATCCCAACCGTTGGTGATATACATTCGATACACTCAAGCAAAATGAGTGGTCGGTCATGTGTGGCCGGGTTGCAAGATGTTCTTGTTGAACCCAGTGTATTCCTCTCTAGAGGTACACTAGCGAAAGATGGTTCCATACGTTGTCATATTTGGAAATCCATTACCCAATACGTGCTTGCGATTTTGATTGTATACTATGTATGTAGAAACGTGAGATGAAAGGGTTTCTGCTAGATGATTATTATTATTGTGGTTGATGCACATTATTATAATATCAAAAGGTTTTTGATATAAATATGAATTTGGATTCTCATAAGGGAAAAACCTGTTCCGTTATGCGGCGTGGTCTTATGAGATATCGTTTACTTGCTCAAACTGTTTTAAACTGTTTTACCCATACCAGTCCCATGACTGACCCGGAGTTTATTTTGTTTTGTTTTCCGTAAACTCTTGGGTGCTCAATTTTATACGAGCAGCCAAGTAGTCGGGATTTACAGATGCTTGAAGAGCTGGAGTAGGAGGCTTCAGGATTGTATATCTATTATTATTCCGCTGTGTTGTAAGTGTTGTACTTGATAATGATATGTATATTTAAGTACAGATTTGTATTTCAAAGTTATGTTATATTTTATTCGTTCTGTTGTGAGGTTCGTGTTACTTTGATATTCTGTTCTTCTTCTTCTTCTATTCTAAGTTTCTATCTTTTCTACTCTCACCCTCTAATTTCTTTCATTAACTACCAGGTTTTTTCGATGTTTGGTTAGTCGTCACTGTGTTTATGGTGATAACCAAAGTCGCTAAAATTCGGGTCGTTACAGTTGGTATCAGAGCTTAAGTAAAGTGATTTACCTTGGCTCTGTAGCGTGACTCGGTAGAGACGGGGTTAGTAATACCCTAGATTGAGTTTGAGTGTATATATATGAGAGCGTATTTGTTATTCAATATAAAATAGTTTTATATTGTGGAGATTTATTGATTGAGTTGTTTATAAGTTCTGGTCAATCAGTTTGATCCACTGTATCGGTAGGAGTTTCTGAACACTCGAATACTATGAACCGTCATGGTATGTTTTGAAAAGAGGGTAAATGAAATAATTTTACCCAAAGTATATTCGATATATATTGGATTTATAATATATAGGATATATTGGTTATAATTATAATCGAGTAAGATTATAAAAGTTGAATGGTTATGTAAATAATCGATCAGAATTCATATAAGGAAAATATATGAAATCGAGATGAATTAAATCTAAATTAAATCAGAATGGAAATGAAAACACTGGAAATTTGAATAAATGTTTGTAATTGGATTTGAATTAGATATATGAGAATTTTAAAATCCTGGGAGATTTTAAATTGTTTTACAAGTATTGTTAAGGATATTTTGAACTGATTTAAAAAATAGAGGTGTTTAAAAACAGGTTTTGAAAAGTGATATAGTATTGAACTCATTTCGATGGCTGGGAAATAACCCTGATGATGAATCGCGACATCATTAGTGTTCATTTTCGAGTGGTAAGTGACGGATTACTACTAAAGGTTTTGTTTTTGAATTGTTTTGAAAAATAAGTTAGTTTGAATCCTGAAAAAAAAAAGAGTTTGATTTTTAATGAGGTAAACTGTTTAAAACTCCCAGGAAAGACTGTTGAATGAAAAACGCATTTAACTGAAATTTGTAAAAGCAATTTGGAATTAAAAATAAAGCCAGTTAAGTGGTAACTGAGTTGGAATAGAATGATATCAAGTAAGTTGGATTGATAAGAACTTGGAATCAAGGATAATACTTGAATTTGAAATGAAGTTTGGCTTGGATAAAACCAAATGATTGAGTTGAAATTGAAAATTGGACTTAGGTATAAGCGAATGGTTGAAATTGTGGATAAAAATAGATTGGAGTTTGATTGGGATAAAACTGGTATATTTTGAATTGATAACAGGTGAAAGTAATAGAGTTGATATGCCCGACAAAAAGGTACAAGTTTATATTTGGTATAAGCATGAGATTTATGAGCCGATTTGGCAAGCTGCTTGGCTGTTTGATTTTCTTTTGGGTTGGAGAAGGCCTAGAGAGGCGAGTTGTGGTTTTACCGATAGGGCTGTACAAAGGAGGTTATGGCGAAATTTTTCGAAAAGTTAAGTCGTTAGAAAATTTTTAGGATTCTTGAAAATTTTCGTTGATAAGAATTAATTAATAATTTAATTGAAATTAAATTGGTTCAGTGAAACTAAATTTAAGAAGTGAACAAATAAGTTCTAACCAGTCGATAGGGTTTGTTTCCTACCTTAGCAATTTCGGGGACGAAATTATTTTAAGTGGGGAAGAATGTAATGACCCACCATTTCAGCGGTATGATAATTAATTTATTTAATTATTTATAAGGTGATTAATAGAATTAAATGGTTATTGACTAAAATAAGAGTGAATATTTAATTAATATAATAATTAAATAATATATTAAATTCTGAAATAATCAGGATTGGCTGAAATGGCGATATGGTGTGAATCGGGGAATTCAAAATATATAATTCAGTTTAGAATTGAATTGGAATAACGAATATATTTAAATAACGATCGTTGAACGTATAAATTATATTATAATTATAATCGAGCTCGAAATGGCGCGGCAGTTCGCGATCTGGCGATTCGAACTTTAAACGAATATATAGAAGCCGTTTTAAATCGGATTTCTGCGAAACAAGAAACGTGTGGAGCTGGTGGAGTATATCTTTCTAGTGGAAGAGAAAAATCGAGATTTCGTCGTGTAGATTTTGATTTACGTCCAAATCAAATTTCAGAAAAGTCGCTGTGGAATTCCTTTATAATTTATTTATATTTATAAAAGGGATTTCATTATAAATCGAATATCGATTTAATCAGGATTTGAGATATCGAGCTAGAAATTCATATAGGAATATTCTAGAGCTGAACGATATCGTACATGGATATATACGATAATATTAATTTATTTATATTTAATTTAATTGTTTTTAAATGTATTTATATATTTAAAAGAGCTATTTAGGGCTTTAAAAATAGCCAGTTTTTCTAACGACCACAGAATTCGACAAAACTAATTTTGTTGGACCCGCAACATCAAATTATTGGTAGATTCCAAGTTTCGTGATTTTTTGATTCACTGTGTGGCCGTACGAGTTTTTAGAGTGAAAACAGTCGATATTATGACGGTTAAAAATACGCTGTGTGAGCAAACGAAGTCGGAATTCGACGAAACAAGTTTCGTTGGGACCATAATGTCGAACTCTATCTACGTGTCAATTTTCATGATTTTTAGGTATCATGTGTATTCGTAGGGATTTTTAGAGTGTAGAAAAGAGTATATAATGAATACAATAATAATTTATCCTACCTATAACTACTCATAACCACTCATTTTCCTCTTTGATCAATCAGATCTCCACGCCGCTGTTTTCATCCTCCAAGACGTGGAAGTCCTTCTTCCACAAGAATCAAACAATCACAACAAAATTCTTCTATAAATACATTGTTAACTCCTAAACCTAAGGCATTTCATTCAGTAATCAACGTTTTTCCGCCGCCATCATTTCCTTTCAAGAAAACAAAAATTCGGCATCTTCATAAATCCTCATCAAATCAAAAAAAAATCTGTAAATTACAATATGAATATCTTTGTGCTCGTTAAGAGGAGAGCTTCAAGTTAGTGTCAGTTTTAAAAGGCGCGAGATGAGTTTGTGGTTCCCGATAAGTTCCAGCGCTCGTCGTTGTTCACTAGGGTTCGAAGTTGTGGATGATTGAAGGATTAATTCATGAATCGAGTATTGATCTCGATCTCACGGTGGAGAATGAAACCCTTTGGCTAAGTTTGAAGAAAGGTGGTTCCAATCACGTTCGCTGTGCATTGGGATTTCCGTGAGGAGTCGCGGTTCACAGATGGAGGTCGAAGGGGTGATGAAGTTGACCAGGTCGAAGCGTGTGCGAAGAGATGAGGCGTGGTGGGTTTTGTTTGTGAATAGATGGTGTGATGAAGGAGTTCAAGTGGTCTGATGAAGTGATAATGGTGCGTGAATAGGGGATAGTGGTTTTAGCAGCTGTCGGCCTTGTTCAATGAGGAAGAAGGTTTAGCAGTTTTAAAACGTGGATTAGGGATCAAAGGGATAATTAAGTTGAGTAATTATTTATTTATTTACAATGGTTAATAATGTTTAAATACTTACAAGCTTATAAAATTCAATAACTTTCTCATATGTGGTCGAAACTCAGCAAAACAAGATCCAAGGGATCGTATAGACGAGAGCTTCACAATGAAGCTGACTGGGAGTGAATCCGAGGCCGTTACAATATATAGCAAAATAAATTATCCATCTGAATCAACGAAAATTATCGTTATTAACGATGATAGTCCAAAGTGAGTAAAACTCACCAACTCTGAACAGTTCTATTTTTATAACGTATAATTAGAACTGATAAATGATGACTGATTGCTGTGTGTTAACTGTTTGGTTGAATTGGTTGTGTATTGATTGAAATCATCGATAACGTTATATATATATATATAAATCATTAATCGAATATTGATTCTCTTTATTAGAATATTTTATACTCGTGTTGTTTAACATCTATGATGCAGGGAAACAGGTTGGAGGGGCCCAACTGGGTTCCTCAATATATAAAATACTGTTTGTTTTGTATATTGTGTTATATATTGTGTTATGAAACATGTTGGTGATTTTCTATGTTGAATGATTCTGATCATTGTCAATTGGTACGTTAAACACCATAAGAGACCCTGGGATGTTGAAAAGGAATATTTCAATGTATATTGAAATAAAGGAATTTTATAAAATCAACCGATTTTATAAAAGGAAATATTTTGAAAATAAAGTATTTATAAAATCATATGATTTTATAAAGAGAAATATTTATTGGGAACATAAATAGAATAATTATAAAAGGAAATATATATTAAATCAAGAGGATTTTATAAAAGAGAATATTTATAAATGAAATATTTATAAATAGAAATATTTATAAATGGAATATTTATAAATAGAAAATACGTTTAGGTGGAATTATTTATAAAGGGAATTATTTATTTAGAATAAATAAGATAAGATAATGGATTATTTATTTGTGAAATAAATAGAATAAAATTTAAAGAAATATTTATAAAATCATAAGATTTTATAGATGAGATATTTATTTGTTAAATAAATACGGGATATTAAATGAGATATTTATTTGGTAAATAAATAAGATATTATAAAGGGTTAAATTCTTAGAATAAATAAATGAGTTTATAAAGGAACACTTAGAACTAAGTCATTAAAGAAGATATTTATTAAGGAATAAATAAGAGATTATAAGGGAATATTTGCAAACTATTTGCAAATAAAATAAAAAGGGAAATATTTGTTCAAGAAAACGAATAGGGTTATAAAAGGAAATATTTGTTTAGAAAACAAATAGAATATAAAGAAGATAATTATCCTTGGATAAATATATATATATATAAAAGTCTGATCTTATATATGAAGAAGTAAACTGATAAAAGGAGCAGACTGATTTATAAATGAGATTTATAAATTAAGTTAAAATATTATCATTTGGATAAATGGAATATATAATTCAGGACTTATATAAAGGAGTAAGAATCGATTTCAACATCGCTGTTTGAAACTGAATAAGGATTTGAGTTAACCAGTTAGGTTAAATCATTAGAGTTAACCAGTAGGATTATCAAGTTAAGATTATCGAGTCAAGATAATCGAGTTGAGATATCAAGTTAAGAAAATCAGGTTAAGATTATCGAGTTAAGATTATCGAGTTAAGATAATCGAGTTAAGTTATTGAATACCACATATTCGAAGTAGGGTTATCAAATATAGTTAATTGAGATAGAGTTAGTTAAACATAGTTATTCGGGATAAGTTGCCATCTCGTACGACTGCTAGCGTAATTCGCAGGGTTGTAAATAGCTTACGGCGGTCGGATGTTTCCTAAGGGAATCAGGCGCAACCATGGTGATCGCTGCGATCTAGAGTTTCATCGAAAGGAGTTATCGATGTTAGTTTCATCGAAAGGAGTTATCGATATTAGTTTCATCGAAAGGAGTTATCGATGTTAATTTCATCGAAAGGAGTTATCATTGTTAGTTCATTGAAAAGAGATTATCGAATATAGTTTATTCGAAAGTGAGATTTTCAAATATGAGATATTTGAAACGAAAGATTTATCGAATATTAGTTATTCGAAGAGAGATTATCGAATATCGTTTATTCGAAAAGGAGCAATCAAATATAGTGTATTCGAAAAGAAGGAGTTAATCGAATATAGGTTATTCGAAGAAGAGTTGATCAAATAGAGATTACTCGAAAGAGAGTTATACGTCGAACTCGATTATATCGAATTCGGGAAAGTATCCTTTACTTTCCAGTCTTTAAAGCAAGATTTATTTATTTATAAATAAATCAGTTGTTACGTAAATTATTCAAATTTAAAGAATATAAGTTAGATGTTAAGTTAGATAATTCGAAAGTAGGGATTATAACGTTATCATTTTAATCAAATGTTTCAGTAAAGAAGTAGATACGTAAATAGAATACGAGAGTTATGTAAAGAAGTTGTTAAAAGATTAAAAGATAAACTTTGACCATTCGAAAGTTATAACGTTGTTCAGTTAAGGTCTGAGAGGTAATTATACCCCAACTTGATCGACTTCCTTCTTAACTAAGGAATGGTAAGGTTTGATCGTAAAGGAGCTTGGAAATGTTTTCCAAGTAAGAAATCAGAAATGTTTTCTGATAATCAAAATAAGAATGTAGAATATATGGAAACAAGAGATTAGTAAATCAATGAACTAAAGAGATAAATGTTAAATGATGATTGATCGATATAATTTCCATTTGGAAATAATATCGTTGTTTGCACACTTGTTTTTCTTTGATAGTTAACTCACCGACTATCGGAGTTTTCGACCATTTTAACGTTGTTAATATGGAGAGACCGGTTGGATTATTATCCAAAGAACCACTCTGTATTGGCATAAGTGTGGCGAATCATATATGCCAAAGATAATTGAAGACGGAGTAAAATGCAAGGGCTATTGTACAAGTCTTAGATAACAGTGCCTAAGATGGATTACTGGATAGTGCTTTCGGTTTGTCTTGTCCCAGGACAACTTGTATGGACGAAGGTCTGACAGAGTACATCTAATAGATCGTGTAAGTTGATCTGTTCAAACGTATTCACGTTTGTTGGCAGAGGAATTCGTTTCTCTTAGCTGTATACCCGTGTTATTTTTAGATAAATCAATTTATGATTTGGTGGGTATGACGATGTGACATTCTAAGTGAATGAGGATGACTTGTATGGATGAATGTCTGACAGAGTATTTCCAAAAAGGTCACGTACATTGGGTTCTTCAACCGTACCAAAAGTGGAAAAGGAGAAGGAAACTTCTTTTAGCTGACACGTAATGTATGGTTGTAGACGTCAAATTAGTGATTTTGATGGATCTGACAATGTGGCATTCGAAGTGAATCTGATGTGGTAATAAAGCGTAACGTCAAGCCTCATCAACCGGTAAATGACAGAAATCGGGCAGGCAGCATGGCTATGTAGGTCGCACCTATTAGGGTGTATAATCACCTGATCTAGAGTTTCATTTACTTCTAAAAATCTATTGTTGATGTTGTCCCATTCGGGAAACGGTTGCTGATCCCAACCGTTGGTGATATACATTCGATACACTCAAGCAAAATGAGTGGTCGGTCATGTGTGACCAGGTTGCAATATGTTCTTGTGGAACCCAGTGTATTCCTCTCTAGAGGTACACAAGCGAAAGGTGGTTCCATACCTTGTCATAGTTGGAAATCCATTACCCAATACGTGCTTGCGATTTTGATTGTATACTATGTATGCAGAAACGTGAGATGAATGCATTTCTGCTAGTTGATTATTATTATTGTGGTTGATAGACATTGTTATAATATCAAAAGGTTTTTGATATACAGATGAATTTGGATTCTCATAAGGGAAAAACCCGTTCCGTTATGCGGCGTGGTCTTATGAGATATCGTTTACTTGCTCAGACTGTTTTAAACTGTTTTACTCGTACCAGTCCCATGACTGACTCGGAGTTTATTTTGTTTTGTTTTCCCTAAACTCTTGGGTGCTCAATTTTATACGAGCAGTCAAGTAGTCGGGATTTACAGATACATGAAGAGCTGAAGCAGGAGGCTTCAGGATTATATAGCTATTATTATTCCGCTGTGTTGTAAGTGTTGTACTTGATAATGATATGTATATTCAAGTACAGATTTATATTTCAAAGTTATATTATATTTTATTCGTTCTATTGTGAGGTTCGTGTTACTCTGATATTGTGTTCTTCTTCTTCTTCTTCTATTCTAAGTTTCTATGTTTTCTATTCTCACCCTCTAATTTATTTCATTAACTACCAGATTTTTTTTGATGTTTGGTTAGTCGTCATTGTGTTTATGGTGATAACCAAATTCGCTAACATTCGGGTCGTTACATCATGCCTCATCAACCAGGAAATGACAAAAATCGGGCAGGCAGCATGGTTATGTGGGTCGCTCCCATTAGGGTGTGTAATCACCTATCTAGAGAAATTCCATTTACTTCTTTAATCTATCGAGGCTGTCCCTTTTCGGGAAACGGTGGTTTGAGCCCAACCGTTGGTGATATGGATTCGACACATTCAAGCGAAATGAGTGGTCGATCATGTGTGTGCCGGTTTGCAAGACGTTCTTGTTGAACCCAGTGTATTCGCCTCTGGAGATACACTATCAGCAGGTGGTCCCATACCTTGTCATAGTTGGAATCCAATCTCCAATAAGCGCCCGCGGTTCTGTTTGTATACAATATATGTAGAGCATGAGATGCAAGCGTTCTACTAGATTCTATTTATTTGTATTTAGACACTAGTATAATATTAGACGAGTATTGATTTTCAAAATGTTTTAGGTTATCGTAAGGTAAAAACCGTCCGTGTTTATGTGTGGATTGGTCTTACGATTATCTTTTTCTTTCGAAAGGGTTTTAACTTTAAAATCAAGTTGGATGATCCCTTTAAACTTAAATGAGTTTTTCTCACGTTGGTTCACTAGACTGACACGGTGTTTTGTAAATGCTCGGGTTAGACTGGGTGTATAGGTTCAGGTTATCGAATGCTGTAAAGAGACGAGCTAGAATAGTTCAGTCGTATGATATTATATATCTACTATTCCGCTGTGTTTTGTTGTATATGAGGACAAGTTATTATAACGGTCCAGATGTGTGTTGTACTCTAATATTGTAAGTTTATTTCAAAGCTCTCAATAAAGTTATTTATATATTATATTTTGTTCTGCTGCGATGTGAGACTCTGTGTAGTGTTGATTCTTCTTCTTATTCTTCTATTCTAATATTCTTTCTTTCTTATCTCACCCTCTAACTTCTTTCTCCTAGCTTTCTGGGGTTTTCGGTTCTTGAGTTTTGGACACGGGTTGTATTAGCGTCGAGACTCGAGCGTCGAGATTCCCGGGTCGCTATAGTGGTGGTTTTGGTGTTCAAATAATGAAGCCAAAGAAGATGTCGAAATGATTAAATGATAAATTTGAATCGATGGGAAATGTTATGAGAATGTTTTGAAATGTTAGTAAACGATAAATTATATATGATTTAAGGTATTTCCTAGGTTTATAAGTAAAAGGATTTGAGTACAATTATATAATATATTATTTTTGGGTATTTCAACTGATATACTTTTAAAAGGGCCAAGTGATGCTGTGTAATAAACCAACGGATCTATTTTTTTTGTTGTTGTTTACTTTGATAGTTAAATAACCAACTATCAAAATCTGATCCAACGTTATTGGTACAGAAAGACTGGGATCGAATTTATATTCGAAAACCATTCCGACCAATAAATACGAATACTCGAAGGTGCTGATCGAGATGGAGCAATTGAAGACCGTAAGTCTCCATAAGCGGAAGAATTATTGTTAAATACCTCTGGCTGATCCCCAGAGATAACGATGATTCTGTCGTGATTGGAATCTGCGGATTGCAAAGACCACTCGCTACTGATCTATAGGGTGATTCCTAGGATGTGGTTGGAGGGTGCCTTCGGTTCATCCTGTTCCTGGATGACATGTATGAACGATGTGAATGGTGGCCAGATGTTTTAAAAGTCGACTATATCCTCAAGCCTAATCAACCGGGAAATAACAAAAATCGGGCAGGCAGCATGGCTATGTGGGTCGCACCCATTAGGGTGTCTTGTCACCATTTAGAGAATATTCATATTTTTTACTTCTTTTCATTTCTGTATCTCCCGGGAACTACGGTAGTCGCACGACAAAAGGCCATAAGGTGACAATATACTCGATACACTCAAGAGAAATTAGTGGTCGGTCATGTGTGGGTCGGGTTGCAAGACATTCTGGCTGAACCCAGTGTATTCGTCTCTAGAGATACACTATCGGCAGGTGGTCCCATACCTTGGCATAATTGGAAATCCAATCTCTAATAAGCGTCCGCGGTTTTGATTGTATACTATATATGTGGAGCATGAGATGCAAGCGTTCTGCTAGATTCTATCTACTTGTACTTAGACACTATGATAATATCAGAAGATGATATTGATTTCAAAACGGTTTGGGTTATAGTAAGATAAAAACCTTCCGTGTTTATGTGTGGACTGGTCTTACTATTATCCTTTTATTTCAAAAAGAATTTCAAAGCTAAACAAGTTGGTTGCTGTATGAATTTATCACTGACAGTATTTCAGACTGATCCGGGTGAATTTTTCTTTGCTTTAAATGTGCTCGGGTCAGTCTGAGTATGTTATCAGGTTACGTATCGCTTGGAGCTTCAGAAGGGGAGTTGAAGTCGAGACGTATTCCATATATATACTGGTACTAGATTATTTCCGCTGTGTGTCGTATTGATCTGAATGTATACTCTGATGTTGTAATATACAGTTCTTTTATAAAGTGTTATTGATTATTATATTTTGTCCATTCTGCTGTGAGACTCTGATCTTCTTATTCTTCTATTCTACTATTTCTTTCTTTCTTTTCTCATCCTCTTACTTCTTTCTATTAGCTTTCTGGGTTTTCAGTACTTGAGTTGGACACGGGACGTGTTAGTGTCTAGATTCGAGTGTCGAAATACCCGGGTCGCTACAGTTGGTATCAGAGCAATGGTTTAGGAATAAACAAGGCTCTGTGGTGTAACTCGATAGAGATTGGGCTAGTAAGACCCTAGATCAAGTTAAGTGTGTGTGTATATATATATATATATATATATATATATACGAGAGTGCGTATTTGTAAATTGAATATAAAATTATTTTTATATCGTTTTGACCCAAATTATTTTATCAGAAGGTAAAATTTATGATTTTGTCAAATTAAAACTTATATGAAGTGGAAACATTTCAAAGTTAAGAAATGGGAATTAATTTTAACTTGTATGAGTTAAAATGAATCCTTTGAATTGGAATTTATACAAGCCAACAAGAATTTGACTTGTGTCGGGTAAAATAGAAAATGAAATGATTTAATTGAGTGATTGTTGCTTGCTTGGCTGGATTGGATTAAATTGAAACCATTAGCAGTTAATTAAGAAACTGAATGGACTGAAAAGAAAGGAATTCTAGCATAACGACTTTTGGATGGGATTATATGATATAAGCCGGTATCAGTTTTTGCATTGGAAGTTGAGTAAAGGGCAGACTACCAGAAGGCTATGACAATGGAGATTGAAGCACAGATAGAGAAATGAAGAGCTATTTGTTGATTTTCTTCGAAACTGGGATGAAGTTGCCCGACAAAAAGGTAAACCTTAATATATTGGTTTGATGAATGAATTGGTACCCGAAATGGGCAGACGCTTGGCTTTTATTTTCTTTGGATCAATATGAGAGGCCCAGAGTGGCATTTGTAGTCGTTGGATCGAACAGTACAGCGGAGGTGCTGGCGAATTATTCGTAAATTATTAAGACTTAGAAGCATTTTTAATAAGATTTTAAATTAATTATTTATGTAATACTTGGAGTTTGAACATTCTTCTTAACCTAGAATTTTCGGGGACGAAATTGATTTAAGGGGGGAAGAATGTAACGACCTGGATTTTTCGGCTATTTGAATTCGAATATTTAAATTTATTTTAAATATTTTATTTGGAATTTAATATCGAAATTATTAATTAAACGATGGCTAAGCATTTATATTTTAAATTATAAAAAGAACTCAAAACTGCGCGGAAGTTCGTAAAATTGAATTTCAACTTTAATTGACTATACTGAATCCGTGTTAAGTCGAATTTCGGTGAAACAAGAAGCGTCTAAATCTAGTTGATAATATTTTTCCAATGGAAAAGAAAATTCGAGTTTTCATATTGTAGATTTTATTTTATGTCCAAATCAAATTCTGAAATAGTCGCTATAAAATCGATTTGTGGCCATAACGGTTTATTTAATATAATTAAATATTGGTTTCGAATTTGGACAAGTCCTTAGAGGTGTAGTTATAATTTAATTTTTTGAATTTTATTGTAACTTTTAATTCGTGAAATAAGCAACTTTTTATTTGGAGTATTTTGCACCCTATATCAACATTTTGAGATATCACAATATAAGTTAATCTACCGATATTATTATATTTTTGGGATCGTGGCACACTGCTGAGCGCGAGGATATTTATTTCTGTCTATAGCAAGTCGTGGGCGGACAGAGTTTTATATAACGGAGTACGATTAATTTTAAAACTAAAATGGATTGTTCACGATCGGTGAAATAAAAATCAAATTTTTTAATAAAATTGTCAAACCCTATTTCTGAAGCCACCCTAAGCCTAGACAAGAGAATATCTCTGAAAAACCGGCAAACATTGAATCGTTCATTTAATATTGAAATGATAAAACAAAGCGTATCCATTTTTCAAAAACCTATCCACTTTTCTCAATGTCTACTCTTAAGTGTATCAGACTATAGAGCTTCAGATGGAAGCAGCATGCAAATGCAGACTGGCTGGAGGCTGCATTCTTCTTTTTATACCTATACATTGTTCCTTCACATGCCTAAACACCTACCATTTCTTTTCATATGTACAGCCTATTTACTAAAGCCACTAAAACCACATCAACGTAGAGATAAGGGTTTACAGTCTACCAAAAATTTGCACATGCCTTAGATTTTACGAGACTGTAGTGCAGACCTACATTTAGATAAGCGGACACCTTCACCCTAGTTTGTAGGCTATGAAAGAAAAATCAATATCAACATCACACTGCTAAATGAAAGGAAAACACACGATAGCTACCATCCATCATATCTTTCTTTCATGTGAACTTACAACTGCATGCAAAACTATTCACCTGTGCATACCTACCCATGTGTACTGTATACCCTACCCAAAACACCATCCGTGAGGGCCACGTAATCTCGTATTATAAATAGAGGCTTTGTTCATATCTGGAACATCCACAATAAAAGAAAAAAAACTTTCTTCTTCCTTTGAAATGAACGGTTATAGGTAGCGTTGGTCTGTTAGGGAGGAAGAGTGGTAGTTGATGGCACGTGGTGTGTCAGGGATGGACTGGTTTGCTCGAAAATATTGGAGAGTTGCTGTACAGTTCGCGGGAAGTTTGAGTGGTTTACAACATGGGAAGTATTTGCAGTGATGGTTTATAAAACACGGTTTGGGTTTGCTGTTGGCATGTATTGGCGGTAGAAAAGAAACAAGGTTGGATTGTGGCTCCAATTTACGTCTTGGGTTGGGCCTTCGGTAACTCAAAACAAGGGGGAGAGTTGGCCTAAGTTTTGAAAGTGCAAGTTATGTTCAAGCATGAAGGACTGGTTGCAAGTCATTTAGAGGTGGCGCGGTGGCTTTGAACTGTGGTGGCAACGTGAGCAGGTTAAAGAGGAAAGTGGCGGGTTGGTATGGTTAACGTGGGAAATGCTGATCGTGTTATGGCATTGGGGTATCAGGTTGATAGAGAAACCGGGATTCAGGTAAACGAGGGTGGGAAAGACGCGTGAATTGGTTGCAGACGTGGAATATAACTTGAAAGGTAATTAGAATTAGTAAAAGTTAGTTAATGATTAAGTTGTTTAATCTTAATATTAGTTAGATTAATTGTTTTTAAGTTATATATATATATACGTGATGACTTAGAAACCAGTTTCAGAAAATGGATCACGCTGGCCTTGATGGGGTTGTGAAGGCATTGATTTGAACATCTGCATGGAGGAGGGGAAGTTAAAGTATGGTTACTGGCCAGCGGTACAAAACTAAAGAAAAACATTTCGGAAAGAAAAGGGGCAACGAAGTGTTAACGGGTGTTAACCGTAAGTATATATTAATTAAGTTAATTAATGTATTAATTAATTAAAGATAAGTATAATGTTTTAATTTATATTTAAACCTGTTGTTATAAGCATAATTCGGTAGTTGAAATCCACGAAAACTGGCAGCGGTGGAATCGCAGTAAAGTGTACCACGCTGCTATGCTGATTCAAAAGGGATTGAAAGTAGTTGGTTTTTTTTAGATGCTGGTATAGAGTTTAACGAAACAACGCATGTACCGTCAACCGTAAAAACAAAGGTGAGTTAATTCTCACATATTTCTGAAATACTAGGATGTGCTAAATTCGCATAATTAAATTTAATTGGTTGGTTTGATGTTTTGGATGCCTATGGTTGATTTAATGGTTGACGTTAATTATATTACCGTCGTTTAATATTTCTATATACTGATATTGTAACAACCTAGAAATTTCAACAACTGGAATATGAGATTTATCAAGGTTGAACTATATATATAATCAAGTTTATATTGATACTTGAGTTAAAAATCAAATATATTGTTGGGTGTATGGATTTAATTCATTTCAGAACGTTGGTTGAAAACAAATATTTATTTTTGAATAGTTGAATTGAATGTGGTTGAATGATTGGATTGAATTTGACGGGAAAATATAGATGGTTGAAAAAAAAGAGAAGAAAAAAAAACATAGTTGATTTTAAATAAATTGGAGAATTTTATTTACTGAAATATATGGAAATGTGTCTGGAGATGTGTGTATTTGTGTATATACAGAAATTGATATTAAACGGTTCAAATTTGAAATGAAACAGAGTTGTCGATAAATAAACAGAATAAAATAAGTAAAACAATAAATAATTTTAAATTAAAAATAATATTGTATAAACAATGTCAGATTTCGATTAAATTTATTTTATTGATTTCAGAATGCAAAGACGTAGTTGTACCTATATTTTTTTTTTTGTTGCATTCAGAAATCGTGTTTGCGGTACGAAGTAGAATGCAACGTAGAAATTTACAGTAAAATATATTATTTAATAAAAGCGGATACTTCCTACCTCAGTTAAAACTTCTGCCTACCTCAGATGAAAACTGCGCCGACCTAAATGTAGATACCCTAAAACCCTACGGAGTGACATTTTTCTTATCCGTGATATTTCCTTCTAGAAAAGTCCCGGCTCTTTTCCCTTTCTTCAACAAAATCATTTTACCCTAAATCAAACAAATATCCTCTACGAAATCATGGCCTCCTCCTCAAATCGGAGCCCCTACACTTCGCTTTCTCTTTCATTCGCTTCTTCAATCAAAGCCAGCATCGCCTTTATCTTGCTTCAGCATCTCGGAGCCACCATCATCTCGAATCAAAACTCCGCACTCAACCCTAGGATAGCACGGCTACAGGTGAGCATCGCTCACGATTGATTAGTCATAGGCACAAGTAGATTTAATTTTGATTTTTAATTGGAATACAATAGTCGATTTTGAGTGTCTGGTTGGTTGTTTCGCGATTATCAATTAGGTTATTTGTTACGTTATATATAGAATGGGGGGGTTGATTGCACGGTTTTGCCTCTTCCTGTTATCAATTCGCACACTATCATTTTTTTACATAGATACACTTTTACCTTTGGGCTTTAAACAAATTTTAATTGCCATGAATGGTGTCTTTATTCTTCTGTGATTCATGGGTATGAATAAGTATGACTTTGTTCTTGTTTTATTCGGTATGCCTACACTTCAAAGTAATCACCTCTCTCTGTTGAGCATACTTCCTTATCTGGCAGCACTGACATTCCTTGCGGTTTTCTCTACATTTTTCTCTATGTAGAAGATGCTGTGTATCATATATGTTCTTATATAATATTCGATTCCCTATGTACATCATAAAAATAAAATAAATGACCTTGTTGAAATCTGGAACTTGTTCCCTCTGTATATTGAAATTTCAGTCTGCAGTTGATTTCTTCAAATATATTTAACCATATAGTTAAATCTTTAGTTAACAACTATGATGGTGAATTTACCTATTGTCCTCTTGACGTCCAGTTTAAGTACTTAAATGTTTAAAATACATATTACGTAATTTATTGTATTTGCATAAGAAGCTTGGCTTGTGTCTATATGCAAGATGTAACTTTCTTATAAATTGAAAAGAATCTTCGAACTGAATTTTTGTAGCAAATGTTTTATTCGTTTAAGAAAGGCAGAGAAAAACAACTAAAGCCCAAATGTTGATTTTGCAGTGCACTAGAATGACCAAACAAAACTTTCTTAAATAAAGTTTGAGTACTCATGTTCCTTGTTAGTTGAAGCAGTCACGTAGTAAGGGAAACATATGTTAACTACTTTAATTTATTACTGTGACTGTTATGAAATGCATGCAAGTTGTTTATCTTTGAAAATGTTGAATTTAGGTATGCATTAACTCATATTAGAAAGGCAACATATACATTTTTGGCAATGACATGGTTTTTATCCTTTTATTATGTGTATTACCTGCGGCAGATTTATTGCAGTATATTGGTACAAATGAACTTAAACATTTCTGGTACCCATCCATTCGCATGTGCATTCCATGTTTGGTAGAATCCCTTTACTATTGTTAGTTCGTTTGAAGTCTGGGTTGTTGCACCTGCAATTGCAGAACTTTCAGTACATGGACACTCATGTATTGCATTGAATCATTCACTGTTTGTCCTGTTTCGAGATCAGAAACCATCTGCTTGGTATTTTTAAACTTGGCCATACATTAGCTAGTTGTACATGAGCACCTCCCTATATATATATATATATATTGCTAAAGGTTATTTTACACTGTTATCACCAAGAAGCCCGCATAAATGGGTTCCCTGTAGCTCATTTGTAGATTCTGTTTGTAATGTCAGTTTATCTTTAGTTACCTATAACTAAAATTAGCTATGATGTGTAGATTTAGGTTGCCATTCCAGTTAGAATAGTTAGAGCCTGCTTTCTATTTTCCTTAGTACTGACGCACTGAGGATTGTCTGTAATGCCTTATTCAATTGCTGCTTTGTTTGTTCGTGGCTAGCTTAAACACGAGGTACCCTATGACCACATTTTATTGACTGTACCTGTGGCCTTTACACCCCTTCACGGCCTGGTTATTTTCATAAAATCAAATTTAGGACAAGGCCGTGTATGTATAGGTAGATAGATTCATCTTCGGGTTCACACTATGGGTATACTCAGTGGCCTTTAAATTGAAATGCATCTGAACCATATGATTTTTTTAATTTTTTTGAAAAAAGGCTTTGATAGGAATTCAGTCGTTATTCATGGGTATATATGTGGTGACCATTACAATACGTATACATACATACTGTGTATGTGTATATACGTATTAATGGTATACGTATACGCCATAAGTCCGTTGCCTTAAATCTGTGTTGCATGCACTCGACAGTCGTATAAAACCGTCATGTACCTCGTTGTGCATTCTTGGTTATTCGAACCATGATTTTTGATGTATGTGGCGGTCAGTGTACACGTGTATATACATACCATGGTATGTGTATATATATGTCATTGGCATACGTATATAAATGCATATGCTGTCCCGTTTCGTTTTCATCCCAAGTTGCTATGCTATATTCCGACTGTTCCTCATGGGTTCGTTGTACTCACAAATTAGGATTGACTATCATATTTCAGTTTCCATTGAAGTTAATTTTACATGAACTATGATTAATCCTGACTCAAGTGTTTTTATGTTTTGCATGGGACGCTCGAGTCAGACCCGAGCAGTACAGATTTAAATAATACTGCTTAGGATTTGAAGATTGGCGAAGCTGGGGATTCCAAGAGACTGCGCACTCTGAAGATTGTGAACAGTAAATATTTTTTTTCTTGTATTCAAACTCTGTTTTATATTCCGCTGTATAGAAAAGTTTGTATCAAAAATTTCTGATAAATAAATAAAAGTTATTTTGCTATTAAATATTGTGTTATCTATTTATTCATTGTTTTTCTGTGTTGATTTTGTGTTTTAAACTCGGTAAGCTAAATAACGATCTGTCGGTTTGGACGTTTTAGACTGGTCTAAGTACCAATTTCAAGCGGCTAAATTGGCGGGACGTTACAGTTGGTATCAGAGCTTTGGTTTATTCAAAGCTAGCTTATCGAGTTTAAATGAATAGGATCAACACTAGAAAAGTTGATTTTGAAAATAAAAGATTTCAAAAAATTAATTGTTGGCTAGCTTTTTGACCAAGCCACCAAGGTTCACACACAAGCAGAGAATGTTGAGACCCATTCCTCCGATTCATGAATGATCGGATCACACCCCTCGGATCGCCCACTTGGGATCGCTCCCCTCTGATCGCCAGTACAGATCGCGACACGATCCGTCCAAGGAAGCTCGGCTCAGTCCGTGCCACGCCACCTCGTCACGGCTCGATATGCACTTACACCGCTACCTTGATCCAATCCTCCGACGCGCAGTGGAGCCTCGGACTTGTTCAACTACGAACTGGTCTTCAGCGAACCGAAATATACGGGCCACGCGACACGTGTCCTCAACGGCAAATTTGACCCGTTCTACATCAAGCCACGATCCGATCCGACTATCTCGGGATTTGCGCAATGTGTCACCGCGAACCGTCTGACAGAATCAGCTATAAATAGCCCAGAGATTGGCATTTTTCAGGATCTTTTGGCAATTCTGAGTATTGAATCCACCATTGTTGTCATACTACCATTTCTCATCAGTTTAACTCCGAAATAACTGAGAGAGATCACAATTGTAAAGTGAGATTGAGTGAAATCATTGGTTGTACTAGCATTCAAAGTATAATCAATAGCATATAAAGTGGACGTATGCTCGTTAACGCCGAACCACTATAAATTCTGTGTGTTTTCTGCTTTTTCCTCATTTTTCAGTTATAATTTTCTGCGAATCAGAACAATTGGGGTGTTAGGTCCAAATTTTGATCTAACATTTTTGGTGCTTTCATTAGGAGTTGATTTCTCAGCATATTGGATTGTTTCTCCGTTGTTTGGATATTCAAGTCCGAAGAAAACAGTCCCAAAATTTCACTGTTCAGATTTTTGAAAGTTCCAGCGACATCAGATATCGTGGCTGGAAAGAAGTCTAAGGAAGTACAAAGTACGCGAGCAAATGAAGTCGCGAATGAAGCCATTGAAGAGAATGTGCACGAACAGGTCGAGGAGGGCATCGCGGATCGCGACCAACTAGGGGCGAACCGAGACGACGAGGGCGCCACGACCCAACCCGATGAGGGCGCCACGAACCGTAATGCTGAAGGTGTTGTCACTCGATCCCATGACCACGCCACGAACCCTGTCCCTAGCCTCACCACGAACCGAACCAATGAGGGCGCGACAAGCCGCCGACACCGACCTGGAAAGGAGGTTATGGCTCATTCTTCCCGTCCCGGTGCCTCTGTTAGACCTGGCTCAAGTTCCCTACGCATAAGAGAAAATGTTGACGATCAATACGATCGCTCTGCCCTAGTCACTGAAGGAGATCTCTCTCGCTTCTCAGAAAGGTGGGATAGGCTGTTTGATGAATTGGCTGCTCAAAGGCGAGAGAGTTCCGTGCTGCGACAGAGTTTGACTGCTATGGATAGAAGAATCGATGACCTTGCGAGGCAAAGGACATCCCCGGTTCGTCCGCTCACCCCAGAGTACTCTTCTTCGTCAGAGGAGTCGCCAAGATCTCAGCGGCGACCGTATGAAAGGCCGAAAAACATAGAACAGCTCCGATTTGGAACCATGCCATCACGAGAAGAAGAGGCACTTGACGTAGGGCCTTCGAACCGCAATTTGAATAATTGTGCCACGACTCCCAGAACTCGAGTTGTGGACGATCCTGTTGATAGTAGACCGCTTCCGCCCCTTCGCCGTACCAATGCTCATGGTAACAGGGGGCAACGAAGTCCTGTCCAAGTTCCAGGGTTCGTACATGCTCCTAGAAGAGAGGTCAGAGAATCCCTTAGAGAAAGGAATGTCGATCCCGAACCTCCGTAGACTATGGCAAATGTTACAGACATGGTCCATCAAATTCTGGCAGGCAGCCGTGGACAGAGAAATGAAGATTTGGGAATTGAACGTAGTCACACCCCCTTTACTGATGACATCCTGGATGCTACGTTCCCAAGGTGCTTCAACATGCCCCAGATGAACCGTTATGCGGGTAGATCTGATCCAATCCAACACTTAATGAGATATTCTTGGTCAATGACCGCTGCTGCAGCATCTAACGCTGTAAAGTGCAAAGCATTCCCTATCTTTTTTGAGGAAGTAGCATTGTTATGGTTTACCCGCCTACCGGCAAGATCAGTTTCTAGTTTCACTGAGTTGAGTGAGAGGTTCGTGGAGCAGTTCCGTATCTATGCACAATGGACAAAGAGTGTGATTGACTTGTTCCTTATCAAACAACGACGAGGCGAAGCCTTGAGAGGGTATCTGGATCGTTTCAACTTAGCCGCTACTGAAGTCAAGGACCCCCATGAGCCAACTGTTGTGGCAGCCCTGATAGATGGAGTAGATAAAGATACTGAATTCGGGAGATACCTGGCCGGCAAGCCGCCCCATACCAGAGAGTTGTTCTACGAGAAATCCAACGTACGCCTACGTCAAGTGGAGGTGTATGCTAACAGGAAAACGAAAATGGCGGACAAAGAGAAAATCCAAAGCAATGTCGCCATTAAGCAGACAGGAGACAGCTCGGGGAAGGTTGAAGTTAATGTCGAAAACCGAAACCAGGGTGGTCGTCAGCCCGGAAACAATGGTAATAACAATAATGGCAACAATCAGAAGAGGAACCGAGGGAACGACTCCCAGCGAAGGACTCTCCCTAGGGCTTTCGAGACTTACACACCAATAAATGACACGTTGGAGAACATACTCGTAGACTCGTACAACGTTCTCCAGCATAAAAGGCCGCCTCCAAGAGAATCGACGGAGAAGGAACGTGAGACGGGAAAGTTTTGTATGTTCCATCAGATTCACGGCCACTCTACAAATGAATGCCGTCACTTAAGAGACGTTGTCGAGAAGCTACTCCGAGAAGGAAAGTTGGATGAGTACAGGGTGACTCCTAGAGACAGGGGGAAAGCCGTACAAGCCCCAAATCAAAATCCGAACCAGCCTGCCGTCAGGCCGACTCCTCAGCAAAGAGGAAAAAACCTGGTCATCAACACCATAATCGGAGGGCTTTATCTTGCCGGGCATAGTAACAAAGCGATGGATCAGTACGTCAACGCGGCTAAGCAACACCTCGAAGTAGGAGAATGTAGCGATCCCGAGAGCATTGTCCCGGTAAAGCAACAAAAGATGATGTCAGATGACGTCATCTTCCGCGAACGAGAAAGTATCAGAGTCCATTCTCCAACCGAGGATCCATTTGTGATCACGGTCCCTATTGGCCCGGCTACTGTCCATAAAGTTTTGGTGGATAATGGGAGTTCAGTCAACATCCTATTCAAAAAGACATTTGATCAGATGAACCTTGAGTTGAAGGATCTAAAGCCGTGCGAAGGATGGATCCGCGGATTTAACAGAGCCTCAACCGCACCCATGGGATATGTAGAGTTACCGGTTACACTTGGGGAAGGAGAACGCAAGAGAGTGAGAATTCTTCCCTTCGTGGTTTTGGGCATTGACTCGCCCTATAATGCTTTCTTGGGACGACCGGTCCTAGCAAGGTTCAGAGCCTGTATAGCTCCCTGGTGCTTGCTGTTGAAGTTTCCTACAGAAGCTGGTGTTGGCATAGTTAGAGGAGACCAGGTTGCTGCACGAGCATGTTACATTGCAGAGTTAAAACTACTCCGCAACGGAGGAGACATAGAAACCAAGGACGCTGCTCCCCCCGCAATGGA
Source organism: Allium sativum (assembly GCA_030737875.1). Taxonomy (NCBI): domain Eukaryota; kingdom Viridiplantae; phylum Streptophyta; class Magnoliopsida; order Asparagales; family Amaryllidaceae; genus Allium; species Allium sativum. The sequence continues at coordinate 807,540,517 of CM060921.1, read as the reverse complement.
GGCGACGTCATAGCAGCTAAAGAAAACAATCGTAGGCGAGCCGCCCAGAGAACTGCCTGAGGACATAGATCCCATAGAGGATGAAGAGCCTGGGGGCAGAATGGCGGCTCCAAACGAAACGACGGTGGATGTACCAATCGATGATAGTGAACCAGAGAAGGTCCTGAAGATTGGATCCCAGTTGGACCTAGTTCGAGCTAAAGAACTGACGGATTTCCTGAAAGATAACGTGGATGTCTTTGCCTGGACCCACGCGGACATGTGTGGGATATCCCCATCAATTATTAGTCACTCATTGAACATCAATCCGAAGCATCCTTCGGTGAAACAAAAAAGGCGAATGCTGGGCCCAGAGAGGTCCGCTGCCTTGAAAGAGGAGGTTGGAAAGCTAAAAAGTAATGGATTTATCATAGACTCGACCTATCCAGATTGGATCTCAAATCCAGTTATGGTAAAGAAGGCCAACGGGAAGTGGCGTACGTGTATCGATTTCTCGGATCTGAATAAAGCCTGCCCAAAAGACAGTTTTCCGTTACCCAGAATTTACCAGTTGGTGGACTCGACGGCCGGTCATGAGCTTCTCTCTTTCATGGATGCATATTCAGGATATAATCAGATTCCTATGCATGTTCCGGAACAAGAGCACACTAGTTTCATTACGGATCTGGGATTGTACTGCTACGTGGTAATGCCTTTTGGCTTGAAGAATGCAGATGCCACATATCAACGGTTAGTGAACATAATGTTCTATAACCAGATTGGGAAAACGATGGAAGTATACGTCGACGACATGCTGGTTAAATCCAGACAATCCTCCAATCACACTGCGGACTTGGCAGAGATGTTTGGAATTCTTCGAAAGTACGGGATGAAACTCAACCCAACGAAATGTTCATTTGGGGTTGCATCTGGGAAGTTCTTAGGATTCATCGTCAGCTCGCGCGGGATAGAGATTAATCCAGACCAGATCGCAGCAATTAGAGGCATTCAGGAGTGCAGGCAAATCAAAGATGTGCCGAGCCTTGCAGGGAAAGTAGTAGCGCTAAGAAGATTCATTTCCCGAGCTACAGACAAGTGTATTCCATTCTTCGAATTGATAAAGCGAGGAAAACGCAACTTTAAATGGACTCCTGATTGCGTAGAAGCATTTCAGAACTTGCTGAATCATCTAGAGAGACCACCGATTCTGTCTAAGCCGGTCGATCACGAGGATTTGTTCGTGTACCTAGTTGTGTCATCCCAAGCGATCAACTCAGCATTAGTAAGAGAAGAAGATAAGATTCAAAGACCAGTGTACTACGTGAGCAAGAAAGTGGCGGCAGCAGAGCGCAATTATCCGAAGATAGAAAAGTTAGCGTACAGTTTGCTGATTGCCTCCAGGAAGCTTCGACATTATTTCCAAGCTCATCCCATTACCGTGTACACTGACCACCCGCTAAAGCAAGTTCTCCAAAAACCAGAAGCGTCTGGAAGGCTACTCAAGTGGAACATTGAGTTGAGCCAATTTGATCTTAATTTTCAGCCACGACGATCGATACGGGGGCAGGTGCTCACAGATTTCGTTGCAGAATTTACTGTCTCAGATGAGGACACAGTAAATGAAGATGCTGACCCACCAAAGTTACTTCTCGATCCCAGTGCTTGGAGATTGTATACTGATGGTGCCAGGAATGACAAACGATCAGGTGCAAGAGTGGTGCTTGAAACTCCCGAGAAGCGAATGATATCCTATGCTATCCGGTTGGAATTTCACGCCACTAACAACGACTCTGAATACGAAGCCTTAATAGCCGGGCTAAGGATTGCGAAGGAATTAGAAATCACGAAACTGGACATATTCTGCGATTCCAAGTTGGTTGTAAACCAGGTCACTGGAACATTCCAAGCCAAAAGCCTAAGATTGATTTTGTATCTGGAGAAAGTGAAGGAGTTGTTAAGTGGTCTTGACCATTACAGTATATCTCATATTCCGCGATCAGAGAACCAACAGGCAGATAGGTTGGCAAAGATTGCTAGTTCCGACGATCCTGAAGAGGCCGGGCTAGCCCCAGTTGAAGTGCTTCGATCCCCTAGCATAGATCAGATGGAAATTGATCCGGTGCTAGAGACGGAGCCCGAAAGGGAGTCATGGATGACCCCTCTAACGAACTTCTTGATGGATGGAACGCTTCCGACCAATAAGAGCGAGAGGCGTAAAGTAATTCGCAAAGCTTCCAGATATGTTCTGCAAGGCGGAGTCCTATACATACAAGGATTTTCGATGCCACTCCTCAGGTGTATAGCCCATGACGACATCAAGCGTGTATTGCAAGAGGTACATGAAGGTGAGTGTGGCGACCACACCGGAGGACAAACACTTGCAAAAAAGGTGCTGCGATATGGTTATTTCTGGCCTACCATAAACAAAGATGCGGCGAAGTACGCACGACGGTGTGATGCATGCCAGAGATATTCCAAAATTCCCAGGGCACCTCCTGGACAGTTGAAAACAATGACGAGTCCCTGGCCCTTCGCTATGTGGGGAATTGATATAATCGGCAGCCTCCCTATAGCAAAGGGCGGAGCGAAGTTTGCTGTTGTGGTTGTAGATTACTTCACCAAATGGGTCAAGGCTGAACCTCTGACTACAATCACGACGAAACGAGTGATCAATTTCGTCGTTAGAAACATCATTTGCTGGTTCGGGATTCCAAAGATCGTCATAACCGACAATGGGACCCAGTTCGACCGCAGTGAATTCAGAGACTTCTGCCAGAAATACCACATCGAGAAACGGTACACCTCTGTGGCACATCCGCAGTCGAACGAACAGGTCGAAGCGGCAAACAAAATGATCAAGTCCATTCTGAAAAGAAGATTGAAACAGGCCAAAGCCATGTGGGTCGATGAATTACCCTTGGCATTATGGGCCTACAGGACAACATACAAATCGGCGACGGGCCATACCCCCTTCTCTCTCCCTTTCGGAGAAGAAGCAGTCATCCCGGTTGAGCTGAAAGTACCATCTCACCGAGTCACTTATTACGATCCGATGACTAACAACGAATTGCTCCTTGAATCCCTGGATATGATAGAGGAGAAGAGGGATGAAGCAGACCTGTGTGGCTTGAGACACAAGCAACAGGTCGCCCGATACTACAACATAAAGGTTCGAGCCCGTACCTTTGAACCCGGAGACTTGGTTCTGAAGTGGGTCTTCCCACCCCCAGTTCATATGGGTGCGAAGTGGGAAGGACCGTACTCCATTCTACGCAGGCTTGATAATGGAACCTTCAAGCTAGCAACCATGGACGGAGAAGAAATCCCCAGAGTGTGGAATGCCCAACATTTGCGGCCATACCTGACGTAAATTCGTCGGGTCTATTCTTTTGTTTCATTAGGGCCATGTACAAGGCATGACTTGCCTAGAATAGTTCGATGTTTTGAGCAAAAGATTATAAAGTGGACATAGGTCACGATTTGACCGAACCACTATAAAAATATTGTGTGTCGTTTATCTTTATTGCACTATTATTTACCTGTCTTTCTACAGGAACATGTGATTATAGGAGCCTCCCACCAGAATGGAGGGTAACCAGTAGTCAGAACTCTGAAGGTGCAATAAAACAAATTATACCATTGATCTCACTCTAACTCTCCAGAGCAGAGAGAGTATAAAGGATATGAAGGCGATGTCCCCAAGTCATGGCAGTTCACCATGATCGGAACCTCCTTGACCGAACTCTAACTCTCCAGAGCAGAGAGAGAGTATAAAAGCGTCTCTGATTGAGCGCTGAGAAAGAGCTCCTACCCCGTTGAAGGATCGGGGAGCGATAGAACTGCTGAGCTCGAACTCTAACTCTCCAGAGAAGAGAGAGAGTATAAAAGCGTCTCCGATTGAGCACTGAGAAAGAGCTCCTACCCCACTGAAGGATCGGGGAGCGATAGAACTGCTGAGCTCGAACTCTAACTCTCCAGAGCAGAGAGAGTATAAAAGCGTCTCCAATTGAGCGCTAAGAAAGAGCTCCTACCCCGCTGAAGGATCGGGGAGCGATAGAACTGCTGAGCTCGAACTCTAACTCTCCAGAGCAGAGAGAGAGTATAAAAGCGTCTCCGACTGAGAGCTTAGAAGGGTGCTGGAGACTCAGCGCCTACAGAATTTCTGCCCCGCTGGAGGATCGGTGCGCAGATTATGATACAAGTTCGAGCTCTAACCCTCTTATGGATCGGGAAAGTATCGAAGTGCCGGGGATTTGGCACTCCAACAACTTTAATCCTAATAAAATTTCTAAGTCCCCTATACGGAATAGGGGGCAACATGGGTTCAACTCTAATCAATCTTTAACAAGCCCTGGCTAGGCGCTACGTTAACAATTGATTGGGGGCATATATATGTATATATGCACCTTGATACAATACAGATATTGTTAAATTCTTTCTGTGCACCTTGATACAATACATATATTGTTAAATTCTTTCTTTTGCTTAAGTGATTTGTAGTTATAGTCAGAAGATTTTTGACTAAGCAAAAAGTTTATTGGATGCAGGTACACGATGATGAAAAAAGAAACAAACTTACATTCATAAACTGCAAGCCTACAAGATTAAAAAGCAACCTAAAAGCAACCTAACCAAAAGTGAGGGCCAGTTTCACAATTACATTCAATGGCCAGTGGAGAGCCTAAAGACAAAATATAAACTAGCAAGAGCATCCTATTTGCGCTTGGACTTTTTCTCCTGCTTCTGTTTTTCCAGCTCTGCCTTGTCAGCATCAGATTGGTCCTCCTTCTTTCTCTTTCTTTTATCAATAAGAGCAGGAGAATCATCAGGATTCTCAGAATGGAGCTGTCTGGTGATTGACCTGGGCTGAATCTTTAGAACCTTCCCAGTTTTGGGATCAAACTCCGAGATAGGAGCGACGTTCAAAGGCTCTTGCTCCTCTTTCTTCAAGGCCAGCTGTTTCTCTTACCTATCCTTCCTCTCCGCCAAGGTTTTCGCATCGTCGCCTGCAACTTCTTTGGTGATAGAGACCTCCTCCTCATCATCCACATGGCGTCCATGTCTCTCAAGGCAGCGATGGTTTCGTCATCCCTAGAAGCATCAGCATCAGGTGCCAGGATGACCTTCTCCGCTGCTGTGCCTTCAGCCTGCTCTAGGGCATTAACACTGGCACTAGGCGGGACGTCAGTTTTCTCTGCCTATGTTCTCTTCTCAGCATCCTTGTCAGCTGGATCGCCACCTGTATTACGAGGAACACATGTTATTAACTCAATTGGCTGCTCCGCAAGACGACGACAACTCACAACTGCTTTGACAAAGTGCGGGGAAAATATAGAGATACCTTCCGCTGATCCTTCATCCAAGCCAGTAGCAGAAGCTCCGGCAATCAGAGGAGCCGGATCAATGGGAATCAAGGGATCATCTGGACTGTATTCCTCAACTTCGGAAGTCTTGAGCTCTGCTGCTGAAGTCAAGCCTTCTTCAATTTTGCCCTTGCACTTGGCCAGAGCTTTCTCTTTTTCCATCTCTTCTTGGAGTAAGCGTCTACCCTCCTCCAAGTCCTCAGGTTCGTTATCCTTGAGAATGGTCCGCTTCAACTCATCTCGTCAATCTCTGTGACCCCTAGTCGCCGTTTCTCACCCTCGACGATAGCATTCTATAAGTGGGCTAAAGTGACATGGTAGTCCGGGATCCATGAGAGGCTACGGGTCTTGAGGACTTGGCCGAAAAAGTCAAACACTGTTTCGTCGAATCCTTCAATCTTCTTATTTTGCTCAAGGAGCTTGTCAGTAGAAACAGTAGCCATCTCAAGAGCACTTGCCGTATTCTTTTCTGCGAGATCCGCGTGCCTCTCTGCATCCGCGACTTGATCATTCAGAATTATCTTCTCTCCCTCGGCCAAAGATAGGCTATCTTTCAAGCTCGCCTTTTCTTTCTCCCAAGCGACCTTTACAGCCTCAAAATGATCTTTAGCCGCCTTCAATTCAGTATTGGATGTCCGAAGGTCTTTTATCTCCTTCTTCAGCTTCAAACGCTGTTCACTATTTGAGTCAAGTTCAGTACGAAAGCGTTGACTGGCCTCCTCCAGTTCCTTTTTGTAATTTTTGGCATCCCGTTGTGCCACGGCAAGCTGGGACTGAGCCTCTTCCAAGTCTGCCTCCATTTTCTTTCTGGCTCTCTCATTGTTATCAATTCTCGCCTTGGATCTGTGCGCTTCCGTTTCAAGTTTACGGATGTAGTCTGAAAGTTTCACAGCATGCTTCTTCATCGCCTCATACTGAGTCGCTACATGGTGAATATGCCCGATAACCTCAGTATCCCAATCACGGGAGACCGGTTCGAGAGATGGAATGTACATCAATCTGTCGAAGAAGATGTTGGGAAATTGTTCTCGCATTCTCCCCAGCTTAGCCTCAGCTTCAGGACCATGGATATAGTCTCGTGCTCCGGGGGCACTTAAACCTTGTGGACTAGAGGGTACGATGTCAGTTTTATCCCTCTCAGAATCCTTGCTCAGGTCCTTCTCCCTATCCTTGCTTGGATCCCTCTTCTCATCCTTAGATTCTTGGTGCTTTTTTGATAACTTGTCGTGAGACGGCGTTGCCTTGGGTGGGGTTAGCTGTTTGGGGAATTGCTTTCCCCCCGTAGGCGGAGGTTTGCTTCTGTGAGGCTTTCTAGAATCATGCCTCGATGGAGATCTGGACCATGAAGAATGAGACTTATAGGAATCCCGAGGCCGATAGCTATCTTCCCCTCGGCTGCTCTCGCGAGCTTGTTCAGGATTTCCACGAAGGCTTGGAGTGTTCGAACGGAGGGTGCGAAACGAATAAGACTGTTTGCGAGCCATACTACCTGCAAATGCAACAAATGGATGTCAGAACTATGAATAGCCATAGTATAAAAAGTACTGTGGTGAGTGGTGCATGTGATGTGTGCATCCCGTATAACCCCCTAACGGACCAAGGCCCAGAGCTAGGTTCGTCTGTGCTACATCTTTTTCTTGGATAGAAGTATCCACTTCATCGGTGGTAGGAAAGAATGGTTCATCACCAAGATCTTCTTGCGAATAAACGTCATCTGGTAAAGGGAGCTTGTCTAGTTCCCTAAACGTTTGCTCATCGGTTAGTTCTTCAGTATTGGCAGGGTCCACAAGTGAGGGAATTTTTGGCGGGGACTAATCCTTAGGGCCTTAGGTTTCCTTTTGCCCATGATGTTCAGATGTTTTAGCTGTCCCGAAAGTTCCCTCTCCATCAGCTGGAGCCACATATTTATAAGGCCCGTCTTTGCCTAGTCCAAATTTTATATCCAGAAGACGGTGCCTGTGAAGGTTCTTGTCGGTCAGGCACAACTTTATCTTTAAGAAGTCTGATTTGCTTCTTTGAAGGCGAGACAATCGCTCCTGATACACCGAACCTTCGGTCTTGGGAAATGTGTGATCCGTGTAAAGAAAAGAAACACGTTAGCATTCTGATAATCTAATCAAGTTATTGATCTGAAGATTTAGAACTCACTTGCTTTAAGCCATTTCCGTGCGCATCCCGCCTGTAGTTTTATATAAAACCAGTCAACTTTAGGATCCCCGATGTTACTGTGACCCTCAGTTACAACCTTCCTGCCGACTACCGATTCAAGGTGGGAAATGTTCGGAGTCGCCTTGGACTTATTCTTGAAAAGGTAGAAGAACTTTAAATCTTTGAAGGTAAGCTCCGTCCCCAGAATCTCTGGATACGCTACAGATAGAGTATATAGAGCTGCGTATGAATTGGGGTGGAGCTGCATCGGAGCAATTCGCAATTGCCTTAAAGTTTCCATGACGATTGGTGGAAACGGAGGGATGGCACCTACATGGCACATCAATTTGCTGATGGCCATGTGCCCATCCGGAGCAGAGTTAGGCCTATCATCTTGGCCTGGAGTTTTGACATCATCCCACGATATTCCGTGCTTTGCGCATAGTTTCTGAAGCTTGGTGTCGTCCATTTTAGAGGTCAGACAATCGTTGAACTTATCTATATCCTTGTCTCCGGAAGCTCGTCAAGGGCCCGATCATCCGCCTCATCAGGAGGTGCGTTGTCTGAAGATGTTGACTCTACATCAGAGTCTACTTTGTAGTCAGGATCAGACTTATCCCGATCTGAGGTTGAAGGAGGCACATCAGACTCATGTTGTGCCGATGACTCCAGTTCAATAACCTTCTCTGATGTCTCAGCTACCTGTTTTTCGGACATATCTCTGTTCGCACATACGACAAGTTAGAACATACCTACCCTTACCCCCGTGTGTGCAAGTGCCATTGAGTTCTTGTGTGTACATTAAAGAAAAGTTCAAAGGACGGTGAAATCATCAAAGTATTGGTCGTTCTGTGCCGTTATGTTATGCATTTGTCCAGTCCAGAAAGTTCTTTTCCAAGGCTCTAACCTAACTGTCCATTGGTGTGAAGAAATTAAGTTGCATTGAGTGTTTAACAGGTTTATTGGATCGATCGCTCTTCGGTTCGTGAGACTCCTTCGGATCGCGAGACGGGGTTCGAATCGTTGCGTGCTATTGGGTTCGCGAGGCCAACATGATTCAGCAACGGTGGGGTAGATTCCAGGAAGTTCTCCGGATCGGATCGTTATATTCTCATAGCGATCCGCGCCCCCCGTCACATCGTCACGGTCTGCTGCCACACTCCTCGCCACGATCCGCGGCCTTGCTCCTCCCCCGATCCGTCACTTCACCATTTCCTCAACATAGCATCTCGCCCCTCGCCACGGTCCACTACTCCGTTCCTCACCACGATCCGACCTGATTTGGTCCTTCCTCCCTCTCCTTCTTCTCCTTCCTCCCTTCTTCTCTATCGATGAACACCAACGACCGAAACCCATCGGCCATGGCGTATCCACGCCATTCAACACCTCGAAAACCACAAAACTCCATCGTTTCTCCCCACTAATCAGCGAAAAACTCAGAGGAAACGAGAGAGGCGGTTGTTAGCGAGATTACCTTGCTTAAAATTGGGAGAATGTGCGAATTGCTGAGAATTAAAAGGGCTAGGGTTTTCGTTTCAGGAAATAGGCGGCGGAAGAAGAAGAAGAGAAGAGAGGGGATGGGTTCGACTTATATAGACCGGGAGGCGACCGTTGCTCTTCCGTTTTTTGTCTCATGCGGACCGACAAGGCCGTGGGCCACGAGTCAGCCCATCAGAAGGAAAGGAGACGGCCCGTTACGCTGGAGACCCAGACAAGCTTCGGATCGCGACGAACCTCCATCCCACGATCCGCGTCACGCAACATGCGATCCGAACCGACCACAACATGACGAGATGAAAATTCAGAAATGATTATGAAAATTTTCTGAAAATTACCTGCTTAACTCAATGATGAAGCCTCAACAAAGTGCCAGAAAAGAATTGCCCAATAAACGAGAAATGATCGGAGACTATGCTGGTATTTATACCTGTCAAGAGAAATAACTTTTCGGAAACAGTGCGACATTTCAGACAGATACGACCGTCGGTTCGCATCGCTTCAGGAAAAGACAGATCAGAATCTTCGAAGCATGTTCCATCCTTGATAAAACATACTTCGAGGGGGCAAAATGTTGGCTAGTTTTTTGACCAAGCCACCAAGGTTCACACACAAGCAGAGAATGTAGAGATCCATTCCTCCGATTCATGAATGATCGGATCGCATCCCTCGGATCGCCCCCTTGGGATCGCTCCCCTCTGATCTCCAGTACAGATCGCGACACGATCCGTCCAAGGAAGCTCGGCTCGGTCCGTGCCACGCCACCTTGTCACGGCTCGATATGCACTTACACCGCTACCTTGATCCAATCCTCCGACGCGCAGTGGAGCCTCGGAATTGTTCAACTACGAACTGGTCTTCAGCGAACCGAAATATACGGGCCACGCAACACGTGTCCTCAACGGCAAATTTGACCCATTCTACATCAAGCCACGATCCGATCCGACTATCTCGGGATTTGCGCCACGTGTCACCGCGAACCGTTTGAAAGAATCAGCTATAAATAGCCCAGAGATTGGCATTTTTCAGGATCTTTTGGCAGTTCTGAGTATTGAATCCACCATTGTTATCATACTACCATTTCTCATCAGTTTAACTCCGAAATAACTGAGAGAGATCACAATTGTAAAGTGAGATTGAGTGAAATCATTGGTTGTACTAGCATTCAAAGTATAATCAATAGAATATAAAGTGGACGTAGGCTCGTTAACGCCGAACCACTATAAATTCTGTGTGTTTTCTGCTTTTTCCTCATTTTTCAGTTATAATTTTCTGCGAATCAGAACAATTTGGGTGTTAGGTCCAAATTTTGATCTAACATTAATATTTTTGAAAAGTAAATGGTTTTGTAAGTGTTTTCAAAGATAATACAGCGGAAATGAAAATTTTGTTTTGAGATTTAAAATTCTTTCCGGAATCCCCAGTCTTTGGAAGTCTTCGAATCCAGAATTGCCAGAGCTAGTCTTCGATAAGGCCCCTTAGATTTGAATCTCAAATCCATTGTCAAATGATAATTAAAGAAGATATGTATAGTATAAAAGAAGATGCGAGTTAGGTATTTTAGCAATCAAAGATAACTGAATTTATTGGAAATAAGAACTCAGATGAGAATTTGAATGGAAAAGGAAAGAAAGAAAAAGAGAAAAAAATCGCTTCAAAATGAAATGATGAGTTTTATTTCGATATTCAAATAAAAAAATAAAAAAATTGAAAAGGGTGTAATTGGAATTTGATTTTGTGGAATTTTATGAATCAGAATGTGGCGAGATAAATTTTAATTGGTTTCAAACCAAGAATGTAAAAATCGGATATATGAAATTAATGGAAAGTTATAAGCTTGTTAATTAATTAACAAGAAGTGAATGATAAACGAGAGTTATAAATGAGGTGAATCGTAAATGAGATGAAGCGAAATATGAACAAAGATTTTAAAGAGATCTGTATCGATATTTAAATGAAATCAAAGCTGATTTGATGTGACGAGTTCAGATTTCGAAAAAGGAAATAATAATTACTTTTTAGAAGTAAATAAGGTATGAAAGCAAAATTGTGCAAATAGATTTGGGGTAAAGGAAATGAAGTCGACTAGAACGGTGTGGTTATTCTGAAGTTCATAATAGAAATCAAATGAGATTTTTTCGAAGTTCGGAATATATATTAACGGGTAAGTGATTATTCAGAAGGAAGTTACTTCGAGGAGGCATTTATGTCGAATTTCAGGGAAGTACCAATTACTTTCCGTTTTAATTAAAATTTAATATATTGTCAATTCATTATTTATGTATTTAGATAAATAAATAAAGTATATTTTGAAGACTAATATTTCGAAGGCGTAAATTATTGTAATAATCAATAATTTTCGTAAAAGAAGATAATTTTTAATTCGGAAGTTGCAAGAATGGATGTTTTGATGTGAACTTGATTTATTTCAAAGTTAATAATATTGTTCAGTTAAGGTCTGAGAGGTAAATATACCCCAACTTGATTGACTTCATTATTGACTAAGAAATAATTAAGGTTCGATAGAAAGAACAGAAGAACAAGGTGCCGCACGGCGAGAACGAAGTTCGGCAGAGCATAAGAGAAATGAATTTTCAAAATGAACTTGAGAGTTGTAAGAATTCATCTGGTAAGAAATTAAGAAGTGGAGTTAAGGAATTTAGAAACTGGCTGGAGATTAGTTAAGTTGAATAATTTTCTGAGTGTTGATCTGATGTTGGTTTCGGCCTTCGGGATTGACACTAAGGGAATTGTTCGCTTGCTAATTGACGGTCGAAGTGTGGACGTGAAGGAGTGACAATGCGTGAAGGAAAAATTTGTGATAAGAGGAAAGAAAATAAAAATCCGGAATTTTTAGAGAATAAAGTTTGTGAATGAAGTGATGAATTTTATAATTAGAGATCTGGAAGGAAATTTGGTTTATAACCAATAGAGGCATAAATCTGAGTTGATTAAAAAGATCAAACTGAAAATTTGAAATTAGAATGAAATTTGAGAATATTCGAGTTTGGATATTAGATCCAGAAGTTTCCGAAATGTATACGGAAAAATATATAAGAATGCGGTAAATTAGAAAATTATTGATTTGGAAGGTAATCGAGTTGAAATGAAATCTTATATAACATAATTTATAGATGTTTGCAAACAAGGTTTGAAAGGAAATCTTATGAATTGAGATAAGTATGATTTTTGAGGAATATGAAATAAAATACTATATGTATATAGTATCGTATGTTTTTCAAAATAAAGATAAGGAAAGTACCTTCCTCCTCTATGAAGTTCGAGCTTAGTTGAGATATGCTGCTGGTGGTAGTAGGTTGTCCGGACATAAAACTCATGAGTTGCCATTGAGCACGACTCCTAGCGTAATTCACAAGGCTGCAGATAGCCTACGGCGGTCAGATGTTTCCTTAGGGAATCAGGCGTAACCATTATGACCGCTGCGATCTAGAGTCGTTGGAATTCGACCGTGTAGCGAAATTCGCAGGGCTGCAGATAGCCTACGGCAGACGGATGTTTCTTGGGGGAACCAAGCGTAACCATTGTGACTGCTGCGATCTACAGTCGAATTATGAGGGCGAAATCCGCAGAGCTGTGAAAGCTTACGGGTATGGATGTTTCCTGAGCGAATCAGGCGTAACCATTGTGTATCTGCGGTCCACATGGCATATCTACACGTGAAAGAGATGTAATCACTAGAGTTACTAAAGGTAGAATGGAGCCATGCAATGTTGAGATATCTTAGTGATTGTGAGCCACCTGTTTGATGCAGCAGTTAGTCTTCGTGACATGATTGGTCTTCGTGACTTGATTAGTCTTCGTGACCTGATTTGTCTTTGTGACTTGTTTTGTTCTCGTGACTTGAAGCATATTCATAATTCCTTGATTTGTTCCTCGATTCTGAGACAGAGCAATCAACGCTCAATGACATCAGAATGTCTTTTGATTCCAAAAATATCTTTTGTTGATCTGTTCATGACGAAATTCGCAGGGAAGTGATTTCCTACGGATACAGATGTTTTCTGGGGGATCCAGACGAAACCATTGTGAATCTGCGATTGATGAACAATCAACATATCATTATCACATTGGTACTTTCCATATCTGTTTTTAAAAAAGGAAATTTTGAAATATTTTTAGTGGGAGTTGAAGCAAGGATATTTAGTACTTGGAGATGTTAGTCGTGCGTCTGGCCAGCGTGTGTCTAATATCTGTGAGAACGACAATAGACTTGTCAAACATCGAGTTATCAATTTTTTTTTTCCAAAATAATAATAATAATAATAATTTGAATTAAGTTAAATGATTTCGAAGTATTATCAACTTTGGAGTATTAATACAAATTATATATGAATTTTGTATAAAATTATAAAAGATTTCATATTTTGGAAAAAAATCAAGTCGACAATTTGCAACTTAAAGAAGGAATGTTATTTACACTCTTCGATGAGTGTTGGTAAAGATTGAATGGAATGAATACAAGGAGATTGGGTTGAGGGTTGCTAAGCCTAGGCCCATTACAGTTGCGACGATGAATAAATAACATTGACAGATGATGTTTACAATAAAATGTAAAAAGGAAGTGGTTTTGAAGAAAAATTTATACGATTTTGAATCGGGAAATATATCAAAATAATTTGAGATGGAAATTTGGTTCAAGAGAATTGAGTATAGTTTCAAAAAGCGTGAAAAAAAATTTGATCTCTTAACTATAAGAAAGGAAATCTGATTATAGAGTTATTGGAATATGATGAATAAATAAAGAAGGTCGATAACGTAAATATCGAGATTTTAAATTTGTTATGGGAGAATTTCACATAGATATGAGAATGTGAAGTATACGTTGGCGTAACTCTAAGGATCTCTCCTTTTCGAGGACGAAAAGTTTTAAAGGTGGGAAGAATGTAATGACCCAGAAATTTCAACAACTGGAATATGAGATTTATCAAGGTTTAACTATATATATGATCAAGTTTAGATACTTGAGTTAAAAATCAAATATATTGTTGGGTGTATGGATTTAATTCATTTCAGAACGTTGGTTGAAAACAAATATTTATTTTTGAATAGTTGAATTGAATGTGGTTGGATGATTGGATTGAATTTGACGGGAAAATATAGATGGTTGAAAAAAAAGAGAAGAAAAAAAACATAGTTGATATTAAATAAATTGGAGAATTTTATTTACTGAAATATATGGAAATGTGTCTGGAGATGTGTGTATTTGTGTATATGCAAAAATTGAAAGTAAACGGTTCAAATCTGAAATGAAACAGAGTTGTCGATAAATAAATAGAATAAAATTAGTAAAACAATAAATAATTTTAAATTAAAAATAATATCGTATAAACAATGTTAGATTTCGATTAAATTTATTTTATTGATTTCAGAATGCAAAGACGTATTTGTACGTATATATTTTTTATGTTGCATTCAGAAATCGTGTTTGCGGTACGAAGTAGAACACAACGTAGAAATTTACGGTAAAATATATTATTTAATAAAAGCGGATACTTCGTACCTCAGTTAAAACTTCTGCCTACCTCAGATGAAAACTGCGCCGACCTAAATGTAGATACCCGAAAACCCTACGGAGTGACATTGTTCTTATCCGTGATATTTCCTTCTATAAAAGTCACGGCTCTTTTCCCTTTCCTCAGCAAAATCATTTTACCCCAAATCAAACAAATATCCTCTACGAAATCAGGGCCTCCTCCTCAAATCGGAGCCACTACACTTCGCTTTCTCTTTCATACGCTTCTTCAATCAAAGCCAGCATCTCCTTTGTCTTTCTTCAGCATCTCGGAGCCGCCAACATCTCGAATCAAAACTCAGCACTCAACCCTAGGATAGCACGGCTACAGGTGAGCATCGCTCACGATTGATTAATCATAGGCACAAGTAGATTTGATTTAGATTTTTAATTGGAATACAATAGTCGATTTTGAGTGTCTGGTTGGTTGTTTCGCGGTTATCAATTAAGTTATTTGTTACGTTATATGTAGAATGGGGGGGTTGATCGCACGGTTTTGCCTCTTCCTGTTATCAGTTCGCACACTATCATTTTTTTACATAGATACACTTTTACCTTTAGGCTTTAAACAAATTTTAATTGCCATGAATGGTGTCTTTATTCTTCTGTGATTCATGGGTATGAATAAGTATGACTTTGTTCTTGTTTTATTCGGTATGCCTACACTTCAAAGTAATCACCTCTCTCTGTTGAGCATACTTCCTTACCTGGCAGCACTGACATTCCTTGCGGTTTTCTCTACATTTTTCTCTATGTAGAAGATGTTGTGTATCATATATGTTCTTATATAATATTCGATTCCCTATGTACATCTTAAAAATAAAATAAATGACCTTGTTGAAATCTGGAACTTGTTCCCTCTGTATATTGAAATTTCAGTCTGCAGTTGATTTCTTCAAATATATTTAACCATATAGTTAAATCTTTGTTTAACTGCTATGACGGTGAATTTACCTATTTTCCTCTTGACGTCCAGTTTAAGTACTTAAATGTTTAAAATACATATTACGTAATTAATTGTATTTGCATAAGAAGCTTGGCTTGTGTCTATATGCAAGATGTAACTTTCTTATAAATTGAAAAGAATCTTCGAACTGAATTTTTGTAGTAAATGTTTTATTCGTTTAAGAAAGGCAGAGAAAAACAACTAAAGCTCAAATGTTGATTTTACAGTGCACTAGAATGACCAAACAAAACTTTCTTAAATAAAGTTTGAGTACTCATGTTCCTTGTCAGTTGAAGCAGTCACGTAGTAAGGGAAATATATGTTAACTACTTTAATTTATTACTGTGACTGTTATGAAATGCATGCAAGTTGTTTATCTTTGAAAATGTTGAACTTAGGTATGCACTAACTCATATTAGAAAGGCAACATATACATTTTTGGCACTGACATGGTTTTTATCCTTTTATTATGTGTATTACCTACGGCAGATTTATGGCAGTATATTGGTACAAATGAACTTAAACATTTCTGGTACCCATCCATTCGCATGTGCATTCCATGTTTGGTAGAATCCCTTTACTATTGTTAGTTCGTTTGGAGTCTAGGTTGTTGCACCTGCAATTGCAGAACTTTCAGTACATGGACACTCATGTATTGCATTGAATCATTCACTGTTTGTCCTGTTTCGAGATCAGAAACCATCTGCTTGGTATTTTTAAACTTGGCCATACATTAGCTAGTTGTACATGAGCAACTCCCTATATATATATATATATATATATATATATTGCTAAAGGTTATTTTACACTGTTATTACCAAGAAGCCTGCATAAATGGGTTCCCTGTAGCTCATTTGTAGATTCTGTTTGCCATGTCAGTTTGTCTTTTGTTACCTATAACTAAAATTAGCTATGATGTGTAGATTTAGGTTGCCATTCCAGTTAGAATAGTTAGAGCCTGCTTTCTATTTTCCTGAGTACTGACGCACTGTGTATTGTGTGTAATGCCTTATCCAATTGCAGCTTTGTTTGTTCATGGCTTGCTTAAACACGAGGTACCCTATGACCACGTTTTATAGACTGTACCTGTGGCCTTTACACCCCTTCACGGCCTGGTTATTTTCATAAAATCGAGTTTAGGACAAGGCCGTGTATGTATAGGTAGATAGATTCATCTTCGGTTTCACACTATGGGTATACTCAGTGGCCTTTAAATTGAAATGCGCCTGAACCATATGATTTTTTTTTATTATTTTTTTTGAAAAAAGGCTTTGATAGGAATTCAGTCGTTATTCATGGGTATATATGTGGTGACCATTACAATACGTATACATACATACTGTTTATGTGTAGATACGTATTAATGGTATACGTATATGCCATAAGTCCGTTGCCTCAAATCTGTGTTGCATGCACTCGACAGTCGTATAAAACCGTCCTGTACCTCGTTGTGCATTCTTGGTTATTCGAACCATGATTTTTGATGTATGTGGCGGTCAGTGTACACGTGTATATACATACCATGGTATGTGTATATATATGTCATTGGCATACGTATATAAATGCATATGCTGTCCCATTTCGTTTTCATCCCAAGTTGCTATGATATATTCCGACTGTTCCTCATGGGTTCGTTGTACTCAAAAATTAGGATTGACTATCATATTTCAGTTTCCATTGAAGTTAATTTTACTTGAACTATGATTAATCCTGACTCGAGTGTTTTTATGGTTTGCATGGGACGCTCGAGTCAGACCTGAGCAGTACAGATTTAAAGAATACAGCTTAGGATTTGAAGATTAGCAAAGCTGGGGATTCCAAGAGACTGCGCACTCTGAATATTGTGAACAGTAAATATTTTTTTTCTTGTATTCAAACTCTGTTTTATATTCCGCTGTATAGAAGAGTTTGTATCAAAAATTTCTGATAAATAAAAGTTATTTTGCTATTAAATATTGTGTTATCTATTTATTCATTGTTTTTCTGTGTTGATTCTGTGTTTTAAACTCGGTAAGCTAAATAACGATCTGTCGGTTTGGACGTTTTAGACTGGTCTAATTACCAATTTCAAGCGGCAAAATTGGCGGGACGTTACAGATATGTAATATTATAATGGTCTGTGTTGCAGGGAAGAACAGGTAGGAGGAATCAAACCGGTTCCTCAAATATTTAATATGCTGTTATTTTATATTTTATGAACTGTTCAAAACTCGTTGACGTTAAACTCTATTGGTTGTTGATTGTGGTTAGGCTTTAAATTAGTATATAGTATTGATTACGAAGAAAAAAAATAGCAGATGGCCTAGAAGTACACCGTTTATAAAGATCGATTCACCGTTAAGTAAATCGTTAGAATTGAGGTTATAGAATATATTTTATAACCGAATATTGATTTTATTTAATATATTATTTTAAATAAAGTTCTAAAAAGGGAATAAATCAATCACATATATACATCGATTTGTTTTAGTCATAAACCGTCGTTTTGGTTTAACCAAAATCTACCGTGCGCGAAGCACGTGCTTATCAAGTGGGTATTAAACGATTTTATTTAGCTAATTCAAGTGATCAGGATTAACGTAACAATTAGAATGAGTTTATATTGATAATTGATTTGGATGAAATCAATGTGAATAAAATTATTTAGATTAATTTATTTCTAATTAATTTAAATGGTAAGAAGATCAATAACGATTTACTAACGGGTTAGACATGTTTTGAGTGGAAAACGTTAACGGTGCTACAGAAATTGTTTATTTAATTAGTTCACTAGTTTAAAGAGGATAGTTAATGGTAAAACCAACCATGTTTATTTTGATAAAAAGTTTGAAGAATGATTATTATTTATTAATAATAATCAAATGGGATTACTTAAATTAATTAGTTTTTGGTGGTTAATGTAAATGGGAAACCAAACGTAAACCCAAATTTGGATTAGAGTAGTTAAAGGGATAAATTAGAAAGATGCGATCTAGGACCACTCTTTTAAAGAAGAGATGATATTTCATCAAGATGGAATTAAAATGGAATTTAATTTTATATTGGAAATGAGTATCGATTTGTGTATTACCACAGATATTTATCTTATGATAAGAACGTTGTTGATCAAGGTCTGAGAGGTAATTAAAATACCGCAATTTGAACAACTTCAGGATTATCAAAGGATAATGTTAGTCGTAATGGTGGAAGTGTTCGAGTAAAATATTTTGGGAAAAATAAAACTGTAACGTTATTTGAAGGATTTTGAAATATATATATATATGTATATAATGAGATTTCGAAGTAAAAGAAACTAAAAGAGGCTTGATGGTATGAAATAATAACCCTTTTATAAAAGAAATAAAAAGGGAGATTTGTGGAAGTATAACTGTATTTTCAAAGTATTGAAATGAGATTTAAATGGGTTTATTCTAAAAGGATGAGTGGTGGTTTTGGTGTTCAAATAATGAAGCCGAAGAAGATGTCGAAATGATTAAATGATAAATTTGAATCGATGAGAAATGTTATGAGAATGTTTTGAAATGTTAGTAAAGGATAAATTAGATATGATAAAGGTATTTCCTAGGTTTATAAGTAAAAGGATTTGAGTACAATTATATAATATATTATTTTTAAGTATTTCAACTGATATACTTTTAAAAAGGCCAAGTGATGCTGTGTAATAAACCAATGGATCTGTTTGTTTGTTTTTTGTTGTTTATTTTGATAGTTAAATAACGGACTATCAAAATATGACCCAACGTTATTGGTACAGAAAGACCGGGATCGAGTTTATATTCGAAAACCATTCCGACCAATAAATACATATACTCGAAGGTGCTGATCGAGATGGAGCAATTGAAGACCGTAAGTCTCCATAAGCGGAAGAATTATTGTTAAATACCTCTGGCTGATCCTCAGAGTTAACGACGATTCTGTCGTGATTGGAATCTGCGGATTGCATGGACCACTCGCTACTGATCTATAGGTTGATTCCTAGGATGTGGAAGGAGGGTGCCTTCGGTTCACCCTGTTCCTGGATGACGTGTATGAAAGATGTGAATGGTGGCCAAATGTTTCAAAAGTCGATTATAGCCTCAAGCCCCATCAACTGGGAAATGACAAAAATCGGGCAGGCAGCATGGCTATGTGGGTCGCACCCATTAGGGTGTATTGTTACCATCTAGAGAATATTTATATTTGTTACTTCTTTTCATTTCTGTATCTCCCGGGAACTACGGTGGTCACGCGACAAAAGCCGTAAGGTGAAAATATACTCGATACCTTCAAGAGAAATGAGTGGTCGGTCATGTGTGGGCCGGGTTTCAAGACGTTCTTGTTGAACCCAGTGTATTCGTCTCTAGATATACACTATCAGCAAGTGGTATCATACCTTGTCATAATTGGAAAACCAATATCCAATAAGAGCCCGCGGTTTTGATTGTATACTATATATGTGGAGCGTGAGATGCAAGCGTTCTGCTAGATTCTATCTACTTGTATTTATACACTATGATAATATCAGAAGAAGATATTGATTTCAAAACGGTTTGGGTTATAGTAAGATAAAAACCGTCCGTGTTTATATGTGGACTGGTCTTACTATTATCCTTTTATTTCGAAAAGAATTTCAAAGTTAAACAAGTTGGTCGCTGTATGAATTTATCACTAAAAGTATTTCAGACTGGTCCGGGTGAATTTTGCTTTGCTTCAAATGTGCTCGGGTCAGACCGAGTATGTTATCAGGTTAGGTATCACTTGGAGCTTCAGAAGGGGAGTTGAAGTCGAGACGTATTCCATATATATACTGGTACTAAATTATTTCCGTTGTGTGTCATATTGATCTGAATGTATACTCTGATGTTGTAATATACAGTTCTTTTATAAAGTGTTATTGATTATTATATTTTGTCCATTCCGCTGTGAGACTCTGATCTTCTTATTCTACTATTTCTTTCTTTCTTTTCTCATCCTCTAACTTCTTTCTATTAGCTTTCTGGTTTTTCGGTACTTGAGTTGGACACGGGACATGTTAGAGTCTAGATTCGAGTGTCGAAATACCTGGGTCGCTGCAAGTACATATTACACCAGAGCATCATAGTTCTAGTGGTACAAGCAATACATAGTACATCTTAATTATACATATCATTGACGACTAACTTGCAGACTTAATTATACAGTAGATAAGATAGGTAGACCAGCACATAGAAAATCTTCATCCAACTTCACAACATTTATCCGATCCCAATTCACTTGTCTATCCATAATAAGTGTTATGAATACCCAAGAGTTTAAGGGAAAAACACAGAAAATAAACTTCGGGTCAGTCAGGGGACTGGTATGAGTAAACAGTTTAAAACAGATTTAAAGAATTAAAATATCTCATAAGACCACGCCATCAATACGGAATGGGTTTTTACCTTATGAGACAAAACATTTGGTATACTTTAAATCAGGTATTATTATAATGTCTATTTGGTTTTCACAAATAATTTAGAATCTAGAAGAATGCTTGCATCTCACATTCTCCTATATAGTATACAAATAAAATTCGCTTGGCACTTATGGAAATTGGATTCCAACTACGACAAGGTATGGGACCACGTTCCGATGATGTATCTCTAGAGGCGAATACACCTGGGCTCAACAAGAACGTCTTGCAACCCGGCCCACATGTTATCCACTAAAAACGATCGATGGGTTATTGACAATTTTATACAGGTCGGTCTTATAGCACTTGAGGAGTGGTCGGTCAACATGGGTGAAACATATGGTCGTTCCAGATTTAAGCCACTGATCGCTCTGTCTTTGAATAAAAGCTACAGGATCGGTTCTACAATGCTAAAGAACTGGTCGGTTCCCATCCCTCTCATGGCTCGAACCAAAAAGCTTGATAAAACGTCTGGTCGCTCCAGATGAAGAAGATCTCTGGTCGCTCCAGATGAAGAAGATCTCTGATCGCTCCAAATGCAAAAGACAGCTGGTCGTTCTTCTCTGAAGACCGACCCCATATTTGAAGAAACCAATTCTGATGTATTCTCGATCCTGGTTATGCATTTCTGGAAGGCAGCGCCATCTCTGGTCGGTCCGCTTTTCTGGTTCAAGCTTCCTGGTCATTCTTTGGTCGGTCCGCTCCGCGTTCTAGTTTCCTGGTCGTCTTTTCTTCTAGCGAAGGCCCCTGGTCGGTTAAAACGCTTAAAACGGCTTGATAGCTTGAGACAACTGGCAGTGGCATTCTCGTAAATACCAATAATACCGACCAGGATCCTGAATACAAGATTTCAGCCATTTCTCCGCCTATAAATAGCACCCTACCTCCACCATTTGAGGGGTACTTTTTTGGAACTACGAGGAGGTGCTGTCAAGTTGCTTTCTGGACTTCTTCAATCATTTCTACATCTCTTCTCCATCATTCATCGAAGATCTAAGGAGCTTATGATCATGGCTTCCATGGAAGGATTGGCATAAACACTTCAATCTTTCTACCATTCTCAAATAAGAATAGAGTTGAATGCATGTCAAAAGTTCTTTTATGAATGTACAAAGGAGCAAATATTGTAAAACTTATGGTGAATAATGAAAATCTATCTTTAAAGTGGACGTAGACTCGAATAAGAGTCGAACCACTATACATCCTTGTCTTTTTTTTCTTCATATTTTGATGTTTTGATATGTAACAACCCATATTTTGAATAGCATGTTATAACGTAAATCAAGGCAGAATTAAATGTTAAAATCTGAATCAAGGGAAACGGGCTGTGCCATTGCGTTCATCTCGGAAAAATACGCGAAATAGAGTCTGTGTTTTCGAGAATCGGAGTCCGTATGACCTAGTTATGGCCCGTCAAATTTTTCAGAAAATTCAAGTTCAAAAACAGCCCGAAAATTCAAATTTGGAGCCAAAAAGACTGGGCGGGAAAATTTCCCACCCAACCCCAAGTCGACTGGGGTGTCGACTTGGGAGTCGACACCCCCCCCCCCAAGTCGACTGCCCAGTCGACTTGGGTGTCGACATGGGTGGTCGGGCCAGTTTGGCCTGATGCACCTGTTGTCTTCTTTGAGTCATGTTTTAGGGCCTGTTACGAGATTTGATGGTCCTGATCTAAACTAGGGTTAATCCTATGGCCTGAACTAACCTAAACTTCTATATAATCACCCTTAGACCTACCCTAAACCCTCATAAATCATTCCTACAACTAGGTTATGCCAAAATGCTCCCTAATCATGGCCTCCATCTTCATATCATGGCCTCCATCTTCTTCATGAGAGCTTGAGAATTCTAGGCTTGATCTAAAGCAAAGGAGCCATCTTTCTTCATCAAAACAAGGATATTTCTTCTTATTTCTCAAGGCTTGGAGTGGATCTTATTATTTTGGGGATTTCTAGTGTTGCTAAAGCTTCTATCTTGTTTTATTTTGTTCTAGTCTTCATAGCCACGCTTTGTAAGCCCCATTCTACTCTTAGATTTAAACTATGAACTTAATATGATATGTTGCAAGTTGAGATTGGGTTTAAGTGTAATGTTTGCCTTAGATCTATCATTTTATGCATAGATCTATTCATGACTCTTTTGATCTATGACTATGAGACTATTATCTTAACTTTTTGGGTAGAAAGCTATGAGCTTTATTTGGGAATGTTGCATAATGCAAAAAAAAACTCTCATGACCTTGATGTTAACTTGCTATGATAGGAACTATATGCTAGTTACACCCTTACCATGTTTTCACCCTATTTTCTAAGTTTAATGACATACATATTTGAGGCCAAATCACCTTTATGTTATCATACATGTCTTATGCAAGTTATGATGAACACTTTTACCTTAAATGTCACCATGTTTAACTTGTGACCAACTTTGCCACTTTATGTGATCTATTTGTGTTGATGCGAACTTACGTGCGTTGGTGTTATGTTATGGGTAAACTTAAATGACATGAAACATGAGTTGAAAATATGACATGAACGTTGACTTGTGGTTATGCTTGAAGACATGAACATGGACATGACACTTAGTAAACATGAAAGTGACCAACTCGAGGTTGGGTTGAGTTTGTAGCATAAATCTACCCAGAACCGACCGGCAATAGTGGCTACAAACAATAGGACCCAATGTGAGTAGTTGGTCATGTCGCGCTTAAAACCCGAGGTTAGACTAGGTTGTGGAGTAAAGCTACCCGGACCCACCTGGATTAACTAGTAACCACAACAAGGTCTAATGTGAGAGGTTGAGGTGCATTAAGTTAATTAATGCTACATGATAGGGTTAAGTCATGGACTTCTTGAACACTTAACCAACTTGATACATGATTGGATAGGGTTAACCACACTTAACCCATTAGAAACCCTAGTTACGTGGTCCTTTTCACCAGTAACCCTCTTTGTTGTATCATGATACCATAGGGACTAGGCTAGGGTGGGGCACGATTACTGGGCTGACATGTAAGCGACCAAAAGACGGCTGAGTAGGTGCGCCGGTGTAGGTTCAGGCGGACTATGGTCATGCACATAGTCAGGAGTTGAAAAAGCAAAAACGGGCACCAGTAGGTTTAGACTGTGCGTGCTTGATTTGTGTCTGTGGTTGGCACCCTAGGGCTTGATACACCCTATGGTGGACCTAGCACAGTTTGACTACATTTCGTGATGGGGCCGTATGACACCGACACTTGATGAGTTAGGCTTATAGGGAGCCGATCGACTAGACCGTGTAGTTGGACCTTGATTTAGGTCATCTCATGATATTGGTCCAAGATTGGGCCAAGGGATCCTTTCTTGTTTATACTTGACATGTTTCAGAATACTAGTACACTTTTGGTGCAACTTAACCTTGTATATGCGATGCCACACTTGATCTATCTTGTTATTTACTTATCATGCCAGTTAGTTACCATCCTTATGTTTAATCTCAGTTTCTCATGTCCAGTTAACTTTATTAGTTTTTATACTGATAGTAGTTAGGGCTTAACAGTCTTTATGACTGACCTGTTTTTCCTTTCGCTTCTTTTCTTCTGTTTCCCCCCCAGGTTCTCAGGGTGGGAACACTAGCACCTAGCTTGGATCTTTGGCTTGCTTTTCTGACAGCTCACGTACGGTTTGGACTTGAGCTCGCTATGGCTTTACCACGTCTATTTCGGGGATAGTTTACTTTATGTTATTTCCAGTTTTCAGTTTATGTTTCTAGACTTTGTTTGTTGGAAAATGATGACTAAGTACTTTGATGTAACTTGACTATGGTTTTGAGATAGTAATTTTATCCGCTGCTTTATTTACTCTGTTTTACTTATATGTTCTGTCTTGTGATATCTCTGTGCATGTTTACCTTGTCCAACGCCCCCCCAAAGCCGGTGTACTTGTCTTAGAGTGACCCTGGCGGAGGTGGGGTGTTACATTTGGTATCAGAGCATAAGGTTTTACAAGATTGAGCAAAAGGTTTTTAAAACTTACCTTTTGAAAAACTATTTTCAAAACAAATTAAGTATTTTTCTAGGAAAATCTAGTTTATTTTAAAGGCTATTCGCCAAAAGCCATTAGCACTATCCTTTGTTTCCTCGTTCTGAATCTATCTTTTCCTTCGTTTTAGTATGGCCGATAATTTTTCCATTCCGGAGGGAGTACAAGTAACTGTTTGGTTCCGGAGGTACATGGAGGCAAGGGAAACTGAAGCCGGCCCCGCAGACGTTCCTCCTCCCGTGGCTAATATTCCTCCTCCCATAGCTGAGGTTCCTCCTCCTCCTCCCCCTCAGCATCCTCAAGTGGATTTCGCAAAGATTTGCAAGGACTTTAAGGCGATGGGTGGCAAGAACTTTATTGGGACAGAGACTTTTGTTGAGGCAAGAAATTGGTTGAAGGAAACCGAAGACCTTTTTGCTATCTTTGGTGTAGAGGATCATAGGAAGATTTTGTTGGCGGTATGGCTATTGAAGGATGAAGCTGCTTATTGGTGGGAAGTCACCAACGGTACTTGACCTATAGAGACTTGGGACGACTTTAGGATGAGGTTTGGGCTTAAGTTTCTATCATCAGCAGAGGAGAATCTTCATATGGAAAGATTCATAGCATTGAAGCAAGGGGACATGACTATCAAGGAGTATGTGAATAAGTTTAGCTAGCTTGCTCGATTCGGTTTGGAGATGGTTAGCATGACTCAGAAGAAGGATCTAAGCTTTGCTCGAGGATTGAATGAGCCATTTCAAGGTTTGGCTATGTCTCATATACCCATGGGGGCCACTTTTGAGAGCTTAGTAGATATGGCATTGCTTCAAGGAGATGATAAGATTAGCAAGAAAGAAGTCAAGGCTAATGAGACTCAAACCAAGAAGGTAGACTCCAAGGGGGAGGCAACCAGAGCAACAAGAACAATAAGGGTAACAAAGGTAATAACAACAACAACAACAAGGCAAAGGAGACAAGGAAATGCAACTTCTGTGGGATCGCTGGACACATAGCCAAAGACTGTAGGAAGAAGAAGAGGAAGTTGGGAGAATGCTTCCATTGTGGAGAGTCTGGACACTATAGCAAGGATTGCCCTAAGAAGCAAGGGCAAGGGCAGACTCAGCGAGCAGGACCTTCTGGAGGGCAAGTGCATGCTCTCAACACCATTCCAGTTCTTGATCGAGGTAGTGTCTCTGTAGAAAGCCTTGTTTACATTTCTGATTTTCCTGTTCATACTTTATTCGATTCTGGCGCATCGCATAGTTTTATTTCTTCTGATCTTGTTGAAAGTTTGCACCTAAGTACTAGTCTAGTTGATGATCCCGTCAGTGTTTCAAATCCAATTGGGGGTTCCGCCCATTTATCTATGATTTGTGTGGATTTGAGGATTTCTATCTCGAGTGTAGAATTCATGTGTAATGCTTATGTTCTCGGTTTTATGGGATACGGGTTGATTTTGGCCATGGATTGGTTGTCCAGATATGGAGCCATTCTTGATTGTGAGCATAGGGTAGTGAGGCTCATGACTCGCCTCGGTAATACCCTAGAAATTTCTTGTAATCCTATGGGTCCCGTCATGTTATGTTATCTTGAATCTCTTGATTCGTCCATCGATGATCTTCGATCTGTGATGGTGGTCCGAGAATATGCTGATGTCTTTGATGAGGTTAAGGGGTTACACCCTAAATGTGAGATAGATTTCCGCATTTATCTTGTTGATAATGCCAAGCCAGTTTCATTGCCTGTTAGGCACATGGCCCCGCGAGAAAGAAGAGAGCTTAGTAAGCAAGTCAAGGAGTTGCTTGAGAAGAATTTTATTAGGCGAAGCATTTCTGAATGGGGTGCTCCTGTGGTATTCGCTACTAAGGCGGATGGTTCGCTTCGTCTATGTGTTGATTATCGTGAGTTGAACAAGCTGACAAAGAAGAATAGGCACCCGTTACCGAGGATTGATGATCTCTTTGACCAACTTGTTGGTGCTTCTGTTTTCTCTCAACTCGATCTAGCTACCGGTTTCCATCAGCTTAGAGTGGTTGAGGATAGTATTGACAAGACTGCGTTTAGGACTCCAGATGGATTCTTTTAATGGCTCGTCATGCCATTCGGTTTGACTAATGCACCCGCCTACTTCGTAGATTTGATGAGTAGGGTGTTCGTGGAGTTCCTTAACAAGTTGGTGGTTGTTTTCAAAGATGATATTCTGATCTTCTCAAGGGACGAGGAAGAATATGCTAGACATATCAAGGAAGTTATGGATACGCTTAGAGCTCATCAGTGGAAAGCCAAGTTCTCCAAATGCCATTTTTGGAGAAGGGAAGTTCGGTTTCTTGGGCATATAGTCTCTAAGCAAGGCATAGCTGTGGATCCCGCGAAAGTGGTTGCGGTTCAAGACTGGAAAGCTCCTAAGAATGCAACTGAAGTAAGAAACTTTCTCGGTCTCGCAGGCTTTTATAGGAAGTTCATTAAGGACTTCGCTAAGATTTCGGCGCCTCTTACTAAATTAACGAAGAAGAACTTAGTCTTTGCATGGGACATAGAGTGTGAGCTTGCTTTTCAAAGGCTCAAGAGAACTCTCACCACAGCTCCAGTTTTGGCTTTACCCGATGGCGGTAAGATGTTTACCGTGTACACCGATGCTTGTGGCATGGGGTTAGGCGCTGTCCTAATGCAAGATAGAAGAGTGATATGCTACGGGGGTAGACAACTTAAAGTTCATGAGAAGAATTATCCCACGCATGATTTGGAGTTGGCGGCGATCGTCTTTGCACTTAAATCGTGGCGCCATTATCTTCTAGGCGAAAGGTTCGAGTTATATACTGATCATAAGTCTTTGAAGTACCTCTTTTCGCAAAAGGATTTGAATCTGAGGCAACAGAGGTGGATGGAATTCTTGGCATCTTATGACTTCGATATAGCTTATACACCTGGCAAGGGTAATGTGGTGGTGGATGCGCTAAGTAGGAAAAGGTTGACTTTGAGCCCTTTATTTGTTGAGATGAAGAATCTAGAGTTCTTAGCAACCTTTGATCTTACACTTGCTGTTGAGTCGATGACTGGCGCGTTAGCATCCCTTGAGCTTACACCCACACTTCTTGATCAAGTAAGGACTTCGCAGAAGGAAGACCCGCAGATAGTCGAGATCATGGACAAGTTGATTCGTGGGGAGACGTCAAGTCATCTCGCTAGATATACCATTGATGACAAGGGGTGGCTAAGGCGTGATGGAAGACTATGTGTTCCACAAGTGGGAGACTTAGTGAATAAAGTTCTCGAGGAAGCGCATCATTCGAAGATGACTATACATCCCGGAGGGGATAAGATGTACAAGTATATGAAGCGCATTTTCTTTTGGGCCGGAATGAAGAAGGACGTGGCGGACTTTGTTTCTAAATGCATCGTTTGCCAACAAGTAAAGGCCGAGTCGAAGAAACCCGGTGGGCTATTGCATCCTTTGGAGGTTCCACTTTGGAAGTGGGAAAGTATCTCTATGGATTTTGTGGATGGATTGTCGAGATCAGGGAAGAGGAATACGAGCATATGGGTCATAGTTGATAGGCTCACGAAGAGTGCTCATTTTATTCCGGTGAAGAGCAAGAGAAGCGCATCATGGCTAGCATCTTTTTATCTTCGAGAGATAGTGCGGTTGCATGGAGTTCCTTCTAGCATTGTTTGCGATCGTGACCCAATCTTCACTAGCCAATTCTGGAATAGTTTGCAAGAAGCAATGGGTACGCGATTGAATCTAAGTACAGCCTATCACCCACAGACGGATGGTCAGACCGAAAGGGTGAATAGGGTACTAGAAGTTCTGTTGAGGCTATGCATTCTTGATTTTGGTGGTACTTGGGAAGACCATCTTCCTCTCGTGGAGTTTGCTTATAATAACAGCTTCCAAGCAAGCATAGGGATGGCACCATTCGAAGATTTGTATGGGAGGCCGTGCAAGTCACCACCTTGTTGGTGGGAGACCACGGACAAACTTATACTTGGGCCCGACATGATAAGAGACACATTCGAGAAGGTTGAGTTGATTCGAAGGCGGATGAAAGCGGCCCAAGATAAAAAGAAATCCTATGCAGACAAGCGAAGGACAGATTTGGAATTCGAAGTTGGAGATATGGTTTTCGTGAAGGTTTCTCCTTTGCGTAATGTGGTTCGTTTTGGAGCAGTTGGGAAGCTAGCACAAAGGTTCGTAGGACCACTCCCTATCATTGAGAGAATCGGGCAAATGGCTTATAAGGTGGAATTACCTGAGAAGCTGGCCGGAGTGCACATTGTCTTTCATGTCTCGCATCTCCGGAAGTGCCTACATGAGTCAGCCAAGGTGGTTGAGCCTAGCATTCTTGAAGACGTGGAGGTAGAGAAAGAGGAAACCTTGAGGCGAGCTCCGATTCGTAATTTGGGAACGGAGACCAAGATGCCGAGGAATCGAGAAGTCAAGTTAGTAAAGGTTCAGTGGAGTGAAGCCGAAGAAGACGCAACTTGGGAAACCGAGGAGAAGATGCGTGGGCTTTATCCATTTCTTTTTGACGGTACATTCTCGATCTCTTTTCCTAATTAGCATATCTTTCTTTTGCAATCCATGTTTATCTTGTTTATCTTGTTATTTCGTTAATCTTGTCATGAGAACCTTAGGTAGAAACCCTTTGGATGAAACATGTATTTGAAACATGTTATGCTTGATGTTTGCAAATGGTTGCAAGTGTTTGCAAGTGGTTACTCGTGGATGCATGATACACGTTAGGCACTAAGATCGGCTCACACACTTTCATGTTGCATATGCATGAGTGCTTATACTTATTCATGGATGAAACTTGCTATGTTATCACGTGGATGTTGCATATGAATGAATGTTATGTGCACTCATGTAGAGATTATAAATTATGTTAGGAATTTGCATACATATGGACTCATTTCACTAACATACTTTGCATTAAGGAGGTTTACTGAATCAGTAACCGCCTGATTTTCGCATTAGATAAGTACATATAAACACACCTTTTGCATATGATCATACATCATTTAGAATCTGTTAAAGACAATGATTACTTGTGGATGATGTTTTGAGTAGATGGATGATGGATGGTAGGATACGTTCTTCCTAACTTAGAGATTTCGGGGACGAAATCCTTTAAGGATGAGAGAATGTAACAACCCGTATTTTGAATAGCATGTTATAACGTAAATCAAGGCAGAATTAAATGTTAAAATCTGAATCAAGGGAAACGGTATGTGCCATTGCGTTCGTCTCAGAAAAATACGCGAAATAGAGTCCGAGTTTTCGAGAATCGGAGTCCGTATGACCAAGTTATGGCCCGTCAAAGTTTTCAGAAAATTCAAGTTCAAAAACAGTCCGAAAATTCAAATCTAGAGCCAAACAGATTGGGCGGGAAAATTTCCAGCCCAGCCCCAAGTCGACTGGGGTGTCGACTTGGGAGTCGACACACCCCCCCCCCCAAGTCGACTGCCCAGTCGACTTGGGTGTCGACATGGGTGGTCGGGCTAGTTTGGCCTGATGCACCTGTTATCTTCTTTGAGTCATTTTTAGGGCTTGTTACGAGATTTGATGGTCCAGATCTAAACTAGGGTTAATCCTATGGCCTAAACTAACCTAAACTTCTATATAAGAACCCTTAGACCTACCCTAAACCCTCATAAATCATTCCAACAACTAGGTTATGCCAAAATGCTCCCTAATCATGGCCTCCATCTTCATATCATGGCCTTCATCTTCTTCATGAGAGCTTGAGAGTTCTAGGCTTGATCTAAAGCAAAGGAGCCATCTTTCTTCATCAAAACAAGGATCTTTCTTCTTATTTCTCAAGGCTTGGAGTGGATCTTATTATTTTGGGGATTTCTAGTGTTGCTAAAGCTTCTATCTTGTTTTATTTTGTTCTAGTCTTCATAGCCACGCTTTGTAAGCCCCATTCTACTCTTAGATTTAAACTATGAACTTAATATGACATGTTGCAAGTTGAGATTGGGTTTAAGTGTAATGTTTGCCTTAGATCTATCATTTTATGCATAGATCTATTCATGACTCTTTTGATCTATGACTATGAGACTATTATCTTGACTTTTTGGGTAGAAAGCTATGAGCTTTATTTGGGAATGTTGCATAATGCAACATAGAAACTCTCATGACCTTGATGTTAACTTGCTATGATAGGAACTATATGCTAGTTACACCCTTACCATGTTTTCACCCTATTTTCTAACTTTAATGACATACATGTTTGAGGCCAAATCACCTTTATGTTATCATACATGTCTTATGCAAGTTATGATGAACACTTTTACCTTGAATGTCACCATGTTTAACTTGTGACCAACTTTGCCACTTTATGTGATCTATTTGTGTTGATGCGAACTTACGTGCGTTGGGGTTACGTTATGGGTAAACTTAAATGACATGAAACATAACTTGAAAATATGACATGAACGTTGACTTGTGGTTATGCTTGAAAACATGAACATGGACATGACACTTAGTAAACATGAAAGTGACTAACTCGAGGTTGGGTTGAGTTTGTAGCATAAATCTACCCGGAACCGACCGACAATAGTGGCTACAAAAAATAGGGCCCAATGTGAGTAGTTGGTCATGTTGCGCTTAAAACCCGAGGTTAGACTAGGTTGCGGTGTAAAGATACCCGGACCCACCCGGCTTAACTAGTAACCACAACAAGGTCTAATGTGAGAGGTTGAGGTGCATTAAGTTAATTAATGCTACATGATAGGGTTAAGTCATGGACTTCTTGAACACTTAACCAACTTGATACATGATTGGATAGGGTTAACCACACTTAACCCGTTAGAAACCCTAGTTACGTGGTCCTTTTCACCAGTAACCCTCTTTGTTGTATCATGATACACTAGGGACTAGGCTAGGGTGGGGCACGATTACTGGGCTGACATGTAAGCGACCAAAAGACGGCTGAGTAGGTGCGCCGGTGTAGGTTCAGGCGGACTATGGTCGTGCACGTAGTCCGAAGTTGAAAAAGCAAACACGGGCACCAGTAGGTTTAGACTGTGCGTGCTTGATTTGTGTCAGTGGTTGGCACCCTAGGGCTTGCTACACCCTACGGTGGACCTAGCATAGTTTGACTACATTTCGTGATGGGGCCGTATGACACCGACACTTGACGAGTTAGGCTTATAGGGAGCCGATCGACTAGACCATGTAGTTGGACCTTGATTTAGGTCATCTCATGATATTGGGCCAAGATTGGGCTAAGGGATCTTTTCTTGTTTATACTTGACATGTTTCAGAATACTAGTACACTTTTGGTGCAACTTAACCTTGTATATGCGGTGCCACACTTGATCTATCTTGTTATTTACTTATCATGCCAGTTAGTTACCATCCTTATGTTTAATCTCAGTTTCTCATGTCCAGTTAATTTTATTAGTTTTTATACTGATAGTAGTTAGCGCTTACCAGTCTTTATGAATGACGTGTTTTTTCTTTCGCTTCTTTTCTTCCGTCCCCCCCCCCCCCCAGGTTCTCTGGGTGGGAACACTATCACCTAGCTTGGATCTTTGGCTTGCTTTTCTGACAGCTCATGTACGGTTTGGACTTGAGCTCGCTATGGCTTTACCACGTCTATTTTGGGGATAGTTTACTTTATGTTATTTCCAGTTTTCAGTTTATGTTTCTAGACTTTGTTTGTTGGAAAATGATGACTAAGTACTTTGATGTAACTTGACTATGGTTTTGAATTAGTAATTTTATCCGCTTCTTTATTTACTCTGTTTTACTTATATTTTCTATCTTGTGATATCTCTGTGCATGTTTACCTTGTCAAATGCCCATCCAAAGACGGTGTACTTGTCTTAGAGTGACCCTGGCGGAGGTGGGGTGTTACATGATATATTAGATACGGCCTCATTCAATAAAAAAGGTACTCTTACACCTTGCCTCTGAAAAGGTGACGTGCTTCCTAAGCATCTTGCCTCCGATCAGGTGACGTGATAAGCGATACTTCGGTTGTTTTGCCACATTTTGGTGTAAACAATTAGGCGCCCACCGTGGGGCCGATCTACTTTCTAACATCGAATATACCACAAAGATTTTGAAGCTTTTGAGCCTAGTCTCAAAATAGACCGCTTGAATCTACGAGTTGGGCCTTCTGACGAACACTCCTCAAAGTTCAAGCTACTTTTTGAAATAATGCCGCCAAAAGCAAGTACGGAAGCAAGGGCTAGGACATCTAATGAGGGAAATCGAGAGGAAACCCCTGCAGTTAACCAGTTTGAAGTAGGCGAGACATCGAACAGAGGCGTGAATGTCACAAGGGGCGAGCTTGATCAAGCCATCGCTGGTCTAACGCAACAGCAGGAAATAGCTACCAAACAGCAGGAAATATCTACCAAGGCTATAATGGCAAGGCTGGTTTCACTCATGGCTCTTCAAGCCGCTACGGCAAAGGTAGCCACAAAACCTACTCGTGCGGAGGCACCGGTTATTCTTCCTCTAGTCCGTATCAAGAAAGATCTATCCAACGGATCTCCGATTTTGATAAGGGAAATCATGAGAATTCGAAGCAAACTGATCGGAACCATAATGTGGGGGTTACTTCTCGTCTAGCGGTCAATTCTGCCAAAGGGGCACTTTCTAATGATGAAAGACCAGGACCCAGGAGTCACAACCGTGATGGCTTGCTCAAGCAAGCCGCCAGTTGAGACAAAAGCGTCCGCCCCGCAGATAGCGTCTACGAGAAGGAACGCCTCAAGAAAATGGTCCAACAGCTTATGAACAAAAGCAAATCTCGAAACGATAGTGAGGCTGAATGGGAATTCGCACCATCGAAGACCCCTCTCACTGAAAGAATCAAAAAGTCGACTTTCCCACGGAAATTCTAGCCACCTACAATCCAAGCCTACAATGGGACAGGCGACCCCAATGTGTTCTTGTTTCGATACGACCAACACATGGATGGGGCCCAAGCAACCGATACGCTTAAGTGTTTGTACTTCCTAGTGTACTTGGAAGGAGTATCGTCATTATGGTTCACTAAACTGTCTCCCAGGTCTATTGATAATTTTTTCACACTAGCAAGATGCTTTCAAGATCAGTTCCGCCTCCAGTCAATGAAGGTTAAAGATATCATGTCCCTCAACGAGTTGGAACAAGCCCCGGGCGAAACGATTAGATCTTTTCTAAATCGGTTTAATGCTGCCGCTGCCGAGGTGGGAACCCACGAGCCAAGGCTAATTCTAATGGCCTTGTAAGGGGGCATAGATAAACAGTCTGAATTTGGAAGGTGGTTAAAAATAAAGAAGCCCAGCCCATTAGAGAAATTCTATGACAAAGCCGAGGAATACATGTGTCTTGAAGATGATCCCATTTATTCTGTTGGCAAGAACAAAACTAATGTGGTTCTGGAGAAAAAGCAAGTCTTCACAAAAACCAATCAAACAAATTCAGGTGGGGGGCAAAAAAGAGGAAACGGTAATGATGCCAAGAATGTTAAGGATTTCAAAAAGCAACGTTTCTTCAATCCCACGGACATTACTCCGCTGAATGATACAATCGATCACATATACACGGCAACAAAGGCTACGGAGGATTATTCGAGCCCAAAACCAATAAAGGTGTCCGAAGAAGCTGCAAATTCAGGAAGGTTTTGCCGATTTCATAATCGACCGAGTCATGACACGAATGAGTGTCGGCACTTGAGAAATCTTATTGAAGAATTGATAAGGAAGAACCGTCTTCAGGAGTATGTAAAGCGTTCATCTTATACTGACCCTACTCAAGGGCAACAGGTTCATCCCAGTCAAGACGGAAGAACACCTGCAAATGGTTCTCGACCTGTTATCAACACGATCAGTGGTGGACCTCATCCGGCAGGAGAAACCTGGGAGGATACTGTCAGGTATACAAATGAACTAAGCAACGCTTCAAAAGAAGATGGGTTCGAAGTTTGCAGTAGCTCACTCCATTGGAAAGTACCAAAAACATCCTGGGAAGACGTGGTATTCCGAGATCGAGATTCTAGTGGGATACTGACTCCAACCATTGATCCAATGGTAATTACTATTGGCTTGGGCCCGACAATAGTGAAGAAGGTACTAATTGATAATGGGGCATCTGTAAATGTCCTGTTTTACAATACCTTCTCCAAGATGGGGTTGTCCATGGATAGTGTGCGAGCAAGTAAAAATAACATACATTGTTTCACTGGTGTACCAACTCAGCCTATTGGAGTAGTCGATCTCCTCGTAGAGCTTGGTTATGCGAAGAAGCAAGTATCCATAATGCAGTCTTTCGTGATAATAGACTCTCTTTCAGGGTATAATGCATTTTTGGGAAGACCAGCGCTAGCTGCTTTCAAAATATCTCTTGCTCCATGGTGCTTGACGTTGAAGTTCCCAACGGAAAACGGGGTAGGAGTAATCAAGGGAGATCCTCAAGACTCGAGAGATTGCTATATGGCAGAGCTGATTGAAGCTCGCAAGTACGAAATCAAGAAGGATGTGGAGACTCCTCTCCGCATCCATGAATACCCTTTATAGCAATTAATGACCTCCCCCTGTGCTGGAGAATACAACGACATGCAAGAAGATATGGACCCACAAAAAACCAGTGCTGGGGAGGAAAGGGCAGCACCGGCTGAAGCTACCATTCCTATACAAGTCCGTGATAACGATCCAAATAAGTTTGTAAAGATAGGATCTCAACTGGATCCTTTGCTGCAAAAAGAATTGATTGCTTTTCTAAAGACAAATTTGGATGTATTTGCTTGGAGCCATTCAGATATGTGGGGAATATCCCCAAGAGTGATTGTGCACAAGTTGAACATTGACCCTAGCATACATCCTGTGAAACAGAAAAGACGAACGCAGGGCCCTGAGAGATCTGAGGCTTTAGAGGATGAAGTGAATAGGCTATTAAAAAACGATTTTATTCGCGGGTCCACCTATCCTAATTGGGTGTCCAATCCAGTTCTTGTGAAAAAATCAAACGGCAAATGGCGGGTGTGTGTTGATTATTCTGACCTAAACAAGGCATGCCCAAAAGACAGTTTCCCCTACCTCGAATTGATCAGCTTGTCGATGCAACAACATGGCACGAACTATTGTCTTTCCTGGATGCATATTCGGGCTACAATCAGATCTTGATGCACGAGCCAGACCAGGATAATACTAGTTTCATAACTGATCGCGGTTTGTATTGTTATAAGGTAATGCCGTTTGGTTTAAAAAACGCTGGTGCCACATATCAACGCCTTGTGAATTCAATGTTCAAAGGACAAATTGGAAAAACCATGGAAGTCTATGTTGATGATATGCTGGTAAAATCCAAAGTAGCAAAAAGTCACATGGAGGACCTTGGCGAGATGTTCCAAATCCTAAGGAAATACGGCATGAAGCTGAATCCGCTCAAATGTTC
Source organism: Allium sativum (assembly GCA_030737875.1). Lineage (NCBI taxonomy): Eukaryota > Viridiplantae > Streptophyta > Magnoliopsida > Asparagales > Amaryllidaceae > Allium > Allium sativum. Next base: position 807,504,242 of record CM060921.1, on the reverse strand, counting down.
ATTTGGTGTAGCTTCCGGGAAGTTCCTTGGCTTCATGGTCAACGCTCGGGGCATTGAAGCAAACCCAGCACAGATAATTGCCTTGCGAGAAATGCGAGCCCGGCGGACGAAAAAGGAACTCCAAAGTTTGAATGGCAAGGTAGCAGCTCTAAGCCGGTTCATTTCAAAGGCAACGGACAGGTGTATTCCGCTCTTTAATGCACTGAAAAAGGAAAGAAAGAGTTTCCTATGGACTCATGAATGCCAGCGGGCATTTGAGGATCTTATCAAGCACATGGAGTCACCTCTGATGCTGTTAAAACCAAAAGATGGAGAAAGCCTATTCCTATATCTTGCGGTATCATCCCATGCTCTAAGTGCAGCCATCATCAGGGAAGAAGATAAAGTTCCGTGGCCAGTATACTACGTCAGCAAAAGGTTTACCGGGGCAGAAATGAACTATCCAAAGATCGAAAAGCTTGCATATGCTTTGCTTGTTGCATCGCAGAATCTCAGGCCTTATTTTCAATCTCACTCTATCAAGGTCCTTACAGATCAACCTTTGAAACAAGTGTTGTTCCGTCCGGAAACCTCAGGGAGATTACTGAAATGGAACATTGAGCTCAGTCAGTATGACGTCACTTATCACCCCAGAAAAGCAATAAATGGGCAAGCCCTAGCTGACTTTATTGCCGAGTTTACTGATAGAGGGGAGAAAATGGAAGAGACCAATGAATTGGTCGCCAGATGGAAGCTTTTCGTTGATGGAGCTAGGAACGAATACTGTGCTGGGGCGGGAATAGTGTTTGAAACTCCAGAAGGACGACAGATATGTTGCGCTCTACGATTCGAATTCCAGGTTACCAACAACGAGGCTGAGTATGAGGCTTTGCTTGGAGGATTGAGAGTTGCGAAGGAGTTAAGCCTGAGAAGCTTGCTAATCTTCAGCGATTCACAGTTGATGGTTTCCCAGATCAAAGGCGAATTTCAGGCCCAGACGGGAAGACTTCCGACATATCTGCGCAAAGCCAAAGAGCTTCTTGACAATTTAGAGTACTATTCTATCTCCCGTATCCCTAGAGGAGAAAATTGGAAAGCCGATTCTTTATCAAAGCTGGCTAGTACCGGAGATCCTCAAATCTTCGGTCTAGTTCCAGTTGAAGTTTTATCTAGTTCCAGTGTTGAAGAACCTGGTGTAGATTGGGTTATGGAGACAACCGACGAGCCAGACTCGTGGATGACCCCCATCAAGGATTATATACTCCATGGAACACTTCTCGAAAACCCAAAGGATCGCAATAAGTTACTCCGGAAATCCTGTAACACCCCACACCCGCTAAGGTCACTCACTATGGGAATGCCTTAGTTTCGGTGAAGTGTTTTAAGTGAATATAGAACAGAAAAATTACAACAAGACAGATATAATGATACTTGCAAATTAAAACTTCATTTCATTGCAGCGGAAAGTAATACATGTTTGGTTACATCATAAAACCATAAACAAGAGTCAAGTACATAATATCCATCTTGATAAAACAAAAGTACATAATCCCGCTACATAACTGATAGCCATAAAAGAAAAAATAAGCTAGGCTTTACTTCAACAGTCCAAGCTCCATAAGACAGATAAAGCGATCCATTCAAAGCCCACTAGTACCAGGCCCACTCTGAGAACCTGAGGGTTGGGGAAAAAGATAAAAACAACGGGGTCAGACATAAGTCTGAGCGAGTCCTATAACTTTAACAATACAATTATTAAAGTAATTAGGGTATGACATAAACCTGGTACGGTACGGTTGGGGATGAATGACTACTACACTAAGCAGCCAACTAGACTTAGGATGAACTAAGATAACTGTAAAGACACATCTACCCACCCAAGGGTAATTACAACACTGTACTTAAGATAACGGTAAAGACGCATCTACCCACCCAAGGGTATTTACTACACTGCACCACACCAGTCATTCCTACTTAAAGGTTGATCCCACTAAGTGTACTTAGTAATTCTTCGCGTACCCCTAGCTGACTACATAGGTGCCGTCTGCCCCTATCTCCACTAGGTGTACCCACTACTCTCATTCGATCGGCTCCCTAACGTAGATATTCGTGTTGGTCCCACGGTGGGGTGTATCATTCCCAAAGTGGCAACCCGTTATTAACACTGATGCACGGCTTATACCTACACGATGCAACAACGTCTTAGCTACCAGCCCGGGCCCACACACGCATATGAAGCCCGTTGGAGTTGCGTTGCCACCGTTAACCCATTTTGGCCTCTTATAGACAAACCCAGTACGCGTGTCCCGTCCTCGACATGGATCGAGCTCACAAAGATACGTATGGGATACTGGTTGTAATGGGCCCCCAACAGTTGACACAAGCTATCCACCTAAGCTTGGCCCCCATCTAGTGTAACCCACTTAACCTATTTAGTTATCATGTCCACTTACATGTTTAAAATTTGGTTAAGTCATCTAATCGTATTTCAATTGCCACCCAAGGCGCCCACTAGATTTCCACATGCCACCCAAGGCACCCACTTAACCCTTTAATCATGTTTTAATTACATGTTCCACTTTGGTTAAGTATTCTAATTGTATTTTCTATTGCCACCCAAGGCAACCACTAGATTTCCACATGCCACCTATGGCACCCACTTAACCCCTCATGTCCCTCTACATGCTATTATGGTTAAGTGTTTCTTAATTAATTAAGACTGTGATCCTCATAAAGACCTCTCACATTAGACTATCTTTTATGACAGCTAGTTAAGCCGGTTGGGTCCGGGCAGCCTTACGTCATAACCGAGTCTAACCTCGTGTCTTTACCTTAATCATGTATTTAGTTTGTGCCTAAGACCTCCCACATTGGGCTAACATTTGTAGCAACTGGTTAAGCCGGTCGGGTCCGGGCAGTCTTACGCTACAAATGAGTCCAACCTCGTGTCTTAGTCGATTAATTACACCTAATTAATCACCCCCATAATTTGTATTAATTATCCATGTTCATATTCAAGTTTTCAAGAATATGGGTAGACCTAACTCAATAGGTAAATTCCCAATTCCATAATATGGGTAGACCTAACTTAATAGGTAAATTCCCAATTATGTCCATCCACTTTATGGTATGCATAATCATACCAACCTCACACAATTTTATTAACATGCATATTAACCCCATCATTCCCTACGTAATTCGTTCTCTTAACATGACATATAAAAGGGAAGATTCATCACCATTACAATGGGTTTAACTAGCATCATCTTAGCATTATCATGGGTTTAAAAGGTGTCAACTTGCATATATGAACATATTATTAAACCCAACTAGCATAAGTAATTAACCCAAACTTACATGAATCACATATGTCATAAGAGGGTAACTTGCATATGTATATATGACATATAAAGGGGTAAACTTGCATATGTATGCATATCATTCAAAGGGGGTAAACTTGCATATATGTATGCATATCATTCAAACACTTAACTTGCATAGCATATTATATGTCAACTTACATATAATCAAATACTTAACTTGCATAGCATATTGATATGTCAACTTACATATAATCAAACACTTAACTTGCATAGCATATTTATATGTCAACTTACATATAATCAAACACTTAACTTGCATAGCATATTTATATGTCAACTTACATATAATCAAACACTTAACTTGCATAGCATATTTGTATGTCAACTTACATATAATCAAACACTTAACTTGCATAGCATATTTATATGTCTACTTACATATAATCAAACACTTAACTTGCATAGCATATTTATATGTCAACTTACATATAATCAAACACTTAACTTGCATACATGTCATATGCTAACTTGCATATAATCTAACATCTAACTTGCATACATGTCATATGCTAACTTGCATATTATCAAACATCTAACTTGCATACATGTCATATGCTAACTTGCATATTATCAAACATCTAACTTGCATACATGTCATATGCTAACTTGCATTTTATCAAACATCTAACTTGCATACATGTCATATGCTAACTTGCATATTATCAAACATCTAACTTGCATAACTAACATCATAGCATGAAACTTGCATAACTCACATCATAACAATAACTAGCATAACTCACATCATAGCATAAACTTGCATATTTATCATCATGAACATATAGCCTCAAACTTATATTAACATCATGAACATATAGCATACAACTTGCATATGATAACAAACTTGCATTAATCCACATACATAGCCATAACCTCAGTATGTCCTATCATAATCACTTAATAATTGGTTATTAAGGCTATAGAAACTCACCACTTGTAGATTAACTCTCATATGATTAGAGATGGAGATTATGACAAGAGGATGAGGGTGGAGGCCATGAGAGAACATTTTGGCATAGTTTAGCTATAGGATTGAATAATGAGCATTTAGGTTTTGGTTAGGGGTCTTTTTATAGAAGACTAGGATAGTTTTAGCTATAGGATATACCCTAGAACCAATCCTAGCCTTTAAAGCATGTCTTGGGGAAGAAGTCAAGTGAAGGAACCATTTAGGGCCCAAAAAAACAGCCCAAAACTCATCCCGGGCCTCAAAAACATGACCAGTTTTCGTTTTTGATTTCTCGTGAAACTTTGACGGGCCATAACTTGGTCATACGGACTCCGATTTACGAAAACTCGGACTCTATTTCGCGTATTTTTCCGAGACGAACGCAATGGCACATCTTGTTTCCCCTGATTCAGATTATTAAATATAATTCTGCCCTGATTTATGTTATAACAAGTTATTCAAAAATACGGGGTGTTACATTCTCCCCTACTTAAAGGATTTCGTCCCCGAAATCTCTAAGTCAAGAAGAACGTATCCTACCAACCAAACAACCGTCTACTAAACCATTAAACACTGGCATCCATTGTCCTTAAAATTTCTAATGACGTATGAACATATGCAAAAAGTGTGTGTATATGCCCGTATACTAATGCAAAATCAGGCGGTCTACTGATTCAGTTGACCTCCTTAATGCAAACCATGATAGTGCCATGCATCCAATATGTATGCGAAAGAACCCTATCGACACATACTATTTCTACATGCGTGCACAATCATACACCAAAATGCGTCATCCATATGATAACACAACCATTATACATCCATAAATATAGCTACCTACACATAGTTATATGCAATATGCAATATGAAGTGACTGGGCCGATCTAGTGTCTAAAGTGTGTGTATATGCATCCACGAGCAACCACTAGCAAACACTTGCATCCACATGTATCCATCATACATAACATGTCTCAAACACATGTTTCAACCATAGGTTACCCTTTCTAAAGGTCAAAAGTACTAACGAGAGGACATACTAAAGATAAGATAAGTACTAGACAACGATAAAGGAGAAATTAAAAGACATACCCTCAAAAAGGAATGGGTACAAGGAACGCATCTTCACTTCTGTCTCCCAAGTAGCGTTGTTCTCGTCATCTCCCCCATTGCACTTTGACTAGTTGAACCTCTCTGTTTCTCAATTTCCTAGTCTCTGACCCAAGGATGCGAGTAGGAGCTCGTCGAATCGTCGCATCACGCTCTACCTCCACTTCCTTAAGCAAGCTCGGCTCTACCACCTCTGCGGTCTCATGTAGGCACTTCCTCAAATGTGACACATGGAATACATCATGTACACTACTAAGTCTCTCGGGCAAACCCACTCTATATGCCATCTGTCCAATCCTTTCCTTAATAGGAAACGGTCCAACAAACCTTGGTGCTAACTTCCCAACGGACCCAAAGCGAACAACATTCCGTAACGGAGATACTTTGACAAAGACCATGTCCCCAACTTCAAACTCAAGATCCGTCCTCCTCTTATCCGCATAAGATTTCTGCATGTCTTGCGCCGCTTTCATCCTTCTTCGAATCAAATCAATCTTTTCCGAAATCTCTCTAACCATATCGGGCCCAAGTAAGATCTTATCCGTAGATTCTCACCAACATGTAGGTGATCGACAAGGCCTCCCATAAAGAGCTTCGAAAGGTGCCATGCCAATACTAGACTGAAAGTTGTTGTTATATGCGAACTCCACCAATGGAAGATCCTCTTCCCATGTACCTCCAAAGTCTAAGATACATAACCTCAAAAGGTCTTCTAGAACACGGTTCACCCTCTCGGTCTGACCGTCCGTCTGAGGATGATATGCAGTGCTCAAACACAACTGAGTCCCTACCGCCTCTTGCAAACTCTTCCAAAACTCTCTAGTGAAGATAGGATCTCGATCGCTCACTATGCTAGAAGGTACACCATGTAACCAAACTATCTCTCGAATGTAGACTGAAGCTAGCCATGGAGCAGTCCTCTTACTCTTCACAGGTATGAAATGGGCGCTTTTAGTAAGTCTGTCTACCACAACCCAAATTCCCGTATTACCCTTCCTCGATCTCGGTAACCCATCGATAAAATCCATCGAGACGTTATCCCACTTCCATTGCGGAACTTCCAATGGGTGAAGCAACCCACCGGGTTTCTTTTTCTCCGCTTTCACTTGTTGGCACACCAAGCATCTAGCGACATACTCGGCCACATCTTTCTTCATACCGGCCCAAAAGAAAACTCGCTTCATGTCTTGGTACATCTTGTCCCCACCGGGATGAATGGTCATCTTCGAACGATGTGCATCATCAAGAATAGCCTTCTTCAAACCCTCGTCTTGCGGTACACAAAGTCTACCGTCTCTACCCAACCACCCCTTACCATCTAGGGTGTACCTACTCAAATGGCTGGATGACTCCCCCCTTATGAGCTTCTCCACTAACTCAACCAACTGTGGGTCATCCCGCTGTGCCTCACCAATCCGTCCCAAAAGAGTAGGTCTGACCTCTAAGGATGCTAGCAAACCAGGTACAAAGTCAACAGAAGGTCTGAAGTCAAACATCGAGATAAATTCCAAGCTTCGTCGTTCAACGAACAATGAACTCAAGGACAACCTTTTTCTACTTAAGGCGTCCGCTACCACGTTACCCTTGCCAGGGGTATACGCTATCTCAAAATCATAGGACGCTAAGAACTCCATCCACCCTTGCTGTCTTAAGATTATGCGCTCGAACAGTCTCCAACACTTCCCTAAGATGTAGGGCATGCTCTTCTCCACTTCTAGAGAAAACCAGGATATTCTCCCATGCAGAATCGTCACAACTATCCATCTCTCACGCAGACCATCCTAGTCGAACTCGACATCCCCCAAGTGCAAGCCCCAAAGGCCTAAACCAATATCAGACAAACACCCAAGGGATACCTCCTTCGAATTCAGATGACCTACGTGAGATGATACTAGTAAAAACGGCTAAATAATTAAGCACTTGACCAACTCTGGATGTCCTTGCCAGTCTCGCTCCAAAACCACCGTTGATCATATAACTGGCTTCGCTTAACCTATTAAGCACATACGAAAACTTGTTTCGCTCTTAGAAAAGACCAAGATGTCATCCACAAAGACAATCAAGAACTTACTTAGGTACTCCCTGAACACCCTACTCATCAAATCAACAAAATATGCGGGGGCATTCGTCAAACCAAATGGCATCACCAGCCACTCATAAAAACTATCCGGAGTCCTAAAGGCAGTCTTATCTATACTATCCTCAGCCACTCTCAACTGATGAAACCCCGTGGCTAAGTCCAACTGCGAAAACACTGAGGCGCCAACCAACTGATCAAAGAGATCATCAAACCTCGGCAATGGGTGTCTATTCTTCTTTGTAAGCTTGTTGAGTTCTCTATAGTCTACACAAAGTCTGAGCGACCCATCCGCCTTCGTGGCAAAAACTACTGGAGCACCCCACTCCGATATACTTCGTCTTATGAACCCCTTCTCAAGCAACTCCCCTACTTGCTTATTGAGTTCCCTCCTCTCACGAGGAGCCATGTGGCGCATTGGCAAAGATACTGGTTTGGCATTATCTACCAGATATATTCGGAAGTCTATCTCCCTCTTCGGAGGTAAGCCCTTCACCTCCTCAAACACATCCGAGTATTCCCGGACCACTCTAACAGATCGCAAGCTCTCGACCGACGCGTCAAGTGACTCTAGATAACTTAGTATAACAGATTCCATGGGATTACAAGAGATCTCGAGAGTGTTACCCAAGCGGGTCATAAGCCTAACAACTCTCCTTTTGCAATCAAGAACGGCACCATTACTGGATAACCAGTCCATGCCTAAAATTAACCCATAGCCCGTGAAGCCCAAAAAGCATCACCTCTAAACTCAACGCTAAGTATAGAAACTTTCAAACCCAAACACATCATGGAGCCCCCAATTGGGTTTGAAACAACTAAGGGATCATCTACTAAACTGGTGTCTAAGTGCAGTGACTCAACTAACAACGAGGAGATAAACGAACTCGATGTGTCAGAATCAAATAAAGAACGAACTGGATGATAAAGAAATCGAAATTCCAACCTAGACGGTCCCCTCCCCATCTGGTATACTAGCCGTGAGGGAATACAACTACCCTCCAGAAGATTCCGTACCTTGCCCTTGCCTCTTTGGACAATCCTAATAAGGTGTCTTATTCCTCCAAAAGGATAACTACTAGCCTTCTTCTTCCCATTCTCCACTCGTAACCTCCCACCACGAGGTTTCGTCTTTCATTAACCAACAATCTATTTGAGCTTTCCTCCTCCTTCTTGAACCAACTTCTAATCCGACAAATGTCTAATTCCCTTGAAGTGGTTTTCCGTCCTTAAAAGATCATCTATACACGGAGGGGAAACTGAAAACGAGAGAGGAAGAGATTCAAAACGGAGAATTCGAAAGATAAAGATATGGCTATCAGGGATTACGCTTTTCTTTCAAAAACTTTGCTCTTAAAAGACGTGTTTTTGAAAATACTTCTTCCAAAAATATTCTTAGAAAATAGTTTTTCTTAAAATTTTATCTGTTCCGGTAACCTTAAGCTCTGATACCACGTGTAACACCCCACACCCGCTATGGTCACTCACTATGGGAATGCCTTAGTTTCGGTGAAGAATTTTAAGTGAATATAGAACAGAAAAATTACAACAAGACAGATATAAAATGATACTTGCAAATTAAAACTTCATTTCATTGCAGCGGAAAGTAATACATGTTTGGTTACATCATAAAACCATAAACAAGAGTCAAGTACATAATATCCATCTTGATAAAACAAAAGTACATAATCCCGCTACATAACTGATAGCCATAAAAGAAAAGATAAGCTGGGCTTTACTTCAACAGTCCAAGCTCCATAAGACAGATAAAGCGATCCATTCAAAGCCCACTAGTACTAGGCCCACTCTGAGAACCTGAGGGTTGGGGAAAAAGATAAAAACAACGGGTTCAGACAAAAGTCTGAGTGAGTCCTATAACTTTAACAATACAATTATTAAAGTAATTAGGGTATGACATAAACCTGGTACGTTACGGCTGGGGATGAATGACTACTACACTATGCAGCCAACTAGACTTAGGATGAACAAAGATAACCGTAAAGACACATCTACCCACCTAAGGGTAATTACAACACTGTACTTAAGATAACGGTAAAGACGCATCTACCCACCCAAGGGTATTTACTACACTGCACCACACTAGTCATTCCTACTTAAAGGTTGATCCCACTAAGTGTACTTAGTAATTCTTCACGTACCCCTAGCTGACTACATAGGTGTCGTCTGCCCCTATCTCCACTAGGTGTACCCACTACTCCCATTCGATCGGCTCCCTAACGTAGATATCCGTGCTGGTCCCACAATGGGGTGTATCATTCCCAAAGTGGCAACCCGGTATTAACACTGATGCACGGCTTATACCTACACGATGCAACAACGTCTTAGCTACCAGCCCGGGCCCACACACGCATATGAAGCCCGTTGGGCTTGCGTTGCCACCGCTAACCCGTTTTGGCCTCTTATAGACAAACCCAGTACGCGTGTCCCGTCCTCGACATGGGTCGAGCTCACAAAGAAACGTATGGGATACTGGTTGTAATGGGCCCCCAACAGTTGACACAAGCTATCCACCTAAGCTTGGCCCCATCTAGTGTAACCCACTTAACCTATTTAGTTATCATGTCCACTTACATGTTTAAAATTTGGTTAAGTCATCAAATAGTATTTCAATTGCCACCCAAGGAACGCACTAGATTTCCACATGCCACCCAAGGCACCCACTTAACCCTTTAATCATGTTTTAATTACATGTTCCACTTTGGTTAAGTATTCTAATCGTATTTTCTATTGCCACCCAAGGCAACCACTAGATTTCCACATGCCACCCAAGGCACCCACATAACCCCTCATGACCCTCTACATGCTATTATGGTTAAGTGTTTCTTAATTAATTAAGACCGTGATCCTAATAAAGACCTCTCACATTAGACTATCTTTTATGACAGCTGGTTAAGCCGGTTGGGTCCGGGCAGCCTTACGTCATAACCGAGTCTAACCTCGTGTCTTTACCTTAATCACGTATTTAGTTTGTGCCTAAGACCTCCCACATTGGGCTAACATTTGTAGCAACTGGTTAAGCCGGTCGGGTCCGGGCAGTCTTACGCTACAAATGAGTCCAACCTCGTGTCTTAGTCGATTAATTACACCTAATTAATCACCCCCATAATTTGTATTAATTATCCATGTTCATATTCAAGTTTTCAAGAATATGGGTAGACCTAACTCAATAGGTAAATTCCCAATTCCATAATATGGGTAGACCTAACTTAATAGGTAAATTCCCAATTATGTCCATCCACTTTATGGTATGCATAATCATACCAACCTCACACAATTTTATTAACATGCATATTAACCCCATCGTTCCCCACGTAATTCATTCTCTTAACATGACATATAAAAGGGAAGATTCATCACCATTACAATGGGTTTAACTAGCATCATCTTAGCATTATCATGGGTTTAAAAGGTGTCAAGTTGCATATATGAACATATTATTAAACCCAACTAGCATAAGTAATTAACCCAAACTTACATGAATCACATATGTCATAATAGGTTAACTTGCATATGTATATATGACATATAAAGGGGTAAACTTGCATATGTATGCATATCATTCAAAGGGGGTAAACTTGCATATATGTATGCATATCATTGAAACACTTAACTTGCATAGCATATTATATGTCAACTTACATATAATCAAATACTTAACTTGCATAGCATATTTATATGTCAACTTACATATAATCAAACACTTAACTTGCATAGCATATTTATATGTCAACTTACATATAATCAAACACTTAACTTGCATAGCATATTTATATGTCAACTTACATATAATCAAACACTTAACTTGCATAGCATATTTATATGTCAACTTACATATAATCAAACACTTAACTTGCATAGCATATTTATATGTCAACTTACATATAATCAAACACTTAACTTGCATACATGTCATATGCTAACTTGCATATAATCTAACATCTAACTTGCATACATGTCATATGCTAACTTGCAAATTATCAAACATCTAACTTGCATACATGTCATATGCTAACTTGCATATTATCAAACATCTAACTTGCATACATGTCGTATGCTAACTTGCATATTATTAAACATCTAACTTGCATACATGTCATATGCTAACTTGCATATTATCAAACATCTAACTTGCATAACTAACATCATAACATGAAACTTGCATAACTCACATCATAGCAATAACTTGCATAACTCACATCATTGCATAAACTTGCATATTTATCATCATGAACATATAGCCTCAAACTTGCATTAACATCATGAACATATAGCATACAACTTGCATATGATAACAAACTTGCATTAATCCACATACATAGCCATAACCTCATTATATCCTATCATAATCACTTAATAATTGGTTATTAAGGCTATAGAAACTCACCACTTGTAGATTAACTCTCATATGATTAGAGATGGAGATTATGACAAGAGGATGAGGGTGGAGGCCATGAGAGAACAATTTGGCATAGTTTAGCTATAGGATTGAATAATGAGCATTTAGGTTTAGGTTAGGGGTCTTTTTATAGAAGACTAGGATAGTTTTAGCCATAGGATATACCCTAGAACCAATCCTAGCCTTTAAAGCATGTCTTGGGGAAGAAGTCAAGTGTAGGAACCATTTAGGGCCCAAAAAAACAGCCCAAAACTCATCTCGGGCCTAAAAAACATGACCAGTTTTCGTTTTTGATTTTTCGTGAAACTTTGACGGGCCATAACTTGGTCATACGGACTCCGATTTACGAAAACATGGACTCTATTTCGCGTTTTTTCCCGAGACGAACGCAATGGCACTGCTCGTTTCCCTTGATTCAGATTATTAAATATAATTCTGCCCTGATTTATGTTATAACAAGTTATTCAAAAATACGGGGTGTTACAAATCCCGTTTGTATCTCATTCAGGATGGTCACTTATATAGGAGAGGATTTTCAACACCTATGCTACGGTGTGTCACGAAGGAAGAATCCAAAGCAATCCTGGCAGAATTATATGAAGCAGATTGTGGACGGTATGTAGGTGGACAGGCACTGGCCAAAAACGCTCTTTGATATGGCTACTTCTGGCCAGATGTAAATCTCGACTCTATGATCTTCGCTAAAAAGTCTGACCGATGCCAAAAATTTGAAAAGATTCTAAAGGCTCCATCGAATGAATTGACGCCAATGGTAAGCCCTTGGCCATTCGCTGTCTGGGGCATAGACTTGATTGGAGTATTGCCTACTGCAAAGTCCAATTTCAAGTATGCCATAGTTGCTGTGGATTACTTTACTAAGTGGGCGGAAGCTGAGCCGCTGGCAACCGTTACGTCAAAGAAGGTGATCAACTTCGTTTTGAAAAATATCATATGCAGATTTGGAATCCCACAGAAGATTATCACCGATAATGGTACAAAATTCGAAAGTGGCGAGTTCGTAGACTTTTGCAACAAATATCACATTCAGAAAGGTTTTGCAGCGGTTGCCCACCCGCAGGCCAACGGGCAAGTCGAAGCAGTCAACAAAATCCTAAAGTCTACCATTATAAAACTTCTCGAAAAAGCTAAAGGTAGCTGGATTGAAGAACTGCCACTTGCACTATGGGCCTATCGTACGACTCACAAGACTGCAACAGGGCACATTTCATTCTCCCTGGCATTTGGTTCAGAAGCAATGATACCTTTGGAGCTAGAAGTTCCTACTCACCGCAGAATTCACTTTGACCAGAAAGAGAATGAAAAGCTGCAACTTGAAGCTCTTGATTTACTCGAAGAAAAAAGGACTGAATCAGAGCTCAGAATAGTCGCCCACCAAAGGAGGATTGCCCGACACTTCAATCGAAGAGTCAGGCATAGAACATTCGAAGTGGGAGACCTAGTGCTAAAGAAGATCATGACCGCAACAGGAGTCTTTGGCCCCAATTGGGAAGGTCCATTTGTCATCGACCAAAAGCTCCTCGACGGTACCTTTAGGCTCACGACTATAGATGGAATAGAACTCCCAAGGGCTTGGAACACTGATCACCTCCGGCGTTATTTCAAATGATTCTCTTAACTCATGTTCTTTTATTCTTTTGTCGATATAATAGATGCTTTGTATGAAATTACATGAATATGAATAAAGCAATTCATTTGACTCCTGTCTAAATTGTATATCACACACCTTTGATTATATTCGAAGATGCTCAGTTATGATTACAGGATACAGTTAAAAGGAAAAAATTCGCTGGCTCATTACCCGATGAAAGCCCGGTGTTAGTTCATTCCGAAAGGGCAAATTAAGTACATGGATTCACAAAGCACTCCCGTCAAAATACGCGAGTGAGAAATGTGTCCATAAAACAAACAGAAGAAACAAAACACCAAGGACAATCAACGGGAGAAACCAACGGAATAAATTCAAGAAAACTAGCTAAATTCCACCAAAGGAGTATCGTCCGAAAGGATCGACCTAGGGTTAAGGTTTTATTACCAAGGCATCTTGATCAACTCAAATGTCCAATAAAATCAATACCCACTCTGTGGAACTTGGCAAACACAACTTTAACCCAAAACCTCTCCGGGGGTGCTCAATCAAATAACTTAAAGTCAGGAAAAATCTGACCACGTTATTACCAAATTGAGTCCTTAACCCAAAACCCCTCCGGGGGTGCTCAATCAAATAACTTAAAGTTAGGAAAAATCTGACCACGTTATTACCAAATTGAGTCTTTAACCCAAATCCTCTCCGGGGGTGCTCAATCAAATAACTTAAAGTCAGGAAAAATCTGACCACGTTATTGCCAAATTGAGTCTTTAACCCAAAACCTCTCCGGGGGTGCTCAATCAAATAACTTAAAGTCAGGAAAAATCTGACCACGTTATTGCCAAATTGAGTCTTTAACCCAAAACCTCTCCGGGGGTCCTCAATCAAATAACTTAAAGTCAGGAAAAATCTGACCACGTTATTCCCAAATTGAGTCTTTAACCCAAAACCTCTCCGGGGGTGCTCAATCAAATAACTTAAAGTCAGGAAAAAATCTGACCATGTTATTGCCAAATTGAGTCTTTAACCCAAAACCTCTCCGGGGGTGCTTAATCAAATAACTTAAAGTCAGGAAAAATCTGACCACGTTATTGCCAAATTGAGTTTTTAACCCAAAACCTCTCCGGGGGTGCTCAATCAAATAACTTAAAGTCAGGAAAAATCTGACCACGTTATTACCAAATTGAGTCTTTAACCCAAAACCTCTCCGGGGTTGCTCAATCAAATAACTTAAAGTCAGGAAAAATCTGACCACGTTATTGCCAAATTGAGTCTTTAACCCAAAACCTCTCCGGGGGTGCTCAGTCGAATAACTTAAAGTTAGTAAAAACTTGACCACGTTATTGCCAAATTGAGTTTTCAACCCCAAAGCCTCTTCAAGAGGCATCCACTCATTTCTCGAATACCTAATACATCCAGATGCAAAGGATGAGGTATTTTAGCAAAGTTGGCATGAAGAATAAAAAAGCTCCAAATGACACAATGCAATGACGGATGCTTTTCAAATTCTAATTACAACTTAAAAGCATCCAACTCTCAAGTCCGTTTTCAATCTATCAAAGTTGAAATACTCCACTGGTACGGGGGCATATCATGTCACAAAAGTGATTGTTTGGTTCTTTACGTACCAAGGGATCACTACAACCATATAGTTGAAAAATCCATAAACAAGCGAAATGTGTAAAGTGAGATGTGCAAGCGCGGTGTACAAACCAGAATGTGCGGAAAAAGCGTAATAACAAGGTCAAAAGTACAAAATTGCAGAAACATTGTCGCAGCACATAAGCACATCACATACCAAAGAGAAACCACCAGCATCATAAGTACACACATAGAGTACTAACAAAAGACAATCTAGAAGTCAAAGGCGAGGGCTGGCACTCGCTTACTACAGACCAGTCTAAATTAAAAGTTCGAAAGGTAAGGATCATCAAACAAAGAGTGCTACACAATCGGGTCCTTCCTGGGCCTCCTGACCTTCCTCTTTGCTGGGACAGAACCTGAAGAGGAAGCACCAGAAGCATGCCTTTTGTCAGAGGGACCGGCTAGTTCAACATCACCTTTTGGGAAAGCAGCAATGATGGTATCCCGAGCTCGTAGAGCTTGAATCAATTTCATCTTGTCCCCTTCCAAGACAGCAATTCGCTCGAGATTTTCCTTATGAAGTTTATCCAAATCTCCGGCTAGTGTGTGCCAATCTTGGAGATTCTGAGCGGTTTGATCCTGTAACATGCCCATTTGTCTATTAAACTGCCCCAAAGCACCCTCCATTCGGCTCAGTAACCCTGATTTAACAACGTTCATATCACTAGACATAATCTGATGATCAGAAGAAGAGACACCCACATTGGAAGTAACTCCTCGTAAATTCCAACCGGGAAGACGTCGAGCAAGTCTAGCATCACGTGCTCCTGGAGAATAGCGGGGCCTGTTTATAATTGCTTGGAGTTCAGGATAAGAAGGCCGAATAAGTGGAGGGGAGTTCACAGAAGGCTGGGCGGTTGTTTCGGCATCCCTATCAAAATATCTCTTTGCAGACTCCTCTCGAGACATGTCCATCCTGCACAAGAATTTCACAATTTTTTTTTGGTCAACAATCAAATT
Source organism: Allium sativum (assembly GCA_030737875.1). Classification (NCBI taxonomy): domain Eukaryota; kingdom Viridiplantae; phylum Streptophyta; class Magnoliopsida; order Asparagales; family Amaryllidaceae; genus Allium; species Allium sativum. Next base: position 807,488,120 of record CM060921.1, on the reverse strand, counting down.
CAAGTGTCGATGGTGCTATGAGCTAAACTGATCGGTCGTACGTGGTCAAACAAGATTGGTCAGTTAAATATGATAAAATCTGGTGGGCCTAAATCTTATCCAAGACTGATCGCTTTGAAACAAAACTAAAGCGCTGATCGCTCAAAATTTGCCTGGGTCGGTTTATAACAAACTTCATCTCAGGTCGGTCCAAACTCCGCCAAAGCCCTACTCAGTCCAAAAGCTGATCGGTTTTAGGGGCGTCACACATAAAAATCGACCTGGGTCGGTCGTACTTTGAAAGTAAACATGGTCACTCCCACAAACATGATTATTTGATACAAACATCATAACGTAATAACAGTATAAAGGGATGATCCTCGAAAGAAGATCAGAACATGCATCAGCCATTAAAGCATTTACACAAACAGGTTGTGATCGCTATGAAAGTAGTACAAAGATTGTTCATTTCGAAATCATCATCCACAAACTCGAGTGTAAATGAATCGATTACTACATTACTATCAAACATTCCAATGCTTAGAGAATTCCTAATTCAAAGATTCAACAGCAAAGCTACAAATCATACGATAACACCAACTCAAACACAGTTCAGCCCAGAGCAGAATCCGTTCAAAGCAATGAAGGCGACTACGGATAAATTAACATCAAGGTGAAGACTCATACCTGCAATTATATCAACTATTTGAATAAGTCTGGTCCGGACCTCCAGGTTTTGATGAAATGAGAGTTCGAGCGACTGAGATTCAAACCTATGTCAAAGATTCGAGGAGAGTGGCTGTCAATAGATCGGGTTCCTGAATTGAGTTGGAGAAGCAAATTGAAGTTGGAAATTTTTTCCTTAAGATGGCGCCGCCATTAAAAGAAGAAATTTTTGGGGTTGGAAAAGTGAGGAACACCAAGGGTCAAAAAGAAGATATATAGCCAGGACGACCAGTTGCTTCGATAAAACCGACCCCGGTGAACCAAATTCAAAACTAGAGAAAAAACCGACCCCTGCGAGCCATGTTTAAAACCGAGCCCTAGTTAAACCTGATCGATCCATTAACGTATCGGAGTCCATAATTTTTCGTAAAAAATTACGAAACTCTGAGGGGCAAAATGTTATCCACTAAAAACGATCGATGGGTTATTGATAATTTTATACGGGTCGGTCTTATAGCACTTGAGGAGTGGTCGGTCAACATGGGTGAAACATCTGGTCGTTCCAGATTTAAGCCACTGATCACTCTGTCTTTGAATAAAAGCTACAGGATCGGTTCTGCAATGCTAAAGAACTGGTCGGTTCCCATCCCTCTCATGGCTCGAACCAAAAAGATTGATAAAACGTCTGGTCGCTAAAGATGAAGAAGATCTCTGGTCGCTCCAGATGAAGAAGATCTCCGATTGCTCAAAATGCAAAAGACAGCTGGTCGTTCTTCTCTCAAGACCGACCCCATATTTGAAGAAACCAATTCTGATGTATTCTCGATCCTGGTCATGCATTTCTGGAAGGCAGCGCCATCTCCGGTCGTTCCGCTTTACTGGTTCAAGCTTCCTAGTCATTCTTTGGTCAGTCCGCTCCGCGTTCTAGTTTCCTGGTCGTCTTTTCTTCTAGCGAAGGCCCCTGGTCGGTTAAAACGCTTAAAACGGCTTGACAGCTGGAGACAACTGGCAGTGGCATTCTCGTAAATACCAAAAATACCGACCAGGATCCTGAATACAAGATTTCAGCCATTTCTCCGCCTATAAATAGCACCCTACCTCCACCATTTGAGGGGGACTTTTCTGGAACTAGGAGGAGGTGCTGTCAAGTTGTTTTCTGGACTTCTTCAAGCATTTCTACATCTCTTCTCCATCATTCATCGAAGATCTAAGGAGCTTATGATCATGGCTTCCATGGAAGGATTGGCATAAACACTTCAAGCTTTCTACCATTCTCAAATAATCATAGAGTTGAATGCATGTCAAAAGTTCTTTTATGAATGTACAAAGGAGCAAATATTGTAAAACTTATGGTGAATAATGAAAATCTATCTTTAAAGTGGACGTAGACTCGAATAAGAGTCGAACCACTATACATCCTTGTCTTTTTTTTCATATTTTGATGTTTTGATATATTAGATACGGACACATTCAATAAAAAAGGTACTCTTACACCTTGCCTCTGAAATGGTGACGTGCTTCCTAAGCATCTCGCCTCCGATCAGGTGACGTGATAAGCGATACTTTGGTTGTTTTGCCACATTTTGGTGTAAACACCACACATGACCGACCACTCATATCTCTTGAGTGTATCGAGTGTATATCACCAATGGTTGTGTACAGAAACCATTCCCGAATAGGCAGAATCGATAGATTAAGAGACAAAATGAATTTCTCCAGATAGGTGATGCTACACCCTAATGGGAGCGACCAACATAGCCATGCTGCCTGCCCGATTTTTGTCATTTCCTGGGTATGAGGCTTGAGGATAGACTTATGTTTCATCATCACTATTTATTTCCTTTGAATGCCACATCATCAAAACTTCCCGATCACTAATTGACTTCCTCAAAAATATATTATAGGTATACGGCGAGAGAAACGAATTTCTCTGCCACCATGTAAATACGTTTGAAAAGATCAACGTACGTGATCAGTTAGAATTAATTTGTCAGACATTCGTCCATACAATTTGTCCTGGGTTTGAACAAACCGAAGGCACTATTCAAGAATAGTCCTTGTATCTCGCTGTCTTTAATTCAAAAATCTGTGACGTACGGCGTATAACCAAATCAAAGTGAAATATTTATTTCGATCTCTTTGAAATGGCTTAACGAATATTTTGTTTACAAATTATAAATCCTTCATGACTAAAAATAAAATTTACAGTTATAATTTCAGTCGGACAAAATAGTATAAGATATTTGTGTTTATATCCGAGTATTTGATTATCTTTTAAAATGGAGGTTTTCAGTGTGCGCGTCGCACATGGTCCTTCCTTCCATTTTGTTCGTCTCCTTTTAAGAATACATACCTACATTATTTCTTTGAAAATTTTATTTTCTTCATAATTATATGTTACAACAATTATTCCCAAATAAATTAAATTTATAATTTATAATTATTTTACAGCTTCTATTTTTAAATTTTAACTTCTGGCGGAAACAGTCCTGATTCACTTCTTCCTTTACTTGCTAATTTAAATAAAAATCCTATTTTTATTTAAAATATTTATTTTCCCTTTTATTTAATCCATTATTAAATTTAAAAACTAGTTTAACTTTAAAATATATTAAAAATCCTTATTCAAAAGCTTAAATAACCAAAGTGCTATTTTTGGTCACGTACCACTTTGAAAAACATGGGGTGCGCATGGAAGATCAGCCCATTTCCCATTATTTCTTGCGTGATCAGCCATTTCCCTTTTTGCCAAGCCCAATCCCAAACTGATCGGCCAAGTTGCCAAACCCCCCTGGCTCTCACGTTTTGACCTGATCACCAAGGGATATAACGGATGATCACTCACAAACCCCGATGTCCACTCCTTCTTCCTCTTCTTTATTTTCCCTCCATGCATGTGCACATGCAAAGCTGCCAGTGTCGCCTCCAGCCACCAACGGCCATCCCCACACATCCCACTCCATCCCCCGATCACGATGCACCCTTCCGATCATCCTCCACCTGCCTGAACAGAAATTTGTCGTACCCCCTTCTTCTTTCTAGAAAAACCATCATCCAAGAAAGCTCCCGCCATGCCTTCCCTCGACCACACGCCACCACTATCTTCTGGCCACGTCACCGCACCACCCAGGCGTCGCTATCCCCTGTGGACCACACTCCTCTAATGCCCCCTACGTCGTGCAGTTTCGACGCAGGACAACCGAACCCAAAAACGAAATTTAACCCTATTTTCTCTTATTTTTATAAATCCACTTAATTAAAAATTAAACTTATATTTTTCCCATGATCTGCATCCCCTCCTACCCTTCTGGCCGAACACCATCACCTCCCGTCAAGTGATGTGTCGGAAGTTCACCAAAGTTGAACTTTGGGCTAATTCTTTACTTCTCGAGATCCATGTTCTTAAAAATCTAGATTTTAGTTTTAAAAATCATCAATTTGTTCCCTGATCATGATTATGTAATAAAAACAGTTTTTACCCCATTTGAATTTCCACTTTGATTTAGTGAAACAGAGAACAACTAATGTTGTTTTGTTTTAAAATGACAGTAAGGTTTTGGTCGAGTTTGTTTCCCTTTGAACACTTATATGACTTATGTAAATGGTTTTGAAAAGGTTATGGAATCATCTCTTCAATCCCCTAACCTATGTCCACTGATCTATGTAGGATTGTAGAGTTTCAAACAAAATATAGGGTCTGAGAACACTACCAGGCAATACAACTTTCAACATATGCTACTTAAGGTATCTATTAACAATCAATGATTCCTACATCATAACAAATAAGCAAACCATACATGAGATGTTACTTGAACAAGGACGCAAAAGAAATCCAAGTTTAAATCTTGGTTCAAACATCAAAATTGCAGGAATTTATAACAGAAAATTTTGAAAAGTTTAACTCACCTTTAATCGCTTAAAACCCATGGCTTTCATTGCTGAAATCCTTGAGTGGTTGTGTGTGTTTGTGTGGGTGAGATGTGTGCATGGTCTGGTCTTTATATAGGGGTAAGAAATGAATAAAATACTGGTGGATTTAATGCATGATTTGAAAACAGAAAAACAGCTTTTTGCTTGGCAAATGATTGACAAAGTTTAAAACTCTTTTCTCCCTCAAATCTTTGCATTATCTCCTATATTCACATGGCATTTTCCAGCCTAGATACCACCTGAAAACCCCTACCACTTTTGCTACATCCTTCTCATTGGCCTTGAAGGAAGTATCACATTAAATGTTCTATGTACCACCATTGTTTTTTTCTCAATCTTTCCCCTAAGTTTAAACAAATGTTGTGATTACCCTTGTACCATAAATGCTCATATTTTAATGAGCTTTGAAAGCACATTGCTCACATAACATATTGTGATTTTACAAGAATTTATTTAAAAAACTTTCTTGCCTTCCAAGTAGAAAGAAAATATGAAAATTTTGTACAATAAAAATCAATGTCATGTGATGAAAATAAATGGAAAAATATTTAGAAAATCTATGGTGTAGAGATCATCTAGTGTTGGCAAGATCATGATATCTATGTATGATTTTGTAAATATTTTTATGCATATGTTCATTGACAAAATAACCAAGGTTTTGAAAATTGCAAAGGCTGTGTATTTTCAGAAAATCTAAAGGAAGAAAAGAAAAAGATTGCAAAACTGAAAGTGATATCATCTAAATTGATCTTGCCATGTGCACCATATTTTCCTTTAGATCTTATTTGCTATCACACCTATGGTGTACATGATTCATGGATGAGATCATGAATTGAAAAAGGATTTTGACAACATATGTTCTTTATTTAATGCATATAAAAATACAAATATTTTCTTGCATTTTATTTTGAGAAAAAAGAGATGTTTAATCCAGTTTTGGGCAAGGAGGCTTTAAAGTTAAAAGTAATGAGTTTGTCAAAACAATGTTTTAAATCCCTTTGAAAAAGATGAACAAAGTGTTAGGGAAAGAATGGCATTTTAAAATTGCTATGCATAAGTGTTATTGTCAAATACATTTAAAAAAATGAATTTAAACAACAATATTAAAATATGCCATCATATATACAAAAGAAAAAAAATGCAAATTTACCATTGGCATGTTTTAAACATTTTAAAGTCTTGGTTTTAAAATCGTGTTTGTGAATACATACTCAAGATCAATTAATATGTGTGTTTATGGTTGATGTGAAAACCGGGTCATTACGATTCACATCCTAAAACAAATTCAAATAATTTCTTAATAGGGTTGCCAAACCTTATTAAATAACAATCAGTCAAAGAAATAAATAACCCAAACATCCATGGTTTCAATCAAAGGTGTCAGGTGCTACTAAGCACTGTCTGCATCCTAGTATATTTTTAACTGTAATATAAATTGTGTGAGAAAGAGTTATCACCTTTGGTTTCCACTCCATCACTCTTTAGCGGACGCTGATTTTAGATTTATTTACAATGTGTAGCGTTCTTCACCGTGATTCCAACGCAATCTGTTTCACGTAGTTTATATTAAAAATCACAACGCTTCATATATTTAAAAATAAAATTTTTATAATGTTATTCATATAATAAAAATCATATTTTTATAATGTTATTCATATAATAAAAACCATATTTTTATAATGCTATACATATAATAAAAACCATATTTTTATTTCTATGTTGCCTACATAAAAATCGTATTTTTATTTCTATGTATATGAAAATAACTGATTTTTTTTCAACAATGCTTTAAAAAAACAGTGTTTTTTTAAACTATGCTAGTATATTTTTAAACAAAGTCATTTACAATAAAAATCCTATTTTTTTAAATTCTGTTACATTATAAAAATTACATTTTTATTCGATGTTTATATTTATAAAAATCATATTTTTATCTTTCTAAAAATTATATTTTTATCTAACTAAAAGAAATTGATCTAACTAAAACTTATATTTTTTTATAATAAAATATCAATTCTTTATCTAATAAAAAATCAGATCTTTATATTATTGAAAATCAGAAAAATTCACCATTTTCGATCGGAGGAGGGGATGTTGGTAATGGAGCAGGGGCACAGGCGGTGCTGGTGATCGCATGGAGGCAGAGCTGACCGGCTGCGGCGGATTTAGGGCGGCGACAAGGGTTTCAATTAGGAGTTGTGGGGTTTCTTGAGGAAGAGAGAGAGAGATGGAGAGAGAGGAGGATGAGGAGGGAGAAGGAGGTGGCGGCGGCCTCTGGTGGTGCGGCGGCGTTAGGGTTGCGGTGGGACAGGAGGAGCAGGTGATCGTGATTTTGTTTTTTTTCTTTTCTGTTATGAACGACGGGGATGGGAGGGAAGATAAAAAGGGGGTTTGACTTTTATATTTAATTTTAATTTTAATTCCCAAAAAGTTAGTTTTTCGTTCCAACTCCAAATTGAACCCAACGACTATTGGCCGTAGCGAAATACCCTCATTCCGGACATAATGGAATATGTTCCGTAAGCTAATTCGACTGTTTCGATCAATTTTTCTTCAAATTAAATACAAATCAATATATATTAAATTTCAACGTACATTTTAATTTATCGGGACCACATGCCGATTCGAAAAATTCCCGGAAAATAAATCTAGCTATGTTTTGACGATATGGTCCTAACAAAAATAATTTCATCGAATTTGGAGACCATCTGTAAAATGATCATTTTCCAGTCGATTAAATTCAAACTGAATGTGGCAAACACGTTTAAATTCACCACGCTCACATATTAGTTCCAAAAATTATGAAAACTGGAATCCAGCAATAATTTGATATTTCAGATCCAACAAAAGTGGTTTTGTCGAAAATGGAGGTCGTTTGCAAAATGGCTATTTTTAAGGGTTATATATTATATAATATATATATATATTCCGTAGCGACTATTTTGAATTTCAAACTGGACATAACTTTCAAATTATATTATGAAATCTCAGTTTTTCACATTCATTAGAAAGATCAAATTAAACCGATTCAAATATTTCTTGTTTCGCTGAAATCCGATTTATTTTGAATCCTATGCATTCATTTGAAATTTAAAATTTAATTTTCAAACTACCGCTCAATTTCAGGCTCGTTTTATAATTAAAATAAATTTATATGTTCTAACTTTGATTAAAATAAATTTTTAGTCGTCATTATTTAAAATAAATCATTTTAAATATTCAAAATATATGAAAATAGCTAAAATAAAATCTTTAAATCGGTTCTGAAAATCCGGGTTGTTATAATTTCCACCACTTAAAATCTTTTTGTCCTCGAAAGGGAAAGGAGTAGAAAGTTGTTTAACTAACCAACTCAACTTTCATTCTGGCTTTCATTCTTCAACTTTTCAGTTTCTAAGAATTTTCTAATTTTTCAAAAATTTGCCTAACACCCTAAATTTTTGAAAAATTTCGCCATAACTTCCTTTGTACGGGGAGACCATTAAAACCGCAACTTCCCTCACAGGGCCCTCACTAATCCAAAAGAAAAAGAAAAAGCCAAGCGGCTAGCCAATCGGCTCATGAAATCATCAAAACCCCAGAAAATAGCAAACATGTACCTATTTGTCGGACATACAGTTTTATTACTCATCTAAGCTTCCTTGCTATGACCTGTTCAACGTATAGACATGTATATGCATGCAATTTCAATCAATTTTCAATTTGGCTCAATATTAAATTTAATTTGGCTAAATTTACCTTTCCATTATCATATTGGTTCTAATAATTTTATTAGCTAAACTAATAGTCAAACAACACAACCAGCAATCAATTAATTGAATATCTTTTCAATCATATATCTTTAATATAGTCAAAAATCATATTTTAATGCCAAATCACATTTAATAGACCCTATCTAAGTTTTGCTTCTCACACCAGTCAATTGGAAATATATATAGATATCTCACTTTCGAAACTTGAACATAAACCATTATGATGGTGCACCGATCATCAGAATCATCTCCGGACGACTAGAATGTGATTCCATATCTATCCAGTATATTTGAGGCTTTGTATACACGTTTGCAAGGCGTATATGCAAAATCTTCATATAGTAGACTGTCCAAATTTAATATAAAACAAAATACTCAAATATGCATGATAAGTTATAATTTTCCAAAATTAAATTCGTTTTTATAAATAACACTCTTCTAACTCAATCTAGGATACTACTTATCCTATCTCTAACAAGTCATTCCTATTGGATGTTACTAATCCAATATCTGATGAATTCTTTCATTTGGTTCTAAGTGTCTTATTCTCGAGTTTTGTAAACCAAAGCTCTGATACCACGATGAAACGACCCAAACTCACCCTTACGGGAAAGCCTAGATTGGGTAGAGAACATGACAAATCAGAACACAAACGAAAGAACATTTCATTGTCATTACAACAATTTACATTAGAGTACGAGAATATAACAGAGTATGAATAAATAATATGCGTCAAAAAAATATCAGAGATTAAAATACAAAGCAGTGGAAAAATAATACATAACACAACTGAAAGAAATACACGAATACAAAGCTTTCCGAATATAACTCCAACTGTAAATCCAGGATCCTCGAAAAGAAATATCTGCCGAATGCCCAATTACTAGTTGCTCGTGTGGAAAATAGGGGCACCTAGAGTTTAGGTTAAACCAATAAACTCCAGGTCAATCATGTGACTAGTGTGAGAACTAAAACAGTTATTTATAACTTTACTTTGAAATAGAGTAAATCAAGGGACCACGCCATACAACCCGGAACGGGTCTCTCCCAAGAATACCAGTGCATAAAACAAACAGCACAATGCTTTTTGGAAATATGAAGCTATTATAAGACTCGGGTCCCATCACACAATGCAACACAATCCGGAGGATGGAGTTTTACCTTATAATAGCCAAACATGTTTGGTACGTTTAAAACAAATCATTTTGATGCAATTATAATTGTATAGTGTATAAAACAACTTCAAATACAAATGTATCGATCATAGACGGCATAGTACCCCATCCTACTATGTTGCCATACTAGTTCTGCAATTAAAACTGAAATGTCACGTATTGGAAATTGGATTTTGTAACGTCCCGCATTTTTATCGTTTTAGATTTGAATATTTAAATTAGTTTAAATATTGAAATGGTAATATAAATGGATTTTTATATAAGTTAAAACAAGTTTAAAACGAATAAATATATATAAATTAAAACGAGCTCGAAATGGCGCGGTAGTTCATAATTTAGGATTTGAACTTCAATCGAGTGTACAGGAGTCATTGTAAGTCGGAATTCGCTGAAACAAGAAACGTTTGAATCTGTTAAACTATAATTTTGTAATGAAAGATAAAAATCAGAATTTCGTATTTTATATTGGGAGTTATGGCCAAATCAAATTTTGAAATAGTCGCTATGGAATTATTTATAAAACGATAATGATTTATTTAATAAAATAAATCGAATTTGAATCAATAGAATATTTATTTGACTTGAAAATGTAATATCGTGTTTAGAATTCATATTGGTTATTCTGGAAATTTCATGAATTTAGTTTGTGTAAATTTATATAATTTATTTTCTATTTTTGAGTCGGTTTATATTAAACTGAATTTAGTAGTAAATCGTCTATTTAATTTAATATCTTATGTATATGGTCGAATTAGACCGTGAAAACTGTTCCAACGTGTTCAGAATAGGTGTAGAACCCTAGAAACGTCTTTTGTTGCATTCAAATAGGGGTTCAATAGCGCGGGATATTTTAATTTAAGGTACACTGCATTAAATAAATAAAAAATAAAACAAATAAAACTAAAAACAAAATAGGGGACGACTTAATACTTTAGCACAGCTATTCTGTAAGCTATTTCCCTGTGTTTTCCTTTCACCTTCACGTCTAAAGATTTTCCTTCTCCCCCAAGCTTTCAAAGATGGTACACTGGAGCTACGCCTACTCCTAACTCTACCGAAAGACTTCGTTCTTATCGTCCTTGCCTTCACGTCTATAAATTAGCAGATGCCTCCACCCATTCTCAAACAATTCGGTTCAGTTCATCATCGTTCTTTTTTCTCTCTTCTGTTACTTTTTCTAAATCGCGATTTCAAAAAAAAAAAAGAATCGAATGCAGATTGGAATCACAACTCGCGACTAAGTTCACAATATCCTGAAGCTCGATTCATCGCAAGTTGCAAGTTGGGTACGATAGTGGTTCGAACGAGTTTTCAGATCCAGATTAAGCCAATTTTGTAGAGAGGGGTTAGGGCATTGGCACGATGGAGGGGTGCAATTGGAGATGAAGTCTCGGAAATGCTAGTATAGGCCAATGCTGGAACCAAAACGGAACTCGATACTGGTATTTGTGCATTTCGGTTTTTCGATGGAAAGTGGAGTTGAGCGTCTGATAACAGACATTTGAGATGGTGGAAAGGGTGCGAAATACTAACTGGAGTATTGCAATGGCCTTAAGGTGATACTGGAATGGGAAACCTGATTGTTCAACAGTAGAAGAAAAGGTGAGGTCGATCACTTGTTTTGGGAAGAGGCCGATGTATTGATGGAAGTGGTTGGCTCTGTTAATTTTTTTTGGAGAGACTGAAGTTGGTCTGAGTGATGAACGGTGGGAGACTTGGAATTCGACTGTTGGTTTTTAGTGGAGGGTTTGATCTTTTGAGGATCAAACTTTGAATCTGTTTTTTTGGGGGATGACAGTAGGCATTTGAAATGGGGAAAGGGAATTGTGGTTTATTTGACAATATGATGATATGGTTAGGAATTTGCAGTGAGGATTGGTTGAATTTAGAGGTGTAATGGCAGTGGAGGAAAGTGCTGAATAGTAGGGGTGTGTGCAAGCTATTTGATGTAATGTCGAAAAGGAAATCGCAGTTCTAGGCTGATGGCAAATTTGGAGCCGGCTCGGGATTTGTTTCATGAATTAATCGAATGGTTGGCATCAAAATAAGGTATGCGTTTTAAATAAAATAAAAATGGCATAGAAATATATTTAAGTAGATAATGTAAATAAATATTTAATCGTTAAATTAATTTAATCATAGGCGATCAATTTATTCAAGACAATTCAAATGGACGTGTAGGTAAGACGATATGGGATATTAATCGGGTATACGGCACGGAAAAACCAAGGTGAGTTAAACTCACTCAGATAATTATTTGAACTGTTTTTAATAGTTAAAAATGTTGTTTTATTGCTTGGTTGCTAAATGGATTGATATAAAGTAATATTATATTATAATAGTAATATATAAAAATAATATTGGTGATTGGTGGTTGGATAATTCCCGCAGTATCATTAGCGGATGCCCGCAGTACCATTAGCGGATGATTTCTCTATGCGCCCCACAATATATATACATAGTGGATGACCTTCTATACCGCGATATCCTGCCTCGAAGCAGGATGAGCATTATTATTGTTGATTAACATCTGTGGATGTAGGAAAAACAGGTTGGAGGGATCCAACTGGATCCCTCAACATTTATTTATTTGTTTTTCATATACATGCTCATATATGATGTGTTTATAACCTGTGACAGTTTTAGTATACTTGGATGTGTTAAAACATTGATTGTTGATTTTGGATAATTTTTAATATCCTAAATAACGATATATGAATTTAAAAATAGGAATTGAAAATGAAATAAGAATTTTGAAAAGAAATATTTATTTCAAAATAGACATGGTTATTCCAAATCCCAATTAAAAAGAATTTAAAAATAAATATTGTTTAAAACAAATATTTTGAAAGGTCGATTTTATAAGGGATGTTGATAAAATGAGTTTAAATGAAATATTTTTTTTAAATAGGAATGCTCGTCTGAAATCTAAATTGTAATATAATTTAAAGGTAAATATTTGTTTAAACAAAGGTGTTAATGAGGCAAATTTTATAAACGACGTTTATAAAAGAAATGAAATGACTGCCATTTTAGTATTTGGAAAACATGGATTTCAAAATAGAATTGAAATATAAAAGAACTTAAAGGAAAATATTTATTTTCAAATTGGAGTGTTTATTGGAATTGAAAAAAAATGTTGGTTTAAGAAATAAGATCAGAAATCAATTGTATAAGTGAGATTTATGTAGCGAAAACCATATATTGAAGTATTTGAGAAAATCGTAATTTAAGCATGGCTTGGAAAAGGAAGTGGGAATGTGGTTTGAAAACTGACATGGATTAGAGTTTTCCTATTCCAAGGGAAATATAAAGGAGATTTTATGAAATAACTCAATAGCAGTTAGATAGAATTTAAAACTTGAAATGTCAAGTATAAATTTAAATTGATTAGTTAAGTCGAGAATGAACTTGGGTTAAGAAACATTATTCATGGTTTAGATGGACAAGAGGTAAAAGCAAAATATTTGAGAAATGGGAATCGTTAGAAGTAAATAAAAAGGGGGTTTTAAATTTATAAATGTTAATGGAATTTAAGTCGAACTAAATAAAGATTGTATTAGGGAAATCTATATAAGTTTTTTTATTATAATAGTAAGGAACTTACAAATGATATTTATATATGCATGTATGTTTTGATATAGGATGCAATTTATTGAAACAATGTTGAGATGGATAAACCTATAAAAGATGTGTGTGGAGATTATTTATATAAAACTTGGTTTTTACAAAGATTAAACCAAAATTGATTTGGTTAAGGGAAATGATATCGTTTTAGTGAAACTTTGTTTCAGTTTAGAAAAGAAAAGACATGTAGCAAATATTTTGAAAATTGTATCTTCCATAATGGTGATAGCAAATGGTTTATCATATTTAAGTAAAATATTTTAAACAGTGATAAGTTGAGGTAAATATCTCGTTTCAAGCGATAATGAATTGTTCTGAGAAATACGTGCTTAAAAGGATTTTAAAATGAAAGGGGCTTTTAAATATTCTTATATATTAATATAAGAAGAAAAATTAGTATTCCAAATATTGGGAAAGAAGAGAAGTTAAATTTAACGAATAAAGAGGATAAAGTGATTGAGAATAATAGAACAGTGAATTCAGTTTTCTTTATGGATGAATGGTTGTTTTATTTGATAGTTAAATAACTGACTATCAAATCTGACTTATACGGTGGTTAGTACGGAAAGACCGGGATAGAATTTATTCGAAAACCATTCTGAATTAACTAATACGTAAACGTAGAATATACGAATCGAAGATGGAGCATTGAAGGCGTAGATCTTCATAAGCGAAAGGACTACTGGTCGAATTCTCTGGAGTCGCGCCCGGAGATATTTTGAAGGTGATCTTGTCGTGGTTGAAATCGATGGATTGCATGGATTACTCGTAACTGATCCATAGGGTGATTCCTAGGATGCGGTAGGAGAGTGCCTTCGGTTTGTCCAGTCCCAGGACAACTTGTATGGACGAATGTCTGACAGAGTATTTCCAAAGGATTCACGTACATTGATTTCTTCAAACGTACAATAGTTGATGGTGGAGAAAAGGTTTTCTCTTGCCTAATAACTAGAGTATTTTTTTGTGGACGTTAATTAAGTGATATCCGATGGATTTGACGATGTGGCATTCAAAGTAATAGTGGCCAGATGATCTAGAAATACGATTATAACCTCAAGCCACACAACCGGGAAATGACAAAAATCGGGCAGCCAGCATGGCTATGTGGGTCGCGCCCATTAAGTTGTATTGTCACCATCTAGAGAATATTCATATTTATTACTTCTTTTCGCTTCTGTTTCTCCCGGGAACGGTTATGTTGCTAGCAACCGTAGGTGACAATATACTCGATACACTCAAGAGAAATGAGTGGTCGTTCATGTGTGGGCCAGGTTGCAAGACGTTCTTGTTGAACCCAGTGTATTCATCTCTAGAGATACACTAGCGCACAGTGGTCCCATACCTTGTCATAGTTGGAATTCCAATCTCCAACAAGCGCCCGCGGTTTTGATTGTGTATTATATATATAGAGCGTGAGATGCAAGCGTTCTACTAGATTGATATTTATTTGTATTTAGACACAATTATAATATCAGAAAAGATATTGATTTCAAAAATGGTTTGGTTTATCGTAAGGTAAAAATCATCCATGTTTATGTGTGGATTGGACTTACAATTATCCTTTTCTTTCGAAATGATTTTTAACTTTAAAAATCAAGTTGGATGCTACCAATAATTTAGTGTGTTTTTCTCACGCTGGTTCACCGGACTGACCTATGGCGTTTGTAACGCTCAGGTCAAACCAACTTGGGTTTGATCGAGTTTACAGGTTCAGGATAGGATGATACAGATTCCAGGAGATGAGCTAGAGGAAATCAGACGTATGATATATATATATATAGCATTCCGCTGTGTGTTTTAAATGAGGACAGACTGTTATAACTGTCCAGATGAATTAAATGGTCGCTGTACTCTGATGAATTGTAAGTATTATTTCATGTTTTAAACAAAGAGTTTATTTCTGTATTATATTTTATTCCACTGCGATGTGAGACTCTGATATTGTGGTTAGCTGTTGTTCTTCTTTTTCTTCTACTCTAATTTTTCTATCTTATATTTTTCTTACCCTCTAACTTCTTTCCTTAACGTTCTGGATTTTCGGTACTCGAGTTTTGGACACGGGGTGTATTGTGTTGAAAATTCGAGCATCGAATTTTCCTGTTCGTTACAGTTGGTATTAGAGCAATGGTTTAGGAATAACCTTGGCTCAGTGGCGTAACTCGATAGAGATGGGATTAGCAATATCCTAGATTGAGTTTAAGTGTATATATATGAGAGCGTATTTGTAGATTTCATATAAAAATTGTTTTGTATTGTCATTTGATCGGTTCAATTTTGAACTGAAATTTGGTACACTATTGTTTTCTAAAGCGAGTAAATGAAATAATTTTACCCAAATTTTTTTGTGTGTATAAAAGATATAGTTTTCTAAATTTATTATTGAAATTTTATTGCTTGATCGATGTGAATATAATTCAAACAAGATTATGAAATCAAAATTGTTAAGTATAACCAGAAGATGGAATGAATGAAGTTTGAAATAAAAATCAAAAATTCATAAATTAAAAGTGGAAGCTAAGAAACAAGCTCCAATATAAATGGATGGATTAAACTTGGTTGAAAAATAAGTTTGGTAGATTTGTATTGAAATTAAAACCATATTAACTAAAACGGATTAGTAAATCAATATGACATGAGAACCCTTGACTTCAAGTTGAAATACAAATTGGTTGAATGTTGATAAACTAAGTAGAATTCGACACATATTGTTTAAATGTGTTGATTGAAATAAAAATTGAATCGAAACCAATCCAATTTGAGTAGTAACAATTTAATGTGTCTAGAAATATTTTTCAATTGAGTTGGGCTGTGAAATCAAGTTTTTAAATAGAAGTAAATATGTGTGTATATATTGAATAGTGAATATAAACACGGATTGTATAAACTTGAGTTGTAATGAAATCGAATGATGAATAAATCAAATTAAAATATGATTGAAATTTGAACTCAAAATTTTATGGACTCGTAAATTAAAAATAAAACTTGGAATTCAAGTTAAAAATTAAAAGAACTTGTGAATTGAAAATTTACTTGGAACTTGAATTTTAAATGAACTCGACTTGTTGTAAGTAAGTATATACATATCTGAAAATGTGTTTCAAACTGTCACAAGTTAGGCAAGAAAACCGATAAATGGATAAATTACTAAAGTGGAAGTAAAAAAGTTGAATTGATGGTGGTTGAACAAGAATGGATATGTATGTGATTACACAGGTTTATTGGATGGAAGCAAGTATGAAGAATAAATATGGGATGCCCGACAAAAAGGTACATGTTTAACTCAATATGAGGTTTTATGCACCGAATCGGCAAGCCACTTGGCCTTTTGATTTTCTTTTTGAATGGAAAGGTCCTAGAGAGGCGAGTTGAGGTTTGAAATATTGACCGGTACAAGCGAGGTGCTGTCGAAATTTTTCGAAAATTTAGGGAGTTATAAAAAATTTCAATAGTTTTGAAAATTTTTGTTAACAAAAAGTTAATCAAAGTTGAGGATTTTTGAGTGGAATAGGAAACTAGTAAGTGGGTTGCATAGGAAAGATGTTAAAGGGAGTATCAAGTTGCATGAGTCGAATGTGAGAAGTTAATAAGGTATAGCTTCATTTCCTACTTAATAATTTCGGGGACGAAATTCTTTTAAGGGGGAAGGAATGTAACGTCCCGCATTTTTATCGTTTTAGATTTGAATATTTAAATTAGTTTAAATATTGAAATGGTAATATAAATGGATTTTTATATAAATTAAAACATGTTTAAAACGATAGATATATATTAATTAAAACGAGCTCGAAATGGCGTGGTAGGTCGTAATTTATGATTTGAACTTCAATCGTGTGTACAGGAGTCGTTGTAAGTCGGAATTCACTGAAACAAGAAATGTTTGAATTTGTTAAACTATAATTTTGTAATGAAAGATAAAAATAAGAATTTCTTATTTTATATTGAGAGTTAAGGTGTAATGACCCGCATTTCCCGAGGTATATAATTAATTTATTTAATTATATAAATGGTGGTTTAGAGAATTCAAATGGTCGTTAATTTAATAATAGGGAATATTTAATTAAATTAAATAATTAAATAATATATTTAATTCAGAAATAATCATAAATATTGGAAATCACAATATTCTGTGAATGGGGTCGTCCCTTAGATTTAATTCAGCTTAGAGTTGAGTTATATTGACGAATATATTCAATCGACGACAGTTTGAACGTATAATTTTATTATAATTAAAATCGAGCTCGAAATGGCGCTGTAGTTCGCGATTTGGCGATTTGAACTTCAATTGAATGTACATAATTCGTTTTAAGCCGGATTTCTGTGAAACAAGAAACGTGTGGAGCTGGTGGAGTATATCCTTCTAGTGGAAGAGAAAAATCGAGATTTCATCGGGTAGATTTTGATTTACGTCCAAATCAAATTTCAGAAAAGTCGCTGTAGAATTCCTTTATAATTCGTAACGCTTTATATACGTTATTAAATGGATTTTCAATGTAAAATGAATATCGATAAATCTAAAATCTGAAATATCAAACTGTAAATTATGATATGATATTCTGGAGCTATACGATATTATATGTGAGGATGTACAATAATATAAATTTATTCATATTTAATTTAATCATATTTAAATATATTAATATATTTAAATAGGTCATTCAGAGTTTTAAAAATAGCCGGTTTTGCAAACGAAGTCGGAATTTGACGAAACTAATTTTGTTAGATCCGCAATGTCAAATTATTGTTAGATGTCAAGTTTCGTGATTTTTAGAGTCAGTATGTGGCCGTACGGATTTTTAGAGTGAAAAACTGTCAGTATTTCGACGGTTAAAAATACGCTGTGTGAGCATACGGAGTCAAACTCTAACTGCATGTCCATTTTCATGTTTTTTAGGCATCGTATGTGTTCGCAGTGATTTTCAGAAGACGAGAACGAATATAAAACAATAAAAAGAAAATCTCTAAAAATATCCTAGAAAATATCTAGATATTTTATCCTTCTATAAATACCTACCCTACACCATCCAAAACCTAATTCACATTTTTATCCGATCAAATTTCTTCAGCCGCCACTTTTTGTGTTTCACAGTAAACATTTTCATCTTTAAAAATCAAAAAGAAAACAAAGAAAAATCCTTAAATCCCAAACCATACTTCTATGAGCTCGTACTGAGATTTGCTTGCTTCTGGTATCAATATTGTGTGGTGCGATGCTTGTTTAGGGACGTCCAGTTTTATGGCGAGACCAGGGTTGAGTTTCGATTTCAATACAAGGTGTTTTAGCTCAAAGTAATGATGGATTTGGATTCGTGAAGTCGAGTACTGTAGTCTGTGATTCTTTTGGGTGATACCGAGGATATAAGTGTCGATCAAAATCCTGTAGCTCGCGAGAAAGGGGATACGACGGAAATGGGGAGGACCCTTCGAGCGTGACACAACCTTGATGGTGAGGAAGAGGAGATCGAGTAGGGATTTGTTATGATTTCTGTTGGATTTTTAGTGAAGGAATGAGGGTGGATTGGAAGGATTGAACGAGTGGAATGGTGGTGGAATTTGTTACAGCAGGTCACGGTGAAGGTTTTGGGGAAGAAGGGTGTAACGTGGCCTGGGCTTTCTGAGGGGGTAATGGGCCTTTGAAATAAGGTTAAGCCCAAATGAAACTGTTTTAAGTTTTATTTAAATTCAAACGGTGTATTAACTTGTATCATGCGTATCTTGGTCATACGACATCGGAATCAAAAACCGTAAGTTGCGTTGGGATCGTGGGGACGGTGGCTACGTCATGGAACTGACTGGGAGTCCATTGGAGCTCGTTACAATTTATGGTGAAATAAATTGTCAGGTCTAAATCAAAGACAATTAATCGTTTTTAACGATAACAGTCCAATGTGAGTAAATCTCACCAACTCTGAACAGTTTTAAATTTCAAGTTGTATTTTTAGAACTGTTAGAAATTGTCTGTTTGATTGTGTGTTGATTGTTTGATTGAACTGCTAGTCAGCTGATGAAATATTATATATATATATATAAATATATATATAATATATAAACAGTTAGATAGTTATATATTGATTCTGTTTATCAGAATAATTCATATTGAACTGAAAGTGATGACAATCATGTTGTGTAACATCTGTGGATGCAGGGAAACAGGTTGGAGGAATCCGATAGGATTCCTCAACAGTTATTTTATTGTTTTTCATATATTTTTATATATGTTGTGAATTATAACCTGTTGTTGATTGGGTGTGTATGGACGATATGGGACATCGAAATATGGTATGTTAAATACCATAACATACCGGAATATTGATAAGGGAATTTTCAAAGTGATATTGAAAACAGAATATTTATAAACTAGAATATTTATAAATAAGAGATATTTATAAATTTGAATATTTATAAATAAGGAATATTTATAAATAGGAGATAATTTAAAATAGGAAATAAATTCAAAACATTTTCTTTTTGAATGGAAAGGCCTGTGTGGCGGGTTTGGGGATTTTCCTGATGCTCCCAATACAAAGGACGTTATGGCGAATTTTCCCGGGAATATAAGGAGTTAGAATATTTTTCAGAAATCAAATAAAAAGAGAAAGGTTTGTAAATCATTTACAAATCAAAATGAAATAGAAATGTTTGTAAAACTTTTACAAAAGAAATATAAAGGAGTTATATTTGGAAATGAAATAAAAAGGACTTATATTTGAATTGAAATATAAAGGAGTTAAATTTGAATTGAAATCAAAAGGAGTTATATTTGAAATGAAATATTAAGGAAATATATTTGAAAAGCAAATATAAAAGGAATTATTTATTTAGGGAATAAATTAAGAGTTAAAAAGGAATTATTTACTTAAGGAATAAATAAGGAGTTAAAAGGATTTATTTATTTGGGGAAATAAATAAAAGTATAAAGGAGATATTTATTTGTTAAATAAATAAGATAAGATAATGAATTATTTATTTAAGATAAATAAATAAGAAATTTAAATGGATTATTTGTTTGGTAAATAAATTAGATATTATAAAGGGATTATTTATTTAGGAAATAAATAGTATTACAAAGGAGACTTTATTTAGAAAATAAATAGAGATGAAAAGGAAAACCGTTATAAAAGGGAACCATTTTTAAGGTGAAGAACCGTTACTAAAAAGTAAATCCTTAAAAATGAATAAACGTTGTAAAAAGGAAATCTTTATAAAGCGAATAAAGTTAGTTAAATCGAATATGGCATTCGAAGGGAGTTATCGATTTGTTAAATCGAAAGGAGTTAAATCGAATATGGCATTCGAAAGGAGTTAAATCGAATATGGCATTCGAAAGGAGTTAAATCGAATATGGCATTCGAAGGGAGTTATCGATTTGTTACATCGAAAGGAGTTAAATCGAATATGGCATTCAAAGGGAGTTATCGATTTGTTAAATCGAAAGGAGTTAAATCGACTATGGCATTCGAAAGGACTTAAATCGAATATGGCATTCGAAGAGAGTTATCGATTTGTTAAATCGAAAGGAGTTAAATCGAATATGTTATTCGAAAGGGGTTAGTGGAGTCGAGTTAGTTGAATAGAGTTAATCGAATTAGTTATTCGAATAGAGTTAAATAAATAAGATGTTTCGAATTGGTTATTTGAATATAGTTAAACACAAAGAAGTTATCGATTTGTTAAATCGAAAGGAGTTATCGAATTTAGTTATTCGAAAAGGAGTTATCGATTTATTTAATCGAAAGGGAAGATTATCGAATATTGTTTATTCGAGAGAAGATAATCGAATATAGTTTATTCGAAGTGAGTAGTCGAATATTGGTTATTCAAAGTAAGTTAATCGAATATTGGTTATTCGAAAAGGGGAGTTATCAAATCAAATAGATTAAAGGAGTTAATCGAATATAGTTTATTCGAATAGAGAAAAGAAGTTAATCGAATATAGTTTATTCGAATGGAGTTAGAGGAGTTATCGAATAGAGTTTATTCGACAGGAGTTAAGTGAGTTAGTTAAGTCAAACTAAGTGAATTAGTTAAGTGAATTGGTTAAGTTAACCAAAGTGAATTTGTCGAGTTAATCAAATTGATTAGTTCAGTTAATCGAGATAAGTAAATCAAGTTAGGTTAATCGAGTTGAATTAGTCAGTCGAGTTAATAAATTAAGTCAGTGAAACCAAGTAAAACCAGTTAGAGTTGATTGGTTAGAATTAACCAGTTAGAGTTAATCAATCAGAGTTAATCAAATAGAGTTAAGTAAAATTAGAACTGACTAGGGGTAAGTAAATTGAATGGTTTTCTAAGTGCCCATTTGATGTTGGTTACGACCTTCGGGATTTATACTTAGGGGATTGTTCTCATACTAGTTTACATTCAGGGGCTGATAGTTGGGGAAGAGTAGTGATTTGTAAATAAGCAGATGGAAATGTTTTCCAGTGTTAATAACGCATATTTTCTAAACATAGAAAATGAGGGAATATACATATATATATATATGAATGATGATTGTTCGATATAATTTCCATCTGGAAATAATATCGTTGTTTGCACACTCGTTTTTTTCTTTGATAGTTAAATCACAGACTATCGAAGTTTTGACCATTTTAACGTTGTTAATATGGAGAGACCGGTTGGATTATTATCCAAAGAACCACTCTGTATTGGCATAAGCGTTGCGAATCATATATGTCAAAGATAATTGAAGACGGAGTAAAATGCAAGGGCTGTTGTATAAGTCTTAGATAACAGTGACTAAGATGGATATACTGAATAGTGCCTTCGGTTTGTCCAGTCCCAGGACAACTTGTATGGACGAAGGTCTGACAGAGTATATCCAATGGATCGCGTAAGTTGATCTGTTCAAACGTATTCACGTTTGGTGGCGGAGGAATTCGTTTCTCTAAGCTGTATACCCGTGTTATTTTTGGATAAATCAATTTGTGATTTGGCGGGTATGACGATGTGACATTCTAAGTGAATGAGGATGACTTGTGTTGATGAATGTATGACAGAGTATTTCCAGAGAGGTCACGTACATTGATTTCTTCAACCGTACCAAGAGTGGAAGCGGAGAAGGAAACTTCTTTTAGCTAACACGTAATGTATTGTTGTAGACGTCAATTAGTGATTTTCGATGGATCTGACGATGTGACATTTGAAGTGAATCTGATGTGATGATAACGCGTAACCTCTTGCCTCATCATCCGGTAAATGACAGAAATCGGGCAGGCAGCATGGCTAAGTCGGTCGCACCGAAGTAGGGTATATAATCACCTATCTAGAGAATATTCATTTGTTTCTTAAATCTATCAATGTTGACCTATATATATATATACGGGAACGGTTGCTGATCCCAACCGTTGGTGATATACATTTGATACACTCAAGCAAAATGAGTGGTCGGTCATGTGTGGCTGAGTTACAAGATGTTCTTGTTGAACTCCAGTGTATCGTTCCTAGAGTACACTGATCGGAAGGTGGTTCCATACCTTGTCATAGTTGGAAATCCATTATCCAATACGTGCTAGCGAGTTTGATTGTATACTATATATGTAGAACGTGAGATGAAAGCGTTTCTGCTAGTTGATATCTATTTGTACATAGACATTATTATAATATCAAAAGGGTTTTGATATAAAGATATTTTGGATTCTCATAAGGGAAAACCCGTTCCGTTCTGCGGCGTGGTCTTATGAGATATCGTTTACTTGTTCATATACCTGTTTAAACTGTTTTACTCACACCAGTCCCATGACTGACCCGAAGTTTACTTTGTTGTTTTCCCTAAACTCTTGGGTGCCCTAAATTTGTACGGGCAGTCAAGTATTCAGGAATTTACAGATGTACTTGGGGAGCTTGGAGCAGGAGGCTTCAAGATCATATAGCTATAGTCATTTCCGCTGTGTTGTAAGTGCTGTACTCTGATAAGTGCTATTGTATACATAACTGTTATATTTCAAAGTTATGTTATCTATTATATGTTATTCGTTCCGCTGTGAGGTTCGTGTTACTCTGATGTTGTGTTCTTCTTCTTCTTCTATTCTAAGTTTCTATCTTATCTATTCTCACCCTCTAATTTCTTTTAATAATTACCAGGATTTTTCGATGTTTTGGTTATCGACATCGTGCTTATATCGATAACCAAAGTCGCCAAAAATCCGGGTCGTTACAGTTGGTATCAGAGCTTTAGTTAAGAATTACTTGGCTCTGTGGCGTGACTCGGTAGAGATAGGGTTAGTAATACCCTAGATTGAGTTTGAGTGTATATATGCGAGTGAACGTATTTGTATTTGATATAAAAATTTGTTTTATATTGTGGAGATTCATTGGCTGAGTTGTTTATGAGTTCTGGTCGTTCAGTCTGATCCACTGTATCGGTAGGAGTTACTAAACACTTGAATACGATGGACCGACACAGTATGGATATGTGATATATTATCATATATAGGTAGTGATTATAATCGAGTAAGATTATAACATGTGAAATGGTTATATATAACCAATCAGAATTCATATAAGTAAAGTATATGAAATATGATGAATTAAATATGAATTTAAATCAGATTTGGAATTAAAATAAGGAAATTTTAAGTTCCTGGGAGATTGTGAAAACGATTTTCAAACTGAAAGTGATATAGTATTGAACTCACTCTGACAACTGGAAAGTAGATTCCGATGATGATCATGACATCATCGGTGTTCATTTTCGAGTTCTTAGTGACGGATTACTATCGAAGATTTTGTTTTTAAATTGTTTTGAGAAAACAAATGGTTTAGAAAAATTCAAATGTTTTGAATTGGTATTATGATTTCAAATTAATTTGAAAGAAACCCAGAGATTTAAATTTCAAAATTTAAATTTAACTTATGAAGTTAAATAGTTGAAATGGTAAAAGTGAATAAAATTGGAATTTAACTTAAACTAAGTTAAATAAAGATGGATTGGATATGGTTAGAGATAATCTGGTAATGGAAATGGTATTACTTGGTAAAAAGTTTTGAATCAAGGATGAGACTTGAGTTTAAATGAGATTTGGTTTGAGTATAAAACCAATAACTGTGGTAAGGATAAAGTGATCATGATTTGATTGGGGATAACATAGGTATATGCTGAGTCGATAGCATATAGAAGTGATAGAGTTGATATACCCGACAAAAAGGTACAAGTTTATATTTTATATGAGTTTGGAATTTATGAGCCGAATTGGCAAGCCGCTTGGCTGTTTGATTTTCTTTTGGGTTGGAGAAGGCCTAGAGAGGCGAGTTGTGGTTTTACCGATAGGGCTGTACAAAGGAGGTTATGGCAAAATTTTCCAAAAATTTAAAGTGTTAGAAAATTTTCAAAATTTTTGAAAATTTTAGTTAGTCGGAATGAATAAATATTTTAATCGATATTAATTGGTTCAGTTGAAATCAGAAATAAGGGGTAAACAAATTTTAGGAGTTCCAATAGATAGGGTCGTCCACTACCTTAGCAATTTCGAGGACGAAATTATTTTAAGTGGGGAAGAATGTAATGACCCGCATTTCCCGAGGTATATAATTAATTAATTTAATTATATAAATGGTGGTTTAGAGAATTCAAATGGTCGTTAATTTAATAATAAGGAATATTTAATTAAATTAAATAATTAAATAATATATTTAATTCAGAAATAATCATAAATATTGGAAATCACAATATTCTGTGAACGGGGTAGTCCCTTAGATTTAATTCAGCTTAGAGTTGAGTTATATTGACGAATATATTCAATCGACGACAGTTTGAACGTATAATTTTATTATAATTAAAATCGAGCTCGAAATGGCGCTGCAGTTCGCGATTTGGCGATTTGAACTTCAACTAAATGTACAGAATTCGTTTTAAGCCGGATTTCTGTGAAACAAGAAACGTGTGGAGCTGGTGGAGTATATCTTTCTAGTGGAAGAGAAAAATCGAGATTTCGTCGGGTAGATTTTGATTTACGTCCAAATCAAATTTCAGAAAAGTCGCTGTAGAATTCCTTTATAATTCGTAACGCTTTATATACGTTATTAAAGGGATTTTCAATGTAAACTGAATATCGATAAATCTAAAATCTGAAATATCAAACTATAAATTATGATATGATATTCTGGAGCTATACGATATCATATGTGAGGATGTACGATAATATAAATTTATTTATATTTAATTTAATCATATTTAAATATATTAATATATTTAAATAGGTCATTCAGAGTTTTAAAAATAGCCGGTTTTGCAAACGAAGTCGGAATTCGACGAAACTAATTTTGTTAGATCCGCAATGTCAAATTATTGTTAGATGTCAAGTTTCGTGATTATTAGAGTCAGTATGTGGCCATACGGATTTTTAGAGTGAAAAACAGTCAGTATTTCGACGGTTAAAAATATGCTGCGTGAGCATACGGAGTCGGAATTCGACGAAACCAGTTTCGTTGGGACCGTAATGTCAAACTTTAACTGCATGTCCATTTTCATGTTTTTTAGGCATCGTATGTGTTCGCAGTGATTTTCAGAAGACGAGAACGAATATAAAACAATAAAAAGAAAATCCCTAAAAATATCCTAGAAAATATCTAGATATTTTATCCTTCAATAAATACCTAACCTACACCATCCAAAACATAATTCATATTTTTATCCGATCAAATTTCTTCAGCCGCCACTTTTTGTGTTTCACAGTAAACATTTTCATCTTTAAAAATCAAAAAGAAAACAAAGAAAAATCCTTAAATCCCAAACCATACTTCTATGAGCTCGTACTGAGATTTGCTTGCTTCTGGTATCAATATTGTGTGGTGCGATGCTTTTTTAGGGACGTCCAGTTTTATGGCGAGACCAGGGTTGAGTTTCGATTTCAATACAAGGTGTTTTAGCTCAAAGTGATGATGGATTTGGATTCGTGAAGTCGAGTACTATGGTCTGTGATTCTTTTGGGTGATACCGAGGATATAAGTGTCGATCAAAATCCTGTAGCTCGCGAGAAAGGGGATACGACGGAAATGGGGACGACCCTTCGAGCGTGACACAACCTAGATGGTGAGGAAGAGGAGATCGAGTAGGGATTTGTTATGATTTCTGTTGGATTTTTAGTGAAGGAATGAGGGTGGATTGGAAGGATTGAACGAGTGGAATGGTTGTGGAATTTGTTACAGCAGGTCACGGTGAAGGTTTTGGGGAAGAAGGGTGTAACGTGGCCTGGGCTTTGTGAGGGGGTAATGGTCCTTTGAAATAAGGTTAAGCCCAAATGAAACTGTTTTAAGTTTTATTTAAATTCAAACGGTGTATTAACTTGTATCATGCGTATCTTGGTCATACGACATCAGAATCAAAAACTGTAAGTTGCGTTGGGATCGTGGGGATGGTGGCTACGTCATGGAACTTTTGGGAGTCCACCGGAGCTTATTACAATTTATGGCGAAATAAATTGTCAGATCCAAATCAAAGACAGTTAATCGTTTTTAACGATAACAGTCCAATGTGAGTAAATCTCACCAACTCTGAACAGTTTATAATTTCATGTTGTATTTTTAGAACTGTTAGAAATTGTCTGTTTGATTGTGTGTTGATTGTTTGATTGAACTGCTAGTCAGTTGATGAAATATTTTATATATATATATATATATAAATATATATATAATATATAAACAGTTAGATAGTTATATATTGATTCTGTTTATCAGAATAATTCATATTGAACTGAAAGTGATGACAATCATGTTGTGTAACATCTGTGGATGCAAGGAAACAGGTTGGAGGAATCCGACAGGATTCCTCAACAGTTATTTTATTGTTTTTCATATATTTTTATATATGATGTGAATTATAACCTGTTGTTGATTGGGTGTGTATGGACGATATGGGACATCGAAATATGGTATGTCAAATACCATAACATAATGGAATATTGATAAGGGAATTTTCAAAGTGATATTGAAAACAGAATATTTATAAACTAGAATATTTATAAATAAGAGATATTTATAAATTTGAATATTTATAAATAAGGAATATTTATAAATAGGAGATAATTTAAAAAAGGAAATAAATTCAAAACATTTTCTTTTTGAATGGAAAGGCCTGTGTGGCGGGTTTGGGGATTTTCCCGATGCTCCCAATACAAAGGAGGTTATGGCGAATTTTCCCGGGAATATAAGGAGTTAGAATATTTTTCAGAAATCAAATAAAAAGAGAAAGGTTTGTAAATCATTTACAAATCAAAATGAAATAGAAATGTTTGTAAAACCTTTACAAAAGAAATATAATGGAGTTATATTTGGAAATGAAATAAAAAGGACTTATATTTGAATTGAAATATAAAGGAGTTAAATTTGAATTGAAATCAAAAGGAGTTATATTTGAAATGAAATATTAAGGAAATATATTTGAAAAGCAAATATAAAAGGAATTATTTATTTAGGGAATAAATAAAGAGTTAAAAAGGAATTATTTATTTAAGGAATAAATCAGGAGTTAAAAGGATTTATTTATTTGGGGAAATAACTAAAAGTATAAAGGAGATATTTATTTGTTAAATAAATAAGATAAGATAATGAATTATTTATTTAAGATAAATAAATAAGAAATTTAAATGGATTATTTGTTTGGTAAATAAATTAGATATTATAAAGGGATTATTTATTTAGGAAATAAATAGTATTACAAAGGAGACTTTATTTAGAAAATAAATAGAGATGAAAAGGAAAACCGTTATAAAAGGGAAACCATTTTTAAGGTGAAGAACCGTTACTAAAAAGTAAATCCTTAAAAATGAATAAACGTTGTAAAAAGGAAATCTTTATAAAGCGAATAAAGTTAGTTAAATCGAATATGGCATTCGAAGGGAGTTATCGATTTGTTAAATCGAAAGGAGTTAAATCGAATATGGCATTCGAAAGGAGTTAAATCGAATATGGCATTCGAAAGGAGTTAAATCGAATATGGCAATCGAAGGGAGTTATCGATTTGTTAAATCGAAAGGAGTTAAATCGAATATGGCATTCGAAGGGAGTTATCGATTTGTTAAATCGAAAGGAGTTAAATCGAATATGGCATTCGAAAGGACTTAAATCGAATATGGCATTCGAAGGGAGTTATCGATTTGTTAAATCGAAAGGAGTTAAATCGAATATGTTATTCGAAAGGGGTTAGTGGAGTCGAGTTAGTTGAATAGAGTTAATCGAATTAGTTATTCGAATAGAGTTAAATAAATAAGATGTTTCGAATTGGTTATTTGAATATAGTTAAACACAAAGAAGTTATCGATTTGTTAAATCGAAAGGAGTTATCAAATTTAGTTATTCAAAAAGGAGTTATCGATTTATTTAATCGAAAGGGAAGATTATCGAATATTGTTTATTCGAGAGAAGATAATCGAATATAGTTTATTCGAAGTGAGTAGTCGAATATTGGTTATTCAAAGTAAGTTAATCGAATATTGGTTATTCGAAAAGGGGAGTTATCAAATCGAATAGATTAAAGGAGTTCATCGAATATAGTTTATTCGAATAGAGAAAAGAAGTTAATCGAATATAGTTTATTCGAATGGAGTTAGAGGAGTTATCGAATAGAGTTTATTCGATAGGAGTTAAGTGAGTTAGTTAAGTCAAACTAAGTGAATTAGTTAAGTGAATTGGTTAAGTTAACCAAAGTGAATTTGTCGAGTTAATCAAATTGATTAGTTCAATTAATCGAGATAAGTAAATCAAGTTAGGTTAATCGAGTTGAATTAGTCAGTCGAGTTAATAAATTGAGTTAGTGAAACCAAGTAAAACCAGTTAGAGTTGATCGGTTAGAATTAACCAGTTAGAGTTAATCAATCAGAGTTAATCAAATAGAGTTAAGTAAAATTAGAACTGACTAGGGATTAGTAAATTGAATGGTTTTCTAAGTGCCCGTCTGATGTTGGTTACGACCTTCGGGATTTATACTTAGGGGATTGTTCTCATACTAGTTTACAGTCAGGGGCTGATAGTTGGGGAAGAGTAGTGATTTGTAAATAAGCAGATTGAAATGTTTTCCAGTGTTAATAACGCATATTTTCTAAACATAGAAAATGAGGGAATATACATATATATATATATATGAATGATGATTGTTCGATATAATTTCCATCTGGAAATAGTATCGTTGTTTGCACACTTGTTTTTTTCTTTGATAGTTAAATCACAGACTATCGAAGTTTTGACCATTTTAACGTTGTTAATATGGAGAGACCGGTTGGATTATTATCCAAAGAATCACTCTGTATTGGCATAAGCGTTGCGAATCATATATGTCAAAGATAATTGAAGACGGAGTAAAATGCAAGGGCTGTTGTATAAGTCTTAGATAACAGTGACTAAGATGGATATACTGAATAGTGCCTTCGGTTTGTCCGGTCCCAGGACAACTTGTATGGACGAAGGTCTGACAGAGTATATCCAATGGATCGCGTAAGTTGATTTGTTCAAACGTATTCACGTTTGGTGGCGGAGGAATTCGTTTCTCTAAGCTGTATACCCGTGTTATTTTTGGATAAATCAATTTGTGATTTGGCGGGTATGACGATGTGACATTCTAAGTGAATGAGGATGACTTGTGTTGATGAATGTCTGACAGAGTATTTCCAGAGAGGTCACGTACATTGATTTCTTCAACCGTACAAAGAGTGGAAGCGGAGAAGGAAACTTCTTTTAGCTAACACGTAATGTATTGTTGTAGACGTCAATTAGTGATTTTCGACGGATCTTACGACGTGACATTTGAAGTGAATCTGATGTGATGATAACGCGTAACCTCTTGCCTCATCATCCGGTAAATGACAGAAATCGGGCAGGCAGCATGGCTAAGTCGGTCGCACCGAAGTAGGGTGTATAATCACCTATCTAGAGAATATTCATTTGTTTCTTAAATCTATCAATGCTGTCCCATATATATATATATACGGGAACGGTTGCTGATCCCAACCGTTGGTGATATACATTCGATACACTCAAGCAAAATGAGTGGTCGGTCATGTGTGGCTGAGTTACAAGATGTTCTTGTTGAACTCCAGTGTATCGTTCCTAGAGTACACTGATCGGAAGGTGGTTCCATACCTTGTCATAGTTGGAAATCCATTATCCAATACGTGCTTGCGATTTTGATTGTATACTATATATGTAGAACGTGAGATGAAAGCGTTTATGCTAGTTGATATCTATTTGTATATAGACATTATTATAATATCAAAAGGGTTTTGATATAAAGATAGTTTGGATTCTCATAAGGGAAAACCCGTTCCGTTCTGCGGCGTGGTCTTATGAGATATCGTTTACTTGTTCATATACCTGTTTAAACTGTTTTACTCACACCAGTCCCATGACTGACCCGAAGTTTACTTTGTTGTTTTCCCTAAACTCTTGGGTGCCCTAAATTTGTACGGGCAGTCAAGTAGTCAGGAATTTACAGATATACTTGGAGAGCTTGGAGCAGGAGGCTTCAAGATCATATAGCTATAGTTATTTCCGCTGTGTTGTAAGTGTTGTACTCTGATAAGTGCTATTGTATACATAACTGTTATATTTCAAAGTTATGTTATCTATTATATGTTATTCGTTCCGCTGTGAGGTTCGTGTTACTCTGATGTTGTGTTCTTCTTCTTCTTCTATTCTAAGTTTCTATCTTGTCTATTCTCACCCTCTAATTTATTTTAATACCAGGATTTTTCGATGTTTTGGTTGTCGACATCGTGCTTATGTCGATAACCAAAGTCGCCAAAAATCCGGGTCGTTACATAAGGCCAAATCAAGTTTTGAAATAGTCGCTATGGAATTATTTATAAAACGATAACGATTTATTTAATAAAATAAATAGAATTTGAATCAATAAAATATTAATTTGACTTGAAAATGTAATATCGTGTTTAGGATTCATTTTGGTTATTCTGGAAATTTCATGAATTCAGTTTGTGTAAATTTATATAATTTATTTGCTATTTTTGAGTCGGTTTATATCAAACTGAATTTAATAGTAAATCGTCTATTTAATTTAATATCTTCTGTATATGGTCGAATTGGACCGTGAAAACTATTCCAATGTGTTCAGAATAGGGGTAGAACCCCAGAAACGTCTATTGTTGTGTTCAAATAGGGATTCAATAGCGCGGGATATTTTAAATTAAGGTACATTGCGTTAAATAAATAAAAATAAAATAAATAAAAATAAAAACAAAATAGGGGATGACCTAAGATTTTAGCACAGCTATTCTGTAAGCTGTTTCCCTGTGTTTTCCATTCACCTTCACGTCTAAAGATTTTCCTTCGCCCCCAAGCTTTCAGAGATGGTACACTGGAGCTATGCCTACTCCTAACTCTACTGAAAGACTTCGTTCTTATCGTCCTTGCCTTCGCGTCTATAAATTAGCAGATGTTAGAGTTTATGCCCTAGAGGCAATACATATGATGAGATTGATAACACTGTTGATGTTATTATTTTATTTGGAATAAAATATTATTCTAATATATTATATTTACTGCGTAATATAATATTAATATATTAGAAGTCCTTAGAATTATAATACGAAATTATATATTTCGAGTAAGACTGAACTTGAGATTATATAATGAGATAAGTATTATAATTCTTAAATGTCCCTAGTCGAGTTTTATTGCTTATATAGGACAACAATAAAGCGTTGAGACTAGTATATTGATTGACTGATGATCACATCTCATTGATCATTAATATAAGTGATATTAAAGTCAAGATATAAATACGTATTAAAGAATAACGTATTGGGCTGACCCACCGTGAGATAACTCCATGGAATAGAATTAACGGTATCATAAGTTATTCTCATAGTGACAGTGATGTAATGGTCCTCAGACCTGAAATCATTATAATTTTATTCGAGTATATTTGTGTTTTGATATCATCTAAAGTTATTTCGTAACAGAGTAACGATAACGGTGATTGTTGGATACCACTCGAATCGAATAGAAATTATGAATGATCTAAATGGAATTTAACCCTGCAATATATTTATGGTAATATCCATGGGCCTCTTGATTGAGTGAGACTGTGAAATGCATGGCCGTGCTCAAATATTGATTTGTTTTGAACAGTCTACTCATCGATCAAGATAAAGGATTAAATTATAAAAGAGGATGATACGATCCATGTCTCTAGTTTAATCCTGGATATACTGGTTAAAAGGATTATATTACATTGATACACTGGTCACAGAAAAGGTTGTATCGAATCGATAATATTATTATAACTTGGGTAGCAGCGACGTATTGCTAGATGCCAATCACTGTTTATGATTTTAATTACGATTTGAAATCATTGCCAACGTTGTAATAACCTATAGGGTCACACGATATAGAACACTATAAAGGAGAAAATATTTTGGATGAATAGAATATCATTTTGATGATATTCTTTACGAGGTTGGAATAAGTATTTTGGTCGGTTCCTTATTTCAAGTGAAGACTTGATTAAATGGATTTATTCTCTTTTAAATATAAAGGGGCTAATCCTAGGATATTTGTTAAGAAATCAGACCGACCATAACCTAATTTCAAAACCCAAAAATTATCAATGGCGGCTAGCATCGTTTTTCTTTAAAATCCCTATTCGATAGATCGATGGGTGTGGTGTTCTCATGGATACCTATGGAGGGCAAGGCTCTTCTGTTTTGCTAAGATTTGGTGCTCCAGTTCTTCGATCTCGAGATGGATTTGGCTACAAAGGTAATGAGTCCTAAATCTAACCAATTTAAGTTTTGATTTACTTATTTCCGCATAAGATCCCATTTTAAGTTGTTAAAATATAATTAGGGTTTTGATTTAGATGAATTAGAAACCAATACTGGTATCGGAGCTATGTTTTTGCGAGAAATTAGTAGATCGAACTATGATTTTGGGTATACATATTTGATTTGTTATATAATCGATATCCTAGACAATTCAGATAAGAGATTGTATACGAGTATAGTTAATTGGGTCTGGCAGATAAATCATTTACTTGAATAAAATTGTTTTATTTAAAACTCGAATCAATATTAGATATTGATTCTAGTTGTGCATTGCATGATTTTATAATTGTTTATGTTTATAAACAATGATAAAATTATAATCGAATTCTGTTTGATTTACGAATATTAAAGTCCTGACCATGTCATACGTCATTCTATTAAACAAAAACCAAATCTTACTGATTACGAATCAGTAATATTCCTTTAAATCGTATTTGATTTAATGAAATCAATAGAATGAATATTGTTAAGACACAATTTTCTGATTTTTCCTATGAGATCAGAAAAACTTGTGTTTGAAATTGAACAAGGATCTGGTATGATTAAAACTATGACACTGGTCTACTATTCAAAGAAATTTTGAGTTTAAAATTGAATGTGGATCTGGTTTGATTTAAAACACTGAAATGAGATTTGTTTGTGTATGAATTATCACTACAAATTTTTTTTGATTAGTCATGATTTAACTTTTGATGATTTAATTATACGAATCACAATCGTTATATTAAACCAACTATGATTTTGATCAATAGAAACAATATCGATTGTTGTTCAAATGATTGAATAGTAGATTTAAAGTTGAGTCCTATTTTACTCTGCATCATCATGATATTGATCATGAATAAACAATGGATTTTAGGTCACAATGAATATATTATGATCTATATTTTAATCCTGTTTTTAATCCTTGTATGCACAGATATGAGTATTTAGAGAAAATTCATTTATTATAATGAACTTGTTTCACAAAAATTAAAATCTGTATTAGATACAAAAATCTAAATTGTTTACATAAAAACCAAATTTTGATTTGTGATACAAGATTTCATAAAGGAGTTTTATGCTTAATTTTGTATAGTGATTCAGTTGTATCTTGCAATTAAATTACCTGGTAAATTATGGAGCCCAGCAAATTAATCAAAACTAGCTTTGATTGATCGAAAATGTTAAGACATTTTAGGTCTTGTTTTAGTTGAGTAAAACAATGAAGTGGTTATATAGATCATCATCCAAAACACTACTGAATGATAGTATTGTGGATTATACTGTTTCTTTCAGTAAATTTTACTGTAAATAACTATAGATATGAAATGGTTTCAGCTTAAACAAAAATTTGATTTTGTTATAAAATCTGAATAGAAATGAATTAATATATATGATATTAATTCTATCATGTTTCCAGTATTACAAATTATGATTCGTAATCTAAACTCTGGAAATTTAAAGTAATATTCATCTATGTATGAATAAACTTAAACATTCAAAATCAAAATGTTTGAATACAAGGAACATATACTTGTGGATTATATGTACTGCTCCATAGTATACTAATGCAAGTATGTTACACAGTTAAACATATATGTATGTATGTATATATATATATATAATTTTGTAACATCACTTGCTTTCATTAGTATATATTAGATTGTAAATACATCTGCTGCTTTATTTCTCATGATAAAAGAATTTATGTCCTTACCAGTATGGTGATACTGTCATATTATTTGATAAATTGAACAGTTTGTTTTTGAAATGAATATTATTGGCTTGAAGTTTTGATTAGTAAGTTGTCTATAAAAATGCACATATATATACATACATACATACATATATATATATATATATATATATATATATATATATATATATGCTGAACAATGGAAATGTTGAACCAGTGGGACTGATTTAACACTCTGTTTTCTTTAAATAGTAAGGTATCCTGTTTTGCATTTTATCTTACTAATCACTGTATGAATATAAAGAATAATCATAATTGAAATCTGGTATATAAATGATTAACCCACCATGAACATCATCTGTATGTTTTTGAGGCCTAGTAGATCATTAATGTGAAGTCACTTTAATGCTATTGTCTCTCTCTGTTTTAACTTAGAACCCATTGGAATTCAAATTCCTTGCATATACTTTTAATATTTATATGTATGTATGTACATTTAATAATGTGATCATCCCATGTCATACATGAATCTAACTTACTATAGCCTGTGCTTGTATTTATGAATTGGTAGACCTAAATGTTAGATTTAATGAAAGTTAAGTGTTACTTTGGTGAATTGGTTTATTCTATGTGATGTTAATATATGATGTTAAAGATTGCTGCCAGTAAATATATACAAACATGTGTATGTATATATGTATACATATATATATCTGCAACGTGTATATATCTTTAGTGTTTTACATCTGGGTACAAGTTTTTCTTTAAACTGAACAGTTTAAGTTGTTGAAATCTGAATAGTTTATATAACAGGAATTTGAGTACCTTCCTTGTTTAAGTCTAAATAGTTTAGGTCTTCGAATTTGAGCTATATACATACATATTTCATGTTTAAAACTGCTAAGTTTGATATTATGATTAAACCAATATATGATTCAAACTGTTGATTCATTGTTTGGCTTGATGGTGCTTATTATCCCAAAATGCTCGAATGTATCAGTCAATTCAAGTGTCATTATTAAATGGGAATAATGATTCCTAAATAAAACCAAACCAAATAAGAAAATTGAAATTATCCACAAGCATACGAACCTGTTTGTATTAATCACATATATATTTGATATATATGTTTGAGGATAGACAATGTTATATACATTTTGGTATGTTCAAATGTATGAATCTGCTTTCACATATTTATTTGTAAATACTTGCAGATTCAAGCTTGTTGCTATGATCAGTGTGACTGAACCAATAAGCAAAAGGGGATTAACATGTGGTTACAATACTACTGGGATTTTCTGAAGCATTTGTAATATTAATCTTTTACCGCATGACTGCACATAAATGATATAATGCCATGTATTGATAAATATGAGTGAGTAATTGTTGTACATGAATACACTGTTTACAAATTCATCTAAATATATAAATACAGAACTGTTTTGTATTGATATATGTATGTGTCATTACCATAATAATGCTATTTTGCTGTTAGATCAACAATAAATCAATGCATGTTTATTATGTCAAGTATTCTAACTCATGAACATTTGCTTAAATCTTTGAAAGGAGTACAGTATGGACTGTATTATGTATGATGATATATTGGTTACATAATGCGTATTGCTTGTTTACATTAGTTACCCTGTATATCATTTTATCTGTTTTTCTTAACAGGACTATTAAATATTATTCACATATATTTTAAAATTTATGTGGATTCATAATTATCTTAACTAGTCCTTGAACTCCTTTAGAATGGGTAAATGTATAAATATGAAAAATTCTATTTGGTTATATAGATTTAAGTATATTTGTATAAAGTTTGAAACTTTGCAATACAAGAATTATCTTTGAGATGTTCAAAAGGGAATTCACACGCTTCATTGATTTTGAATTCAAACATATATATAAATATATGATTTATATATTTTGTCTAAATTCAACTTCTATTACAAATATAAAATACATATATTTGATATGTGTAAATAACTATAATATTGCTCGCCATTACGAATTATGTAATTCCCTTTAAAGCAAATTATCATTTGTTATATTAAGTCATGGTGAAGTCTTCCAATAATATACTCATCACTGTCCAGAATTACTGGTTGTAACTAACGCCAAAGCGTTGTGCACCTTTTAACTTTGGTTATATGCGATGGAGTAAAATGTGGTGCTCCAACCTATTATTGGGTCTGACTTAACTAGGCTGCATAATACGATTATGGCCTTAGAGACTGTAATAACCCGAAAATCTGGGCCAGTTTAAAATTTTTATTTTGGCCATTTTAGTGAACTTTGAATATTTAAAATAGATTATTTTAAATATTATCGACGAGAAATTTATTTTGAATATAATACGAACGTATATATTATACGCGTCGTCGTTAGAATATAAATAGTTATATATAATTATAAATAGAATTGAAAATGGCGCGGTAGTTCGATAATTCGATTTCAAACTTCAATTGAATGTACCGGGTGCAAAACAAACCGGATTTTAGTGAAACCAAAAACATTAGGATCTAATTGATGATATCTTTCTAACGGATGTAAGAAACTGAGATTTCACTTTAAAAATTGAGAGATATGTCCAGTTGAAAATTCTGAATAGTCGCTATGGAATTCAGGCCCTTAAAAATGGACATTTTGCAAACGACCTCGGATTTCGACGAAACCACTTTTGTTGGATCCGCAGTGTCAAGTTATTGCTAGGTTTCAAATTTCGTAATTTTTCGAATCAATATGTGAGCGTGGCAAAGGAAAACGTGTTTTGACCATTTCAGTTGATTTTAATCGACTGGAAATTGGCCATTTTTCCAACGGTCTCAGAATTCGACGAAACTAGTTTTGTTAGGACCGTATCGTCAATACGAAGCTAGAAAATATTTTTCGAGAATTTTTAGAGTTAGTATGTGACCCCGGTAATTTGAAATGTACGTTTAAAATTCAATATAGTGATTTAAATGCAAATTAAACGGAAACTGATTCAAACAGTCGAATCAGCCTACGATACTTATCCCATTGTGTTCGGAATGGGGGTAAAACGCTATGGACGACAGGCGGTGGGCCTCGTTTCGAGGTCGTATGTAAAAGTCAACTTTTTAATAATTAAAAAAAAAATATTCTCTTTCCCTTTTATACGCTGGCCCCCCCCTCTTTATTTCAAAATTGATTTTTATAAAAAAAAAAAAAGAAAGGCGACGGGGTGGGGGCGATTCGCCGCCGCCACGGCCGGCAAGGCCGCCACGCCTCAGGCGCCACCTCCCAGGGGGACCACCGCCCTCCTCCGCCCCTCGTTCTCCACTCCCCTCCTTCGATCGACGCAAGCACCCAGACCCCCCCTCCCCTAACGCGACGCGCCGCGCTGCCCACCCGCCACCCCACCGCTCCGACGAACCCTCTCCTCCACCCCCCGCTCGATTCCTCCTCCCTTCCGCCTTCTGATGACCACCAGCGCACACCCCCCCTGTAAGTAACTGGTTTTTTATTTATTTATTTTATTTACTTAAAAACTGGATTTTATTTTATTTAAAATCTGAATTTTACTTTGTTTTAAAAACTAATTTTTATCTACCTTAAAAACTGTTTTTTTTATGTTGTCAAGTTATAAAAATGTAATCTTTTATATGGTAGGAAGATAAAAATATAGTTTTTATATTTTTAAAGTATTAAAAATATAGTCTTTACTATATAGAAATATTAAAAATATGATTTTTATATTTTTAAAGTATTAAAAATATAATCTTTATAGGATAGAGAAGATAAAAATATCACCTTTATATATGTGGCAAAATAAAAATTTGATTTTTATTTTATATACGTTGAAATGAAGTAGATATTTTTATAAAGGCGAAATCTTTATCAAAGTAAAAATTCGATTTTTATATATGGAATAGCATAGTAAAGAAATTCGATTTTTAAATATATGAAGTGATTATAAAAATATGGTTTTTAAATTGAAAGTGAACAAATAAAAATGTGATTTTTATTTTAAAGACAATCAAAATATAAAAATGTGTGATTTTTATATATGTAGTGACTACGGGCAACGAAGATGGAAGAAAAGGCGAGAACGACGAAGATCTCTACAATAGGAGTGTCGTGAAGTTGGATAGCTATTGGTGAGAACCCCTCACTCAAAATTCTTATTCTAGTTATATATATATATATATATATTAGGATGCAGACGGTGCTTATTAGAAGCACCCGACACCCGTCCACATACCATGGACTTGTTTGTTTGGTTGTGTAGTTGGTTAGATTATTTGATTTGAATTGGGTTATTTGGTGAACTTGAATTGATTAGAATTTGATGTGTGAATGGCGTGGGCCTTCACTAGACCGGGGATAAGGCTAGGCCTTGTCCCGTTTCTAGTATCGTGCCGTTATGCCGCTGAAATTTTCTAAAATATGTTAGAAAAATAAAAATGTCATTTATTGAATAAATGAACTGAAAAGAAAATTCATGTGTTGGAATAAATATTTTATCGTTAAAAATAGAATTTTTAACGTGAAAGTGAAAGTGAATAAATATTTATAAACAAATCGGCCGATTTGTTTATATACACCGATTTGACTGATATCGATTGGGTCGATAAATTTTACACATCGCCCAACTGCACAAATAAAATCTGTGTTTGATTGTTTGAAACCCCACACGGGTGTTGGGATGAAATTTGAAGTTCACTCATCCTGATTGATTAAATATGTCGATCAGTGGATTGACAGGCTGTTATAAGCGTCGGATATCTATATTTGATGCTTATACAGTGTGGTGCACTTTGGTTGATGGTTGATTATTTTTCAATGCTATTATATACATGTGTTGTATGGAATCCATATAATTAACACTATATGGTGATTGATTGGGCCTCATTCCAATCGGGAAAACAGTGAATATTATAAAAGAAAATTCATGTGTTGAATATAAAAATAGTCATGTGTTGACGATGATCATGTGTTGAAACTATTCATGTGTTGAGTAGGATATTTTAAATAAAATAAATTACATCTTTATCATATTTACGATTAGAATCTACTTTACGGTGGAGTCTAATTAAAATCAAACGATAGATACCATAGTTTTATAAAATATTTTACATAACAAAAATAGTGAGGTGTTGATAGTACTCATGTGTTGAGATTAGTCGTGTGCTGAAAGAAATATAGATTCATGTGTTGAATGGGATAAATATTCATTTGTTGGATAGAATAAAGGATTTTTGAAAAATATAAAGCCGTGTTGATTAGAGATGCGTTATTTCGACGTGAACGATATTTATATCGATTTTAAACAATTTCGAAATGAATTGAATTGAAAACGATTTCGAAATGAATTGAATTGAAAACGATTTCGAAATGAATTGAATTGAAAACGATTTCGAAATGAATTGAATTGAAAACGATTTCGAAATAAATTGAAAACGAATTCAAATTGAATTAAAATTTGAATTGAATAGAAATGAATTTTAAAACGAATTTATAAAGAAGAATTCAATTTTGGCTTTGAATGGAAATAGTGTTGAAATGGTTTTGAAACGAAGTTAAAATGATTTATAAAATTCGTTTTAAAAGGAAATCGACGAAATATATATAATATATATATATTATATATATAATGGCCTGAATAGAACGCGCCGCGCCGCGGTAGTTCGTGAATTTCGACCATTTAATTCAAACGGACATTGCGGGAGATCCGACCGTCGGATTCTCCTAAAACCGGAACCGTTGGGTTCGTATCGAAAAGAGCTTTCCAATGAATATTAGAAATTTGAAATCTAACGGTTGGATTTGGAATTATGTCCAAATCAAATTGGAAAAAGGTCGCTGTAAGTGCAGTTCGATGGCCGTTGTTGGAAATCGACTGTACGGGCCTTGATAAAATTATTAAAAATATCTATAATTTGTGTAAAATTATAATATGTGAATTGGAAAGATTTGGGCTGGAAAATTCCACATTTGAAAAGGTAAAAATAGATTTTTATCGAAATGAACTAGTTTTGAACTAGAATTGAAATCAATTTATTTTTAAAATAAATAGGTTGAATTTGGAAGTGATTTTAAAAATAATCGATAATTTCCAATACGTGGATTGGAATGGAGTTGAATCGAAATTATCTTCGAGATATTTCGATGTTGGATTTCGTGACTATACAGATATTGTTATGGGAATTTGAAAGATATATTTTATATCGTTATTTCCAATACGATATTTGTTGGTTTCAGAATTTGGTATTGAATATAAGTCGATATATTTTCTATTCAGAGCCTTGTATTTAATATCAAATGTGATTTGGGTTTGTCGTGAATCGTGTTTTGATGACATTGGTTCTTTAACCCAGTTAAAGGCAGGATATTGATTTTTGAAAAGATTAAAACTAAGTAGAGTTTTAATGAATCTTTAATTAGATTAAAATGTGAATTGATAATTTAAATTATCAAATCTGAAAGGTGATCGAGAGTGGAGTATCACCAGTTTTGCTCCAAAGCGATAGTTAAATCTTTAATTAGATTTGAACGTGAAATGGTAATTAATTTTACCGAAACATCGTGGTGTTAGATGTGGAGTATTACCAGTTTTCTCCATGGGATATATAGGTTGGGATTGGGAAATAAAATAAATAATTACTTCGGTGTGGTTCGTTAATCCCGACTAGTTGAAATGATATCCAAAGGAGGATTAAAGAATAAATTTAGAAGAATTTATCTTGGATAAAATTAATGGGAACCTTTCCCTAAGAATGTGATTTTGTGAATAAAAGAATATTCTGAATTGGAATGAGGCGTTTGTTGTGTTTGTGTAACATTCGTTTATTATATACGTGGGTTATTCAGAAAGGCCGGGTTTATACCCATTCTGAATAACCGATTCGACGAGATGTCGAAGATGAAGACGGTGGTTGAAGACCGGAAGTCTTCACATCGTTTGGGTGATCACTGATGATCTTGATTGGGCTGTACACCCAAGATGAGGGAAACAGTCGGTGATCGTCCAGACGTACTTGGAGATCGATGGATATGCGAGGAAAGTGCCTCCGGTTTCGTTCAGACCCAGAACGGACTTGTAAATGGACTGTGTGTCCGACATTGGATTTTAGTCCGTGTGATTGATCTCTATTAAATATATATCTGTTTGGCGGCGGAGAATTTATTCTCTTGCTTAACGCCCTTCTCTGAGACGTACGAGCTCAGGGGTTATATATTGATGGATATCAAGCGCATGGAGTGAATTGCCTGTGTGGCATGCGTAAGTGGCAATTGATCAAGGCTTCTGTTGAAAAGCAAAGTCTTGTGGTTGATGATCAAAGCACGGCCTGTGTGGCATAGCTTTGTGTATAACGTGAATTCGCGAGCCTCACACCTCGGTATGAGTCAAAAACGGGATAGTGACTGCAGGGAGAGCACGACGTTTCTTTCTAGCTAGGGTGGTGTCAGTGACCTACCAGCCCTGACATTTATATACTTTTCACCTGTGTGGTTGTTGGAATGCGAGGTGGGGTCCTGGGACATTTGCTAGAGTGTCTCGAACGCGGAGAGGAGCTTGCCCCTTGCCTCGGCTCATGACGGAAATCCAATTTCCAATACGTGATAGTGCGGTTTTATTTGTAGAACCTAGTATGGCGACATAGTGGTATGGGTCATTAATGCCGCCTATGATTGATATTTATGATTCAAATTGTTTTGACACTATACACTTATTATAGTATCAAATAATGTGTTTTAAACGTATCAAGCATGCTTTGGCTGTTATAAGGTAAAAACCCTATCCTCCGGCTTGCGTTACATTGTGTGATGGGACCTGGGTCTTATAACAGCTTCATTCTTCTTTATTTAGCATTGCGCTGTTTGTTTTATGCACTGGTATTCTTGGGAGGAAACCCGTTCCGTGTTATACGGCGTGGTCCCTTGATTTACCGAACTTTAAAATAAAGAATTATAACTGTTTTAGTTCTCACACCAGTCACATGACTGACCTGGAGTTTATTGTTTTAACCTAAACTCTGGGTGCCCCTATTTTCCGCACGGGCAGCTAGTAGTTTTGGTTTTGCAGATTTATATTCACAGGGTCCTGATTTACAGCTGGAACGATGCTCGGAAAGCTCTGTATCCGTGTATCACTTCTAGTTGTGTTTTGTATATTTTTCCGCTGCTATGTAATTTATTGTAATCTCTGATATTTATCGAATGTAATTTATTCAATTATACTCTGTATATTCTTGTATCTGATGGAATTGTTGTAATAACAATGAAATGTTCTTCCGTATGCGTTCATTTGTGTGTTGTTCTCAATTCTATCCGTGCTTTCCTTAACGGGGAAGTTAGGGTCGTCTCATTTTGGTATCAGAGCTTTGGTTTACAGAGCTCGAGAACAAGACACATTAGAACCATACGAAAGAATTCATCAGATATTGGATTAGCAATATCCAATTGGAATGACTCGTTAGAGATAGGATCAGTAGTATCCTAGAACGAGTGTGAAGAGTATATTTTTCAAATGAAAACAATTTTGTTTTGAAAATTTAAATCATTTTATACGTATTTGAATATTTATTTATTTTGAATATGGACAATCGAGTATATATAGATTTCGCGTATACGCGTCATGAACGTATATTCGAAGTTTTAATATACTGGGTAGATATAGAATCACATTCTAGACACCCGGAGATGGTTCTGATGATTGATATATCATCATCAGAATTTATGTTCGTGTTTCAAAGGTGTGATTTCTATATATTTCCATTAGACTGGTGTGAGAACCAAAACTTATATAGTTAGAACACTTTGTTGTGAATTGGCATCAAAAACATGATTTTTGTATATGTATCAAATTTATGAATTTGAAACTCTAATCCACTAATTGATTGATGTGTGTGTTGTTTGTTTATTTGTTCGCTAATTTTTAACCATTTAGCCTAATTGAACCAAATATTGAATTATATTGAAAATTGGTCGCATTTGCTTGCATATACATATACTTACATTGAACAGGTCATAGCAAGGAGGCTAGAGCAGAGAATAAAATTTGTTTGCCCGACAAATAGGTACATGTTTACTACATAATTTCCTGTTTTGTTTCGGTGATGATGATTTTGTGAGCCTATTGGCTAGCCGCTTGGCTTTTTCTTTTTCTTTTTGAGATCTGAAGGACCGGGGAAGCTATTTGAAATTCCCCGATGCTCCCGGTGCAGGGGAGGTTATGGCGAAATTTTTCGAAAATTTAGGGTGTTAGCCAAATTTTTGAAATTTTGAAAATTCTCAGAAACTGAAAAGTTGGATAATGCAAGCCAGATCGAACATAGTGTTGAATAATCAAACCACTTTCGACTTTGTTCCTTTTCGGGGACGAAAAGTTTTAAGTGGGGGAGATTGTAATAACCCGAAAATCTGGGCCAGTTTAAAATTTTTATTTTGGCCATTTTAGTGAACTTTGAATATTTAAAATTGATTATTTTAAATATTATCGACGAGAAATTTATTTTGAATATAATACGAACGTATATATTATACGCGTCGTCGTTAGAATATAAATAGTTATATATAATTATAAATAGAATTGAAAATGGCGCGGTAGTTCGATAATTCGATTTCAAACTTCAATTGAATGTACCGGGTGCAAAACAAACCGGATTTTAGTGAAACCAAAAACATTAGGATCTAATTGATGATATCTTTCTAACGGATGTAAGAAACTGAGATTTCACTTTAAAAATTGAGAGATATGTCCAGTTGAAAATTCTGAATAGTCGCTATGGAATTCAGGCCCTTAAAAATGGACATTTTGCAAACGACCTCGGATTTCGACGAAACCACTTTTGTTGGATCCGCAGTGTCAAGTTATTGCTAGGTTTCAAATTTCGTAATTTTTCGAATCAATATGTGAGCGTGGCAAAGGAAAACGTGTTTTGACCATTTCAGTTGATTTTAATCGACTGGAAATTGGCCATTTTTCCAACGGTCTCAGAATTCGACGAAACTAGTTTTGTTAGGACCGTATCGTCAATACGAAGCTAGAAAATATTTTTCGAGAATTTTTAGAGTTAGTATGTGACCCCGGTAATTTGAAATGT
The DNA here is from genome assembly GCA_030737875.1 of Allium sativum. Taxonomy (NCBI): domain Eukaryota; kingdom Viridiplantae; phylum Streptophyta; class Magnoliopsida; order Asparagales; family Amaryllidaceae; genus Allium; species Allium sativum. Next base: position 807,443,468 of record CM060921.1, on the reverse strand, counting down.
ACGTTTAAAATTCAATATAGTGATTTAAATGCAAATTAAACGGAAACTGATTCAAACAGTCGAATCAGCCTACGATACTTATCCCATTGTGTTCGGAATGGGGGTAAAACGCTATGGACGACAGGCGGTGGGCCTCGTTTCGAGGTCGTATGTAAAAGTCAACTTTTTAATAATTAAAAAAAAAAAATATTCTCTTTCCCTTTTATACGCTGGCCCCCCCTCTTTATTTCAAAATTGATTTTTATAAAAAAAAAAAAGAAAGGCGACGGGGTGGGGGCGATTCGCCGCCGCCACGGCCGGCAAGGCCGCCACTCCTCAGGCGCCACCTCCCAGGGGGACCACCGCCCTCCTCCGCCCCTCGTTCTCCACTCCCCTCCTTCGATCGACGCAAGCACCCAGACCCCCCTCCCCTAACGCGACGCGCCGCGCTGCCCACCCGCCACCCCACCGCTCCGACGAACCCTCTCCTCCACCCCCCGCTCGATTCCTCCTCCCTTCCGCCTTCTGATGACCACCAGCGCACACCCCCCCTGTAAGTAACTGGTTTTTTTTAATATATTTTATTTACTTAAAAACTGGATTTTATTTTATTTAAAATCTGAATTTTACTTTGTTTTAAAAACTAACTTTTATCTACCTTAAAAACTGTTTTTTTTATGTTGTCAAGTTATAAAAATGTAATCTTTTATATGGTAGGAAGATAAAAATATAGTTTTTATATTTTTAAAGTATTAAAAATATAGTCTTTACTATATAGAAATATTAAAAATATGATTTTTATATTTTTAAAGTATTAAAAATATAATCTTTATTGGATAGAGAAGATAAAAATATCACCTTTATATATGTGGCAAAATAAAATTTTGATTTTTATTTTATATACGTTGAAATGAAGTAGATATTTTTATAAAGGCGAAATCTTTATCAAAGTAAAAATTCGATTTTTATATATGGAATAGCATAGTAAAGAAATTCGATTTTTAAATATATGAAGTGATTATAAAAATATGATTTTTAAATTGAAAGTGAACAAATAAAAATGTGATTTTTATTTTAAAGACAATCAAAATATAAAAATGTGTGATTTTTATATATGTAGTGACTACGGGCAACGAAGATGGAAGAAAAGGCGAGAACGACGAAGATCTCTACAATAGGAGTGTCGTGAAGTTGGATAGCTATTGGTGAGAACTCCTCACTCAAAATTCTTATTCTAGTTATATATATATATATATATATTAGGATGCAGACGGTGCTTATTAGAAGCACCCGACACCCGTCCACATACCATGGACTTGTTTGTTTGGTTGTGTAGTTGGTTAGATTATTTGATTTGAATTGGGTTATTTGGTGAACTTGAATTGATTAGAATTTGATGTGTGAATGGCGTGGGCCTTCACTAGACCGGGGATAAGGCTAGGCCTTGTCCCGTTTCTAGTATCGTGCCGTTATGCCGCCGAAATTTTCTAAAATATGTTAGAAAAATAAAAATGTCATTTATTGAATAAATGAACTGAAAAGAAAATTCATGTGTTGGAATAAATATTTTATCGTTAAAAATAGAATTTTTAACGTGAAAGTGAAAGTGAATAAATATTTATAAACAAATCGGCCGATTTGTTTATATACACCGATTTGACTGATATCGATTGGGTTGATAAATTTTACACATCGCCCAACTGCACAAATAAAATCTGTGTTTGATTGTTTGAAACCCAACACGGGTGTTGGGATGAAATTTGAAGTTCACTCATCCTTATTGATTAAATATGTCGATCGGTGGATTGACAGGCTGTTATAAGCGTCGGATATCTATATTTGATGCTTATACAGTGTGGTGCACTTTGGTTGATGGTTGATTATTTTTCAATGCTATTATATACATGTGTTGTATGGAATCCATATAATTAACACTATATGGTGATTGATTGGGCCTCATTCCAATCGGGAAAACAATGAATATTATAAAAGAAAATTCATGTGTTGAATATAAAAATAGTCATGTGTTGACGATGATCATGTGTTGAAACTATTCATGTGTTGAGTAGGATATTTTAAATAAAATAAATTACATCTTTATCATATTTACGATTAGAATCTACTTTACGGTGGAGTCTAATTAAAATCAAACGATAGATACCATAGTTTTATAAAATATTTTACATAACAAAAATAGTGAGGTGTTGACAGTACTCATGTGTTGAGATTAGTCGTGTGCTGAAAGAAATATAGATTCATGTGTTGAATGGGATAAATATTCATTTGTTGGATAGAATAAAGGAGTTTTGAAAAATATAAAGCCGTGTTGATTAGAGATGCGTTATTTCGACGTGAACGATATTTATATCGATTTTAAACAATTTCGAAATGAATTGAATTGAAAACGATTTCGAAATGAATTGAATTGAAAACGATTTCGAAATGAATTGAATTGAAAACGATTTCGAAATGAATTGAAAACGAATTCAAATTGAATTAAAATTTGAATTGAATAGAAATGAATTTTAAAACGAATTTATAAAGAAGAATTCAATTTTGGCTTTGAATGGAAATAGTGTTGAAATGGTTTTGAAACGAAGTTAAAATGATTTATAAAATTCGTTTTAAAAGGAAATCGACGAAATATATATAATATATATATATTATATATATAATGGCCTGAATAGAACGCGCCGCGCCGCGGTAGTTCGTGAATTTCGACCATTTAATTCAAACGGACATTGCGGGAGATCCGACCGTAGGATTCTCCTAAAACCGGAACCGTTGGGTTCGTATCGAAAAGAGCTTTCCAATGAATATTAGAAATTTGAAATCTAACGGTTGGATTTGGAATTATGTCCAAATCAAATTGGAAAAAGGTCGCTGTAAGTGCAGTTCGATGGCCGTTGTTGGAAATCGACTGTACGGGCCTTGATAAAATTATTAAAAATATCTATAATTTGTGTAAAATTATAATATGTGAATTGGAAAGATTTGGGCTGGAAAATTCCACATTTGAAAAGGTAAAAATAGATTTTTATCGAAATGAACTAGTTTTGAACTAGAATTGAAATCAATTTATTTTTAAAATAAATATGTTGAATTTGGAAGTGATTTTAAAAATAATCGATAATTTCCAATACGTGGATTGGAATGGAGTTGAATCGAAATTATCTTCGAGATATTTCGATGTTGGATTTCGTGACTATACAGATATTGTTATGGGAATTTGAAAGATATATTTTATATCGTTATTTCCAATACGATATTTGTTGGTTTCAGAATTTGGTATTGAATATAAGTCGATATATTTTCTATTCAGAGCCTTGTATTTAATATCAAATGTGATTTGGGTTTGTCGTGAATCGTGTTTTGATGACATTGGTTCTTTAACCCAGTTAAAGGCAGGATATTGATTTTTGAAAAGATTAAAACTAAGTAGAGTTTTAATGAATCTTTAATTAGATTAAAATGTGAATTGATAATTTAAATTATCAAATCTGAAAGGTGATCGAGAGTGGAGTATCACCAGTTTTGCTCCAAAGCGATAGTTAAATCTTTAATTAGATTTGAACGTGAAATGGTAATTAATTTTACCGAAACACTGTGGTGTTAGATGTGGAGTATTACCAGTTTTCTCCATGGGATATATAGGTTGGGATTGGGAAATAAAATAAATAATTACTTCGGTGTGGTTCGTTAATCCCGACTAGTTGAAATGATATCCAAAGGAGGATTAAAGAATAAATTTAGAAGAATTTATCTTGGATAAAATTAATGGGAACCTTTCCCTAAGAATGTGATTTTGTGAATAAAAGAATATTCTGAATTGGAATGAGGCGTTTGTTGTGTTTGTGTAACATTCGTTTATTATATACGTGGGTTATTCAGAAAGGCCGGGTTTATACCCATTCTGAATAACCGATTCGACGAGATGTCGAAGATGAAGACGGTGGTTGAAGACCGGAAGTCTTCACATCGTTTGGGTGATCACTGATGATCTTGATTGGGCTGTACACCCAAGATGAGGGAAACAGTCGGTGATCGTCCAGACGTACTTGGAGATCGATGGATATGCGAGGAAAGTGCCTCCGGTTTCGTTCAGACCCAGAACGGACTTGTAAATGGACTGTGTGTCCGACATTGGATTTTAGTCCGTGTGATTGATCTCTATTAAATATATATCTGTTTGGCGGCGGAGAATTTATTCTCTTGCTTAACGCCCTTCTCTGAGACGTACGAGCTCAGGGGTTATATATTGATGGATATCAAGCGCATGGAGTGAATTGCCTGTGTGGCATGCGTAAGTGGCAATTGATCAAGGCTTCTATTGAAAAGCAAAGTCTTGTGGTTGATGATCAAAGCACGGCCTGTGTGGCATAGCTTTGTGTATAACGTGAATTCGCGAGCCTCACACCTCGGTATGAGTCAAAAACGGGATAGTGACTGCAGGGAGAGCACGACGTTTCTTTCTAGCTAGGGTGGTGTCAGTGACCTACCAGCCCTGACATTTATATACTTTTCACCTGTGTGGTTGTTGGAATGCGAGGCGCCTCGGATATAGGTCTGTAAGGACCGGGAAACGTGTGTTCAGGAATAACTAATCCTCAAAAGTAAGAGAGGACCGGCCCTGAAGATCCAAGGATCAGAGTGGGGTCCTGGGACATTTGCTAGAGTGTCTCGAACGCGGAGAGGAGCTTGCCCCTTGCCTCGGCTCATGACGGAAATCCAATTTCCAATACGTGATAGTGCGGTTTTATTTGTAGAACCTAGTATGGCGACATAGTGGTATGGGTCATTAATGCCGCCTATGATTGATATTTATGATTGAAATTGTTTTGACACTATACACTTATTATAGTATCAAATAATGTGTTTTAAACGTATCAAGCATGCTTTGGCTGTTATAAGGTAAAAACCCTATCCTCCGGCTTGCGTTACATTGTGTGATGGGACCTGGGTCTTCTAACAGCTTCATTCTTCTTTATTTAGCATTGCGCTGTTTGTTTTATGCACTGGTATTCTTGGGAGGAAACCCGTTCCGTGTTATACGGCGTGGTCCCTTGATTTACCGAACTTTAAAATAAAGAATTATAACTGTTTTAGTTCTCACACCAGTCACATGACTGACCTGGAGTTTATTGTTTTAACCTAAACTCTGGGTGCCCCTATTTTCCGCACGGGCAGCTAGTAGTTTTGGTTTTGCAGATTTATATTCACAGGGTCCTGATTTACAGCTGGAACGATGCTCGGAAAGCTCTGTATCCGTGTATCACTTCTAGTTGTGTTTTGTATATTTTTCCGCTGCTATGTAATTTATTGTAATCTCTGATATTTATCGAATGTAATTTATTCAATTATACTCTGTATATTCTTGTATCTGATGGAATTGTTGTAATAACAATGAAATGTTCTTCCGTATGCGTTTATTTGTGTGTTGTTCTCAATTCTATCCGTGCTTTCCTTAACGGGGAAGTTAGGGTCGTCTCATTTTGGTATCAGAGCTTTGGTTTACAGAGCTCGAGAACAAGACACATTAGAACCATACGAAAGAATTCATCAGATATTGGATTAGCAATATCCAATTGGAATGACTCGTTAGAGATAGGATCAGTAGTATCCTAGAACGAGTGTGAAGAGTATATTTTTCAAATGAAAACAATTTTGTTTTGAAAATTTAAATCATTTTATACGTATTTGAATATTTATTTATTTTGAATATGGACAATCGAGTATATATAGATTTCGCGTATACGCGTCATGAACGTATATTCGAAGTTTTAATATACTGGGTAGATATAGAATCACATTCTAGACACCCGGAGATGGTTCTGATGATTGATATATCATCATCAGAATTTATGTTCGTGTTTCAAAGGTGTGATTTCTATATATTTCCATTAGACTGGTGTGAGAACCAAAACTTATATAGTTAGAACACTTTGTTGTGAATTGGCATCAAAAACATGATTTTTGTATATGTATCAAATTTATGAATTTGAAACTCTAATCCACTAATTGATTGATGTGTGTGTTGTTTGTTTATTTGTTCGCTAATTTTTAACCATTTAGCCTAATTGAACCAAATATTGAATTATATTGAAAATTGGTCGCATTTGCTTTCATATACATATACTTACATTGAACAGGTCATAGCAAGGAGGCTAGAGCAGAGAATAAAATTTGTTTGCCCGACAAATAGGTACATGTTTACTACATAATTTCCTGTTTTGTTTGGGTGATGATGATTTTGTGAGCCTATTGGCTAGCCGCTTGGCTTTTTCTTTTTCTTTTTGAGATCTGAAGGACCGGGGAAGCTATTTGAAATTCCCCGATGCCCCCGGTGCAGGGGAGGTTATGGCGAAATTTTTCGAAAATTTAGGGTGTTAGCCAAATTTTTGAAATTTTGAAAATTCTCAGAAACTGAAAAGTTGGATAATGCAAGCCAGATCGAACATAGTGTTGAATAATCAAACCACTTTCGACTTTGTTCCTTTTCGGGGACGAAAAGTTTTAAGTGGGGGAGATTGTAATAACCCGAAAATCTGGGCCAGTTTAAAATTTTTATTTTGGCCATTTTAGTGAACTTTGAATATTTAAAATAGATTATTTTAAATATTATCGACGAGAAATTTATTTTGAATATAATACGAACGTATATATTATACGCGTCGTCGTTAGAATATAAATAATTATATATAATTATAAATAGAATTGAAAATGGCGCGGTAGTTCGATAATTCGATTTCAAACTTCAATTGAATGTACCGGGTGCAAAACAAACCGGATTTTAGTGAAACCAAAAACATTAGGATCTAATTGATGATATCTTTCTAACGGATGTAAGAAACTGAGATTTCACTTTAAAAATTGAGAGATATGTCCAGTTGAAAATTCTGAATAGTCGCTATGGAATTCAGGCCCTTAAAAATGTACATTTTGCAAACGACCTCGGATTTCGACGAAACCACTTTGTTGGATCCGCAGTGTCAAGTTATTGCTAGGTTTCAAATTTCGTAATTTTTCGAATCAATATGTGAGCGTGGCAAAGGAAAACGTGTTTTGACCATTTCAGTTGATTTTAATGGACTGGAAATTCGCCATTTTTCCAACGGTCTCAGAATTCGACGAAACTAGTTTTGTTAGGACCGTATCGTCAATACGAAGCTAGAAAATATTTTTCGAGAATTTTTAGAGTTAGTATGTGACCCCGGTAATTTGAAATGTACATTTAAAATTCAATATAGTGATTTAAATGCAAATTAAACGGAAACTGATTCAAACAGTCGAATCAGCCTACGATACTTATCCCATTGTGTTCGGAATGGGGGTAAAACGCTATGGACGACAGGCGGTGGGCCTCGTTTCGAGGTCGTATGTAAAAGTCAACTTTTTAATAATTAAAAAAAAAATATTCTCTTTCCCTTTTATACGCTGGCCCCCCCTCTTTATTTCAAAATTGATTTTTATAAAAAAAAAAAAAAAGAAAGGCGACGGGGTGGGGGCGATTCGCCGCCGCCACGGCCGGCAAGGCCGCCACGCCTCAGGCGCCACCTCCCAGGGGGACCACCGCCCTCCTCCGCCCCTCGTTCTCCACTCCCCTCCTTCGATCGACGCAAGCACCCAGACCCCCCTCCCCTAACGCGACGCGCCGCGCTGCCCACCCGCCACCCCACCGCTCCGACGAACCCTCTCCTCCACCCCCCGCTCGATTCCTCCTCCCTTCCGCCTTTTGATGACCACCAGCGCACACCCCCCCTGTAAGTAACTGGTTTTTTTTTTATTTATATTATTTACTTAAAAACTGGATTTTATTTTATTTAAAATCTGAATTTTACTTTGTTTTAAAAACTAATTTTTATCTACCTTAAAAACTGTTTTTTTTATGTTGTCAAGTTATAAAAATGTAATCTTTTATATGGTAGGAAGATAAAAATATAGTTTTTATATTTTTAAAGTATTAAAAATATAGTCTTTACTATATAGAAATATTAAAAATATGATTTTTATATTTTTAAAGTATTAAAAATATAATCTTTATAGGATAGAGAAGATAAAAATATCACCTTTATATATGTGGCAAAATAAAATTTTGATTTTTATTTTATATACGTTGAAATGAAGTAGATATTTTTATAAAGGCGAAATCTTTATCAAAGTAAAAATTCGATTTTTATATATGGAATAGCATAGTAAAGAAATTCGATTTTTAAATATATGAAGTGATTATAAAAATATGATTTTTAAATTGAAAGTGAACAAATAAAAATGTGATTTTTATTTTAAAGACAATCAAAATATAAAAATGTGTGATTTTTATATATGTAGTGACTACGGGCAACGAAGATGGAAGAAAAGGCGAGAACGACGAAGATCTCTACAATAGGAGTGTCGTGAAGTTGGATAGCTATTGGTGAGAACTCCTCACTCAAAATTCTTATTCTAGTTATATATATATATATATATTAGGATGCAGACGGTGCTTATTAGAAGCACCCGACACCCGTCCACATACCATGGACTTGTTTGTTTGGTTGTGTAGTTGGTTAGATTATTTGATTTGAATTGGGTTATTTGGTGAACTTGAATTGATTAGAATTTGATGTGTGAATGGCGTGGGCCTTCACTAGACCGGGGATAAGGCTAGGCCTTGTCCCGTTTCTAGTATCGTGCCGTTATGCCGCCGAAATTTTCTAAAATATGTTAGAAAAATAAAAATGTCATTTATTGAATAAATGAACTGAAAAGAAAATTCATGTGTTGGAATAAATATTTTATCGTTAAAAATAGAATTTTTAACGTGAAAGTGAAAGTGAATAAATATTTATAAACAAATCGGCCGATTTGTTTATATACACCGATTTGACTGATATCGATTGGGTTGATAAATTTTACACATCGCCCAACTGCACAAATAAAATCTGTGTTTGATTGTTTGAAACCCAACACGGGTGTTGGGATGAAATTTGAAGTTCACTCATCCTGATTGATTAAATATGTCGATCGGTGGATTGACAGGCTGTTATAAGCGTCGGATATCTATATTTGATGCTTATACAGTGTGGTGCACTTTGGTTGATGGTTGATTATTTTTCAATGCTATTATATACATGTGTTGTATGGAATCCATATAATTAACACTATATGGTGATTGATTGGGCCTCATTCCAATCGGGAAAACAATGAATATTATAAAAGAAAATTCATGTGTTGAATATAAAAATAGTCATGTGTTGACGATGATCATGTGTTGAAACTATTCATGTGTTGAGTAGGATATTTTAAATAAAATAAATTACATCTTTATCATATTTACGATTAGAATCTACTTTACGGTGGAGTCTAATTAAAATCAAACGATAGATACCATAGTTTTATAAAATATTTTACATAACAAAAATAGTGAGGTGTTGACAGTACTCATGTGTTGAGATTAGTCGTGTGCTGAAAGAAATATAGATTCATGTGTTGAATGGGATAAATATTCATTTGTTGGATAGAATAAAGGAGTTTTGAAAAATATAAAGCCGTGTTGATTAGAGATGCGTTATTTCGACGTGAACGATATTTATATCGATTTTAAACAATTTCGAAATGAATTGAATTGAAAACGATTTCGAAATGAATTGAATTGAAAACGATTTCGAAATGAATTGAATTGAAAACGATTTCGAAATGAATTGAAAACGAATTCAAATTGAATTAAAATTTGAATTGAATAGAAATGAATTTTAAAACGAATTTATAAAGAAGAATTCAATTTTGGCTTTGAATGGAAATAGTGTTGAAATGGTTTTGAAACGAAGTTAAAATGATTTATAAAATTCGTTTTAAAAGGAAATCGACGAAATATATATAATATATATATATTATATATATAATGGCCTGAATAGAACGCGCCGCGCCGCGGTAGTTCGTGAATTTCGACCATTTAATTCAAACGGACATTGCGGGAGATCCGACCGTCGGATTCTCCTAAAACCGGAACCGTTGGGTTCGTATCGAAAAGAGCTTTCCAATGAATATTAGAAATTTGAAATCTAACGGTTGGATTTGGAATTATGTCCAAATCAAATTGGAAAAAGGTCGCTGTAAGTGCAGTTCGATGGCCGTTGTTGGAAATCGACTGTACGGGCCTTGATAAAATTATTAAAAATATCTATAATTTGTGTAAAATTATAATATGTGAATTGGAAAGATTTGGGCTGGAAAATTCCACATTTGAAAAGGTAAAAATAGATTTTTATCGAAATGAACTAGTTTTGAACTAGAATTGAAATCAATTTATTTTTAAAATAAATATGTTGAATTTGGAAGTGATTTTAAAAATAATCGATAATTTCCAATACGTGGATTGGAATGGAGTTGAATCGAAATTATCTTCGAGATATTTCGATGTTGGATTTCGTGACTATACAGATATTGTTATGGGAATTTGAAAGATATATTTTATATCGTTATTTCCAATACGATATTTGTTGGTTTCAGAATTTGGTATTGAATATAAGTCGATATATTTTCTATTCAGAGCCTTGTATTTAATATCAAATGTGATTTGGGTTTGTCGTGAATCGTGTTTTGATGACATTGGTTCTTTAACCCAGTTAAAGGCAGGATATTGATTTTTGAAAAGATTAAAACTAAGTTGAGTTTTAATGAATCTTTAATTAGATTAAAATGTGAATTGATAATTTAAATTATCAAATCTGAAAGGTGATCGAGAGTGGAGTATCACCAGTTTTGCTCCAAAGCGATAGTTAAATCTTTAATTAGATTTGAACGTGAAATGGTAATTAATTTTACCGAAACACCGTGGTGTTAGATGTGGAGTATTACCAGTTTTCTCCATGGGATATATAGGTTGGGATTGGGAAATAAAATAAATAATTACTTCGGTGTGGTTCGTTAATCCCGACTAGTTGAAATGATATCCAAAGGAGGATTAAAGAATAAATTTAGAAGAATTTATCTTGGATAAAATTAATGGGAACCTTTCCCTAAGAATGTGATTTTGTGAATAAAAGAATATTCTGAATTGGAATGAGGCGTTTGTTGTGTTTGTGTAACATTCGTTTATTATATACGTGGGTTATTCAGAAAGGCCGGGTTTATACCCATTCTGAATAACCGATTCGACGAGATGTCGAAGATGAAGACGGTGGTTGAAGACCGGAAGTCTTCACATCGTTTGGGTGATCACTGATGATCTTGATTGGGCTGTACACCCAAGATGAGGGAAACAGTCGGTGATCGTCCAGACGTACTTGGAGATCGATGGATATGCGAGGAAAGTGCCTCCGGTTTCGTTCAGACCCAGAACGGACTTGTAAATGGACTGTGTTTCCGACATTGGATTTTAGTCCGTGTGATTGATCTCTATTAAATATATATCTGTTTGGCGGCGGAGAATTTATTCTCTTGCTTAACGCCCTTCTCTGAGACGTACGAGCTCAGGGGTTATATATTGATGGATATCAAGCGCATGGAGTGAATTGCCTGTGTGGCATGCGTAAGTGGCAATTGATCAAGGCTTCTGTTGAAAAGCAAAGTCTTGTGGTTGATGATCAAAGCACGGCCTGTGTGGCATAGCTTTGTGTATAACGTGAATTCGCGAGCCTCACACCTCGGTATGAGTCAAAAACGGGATAGTGACTGCAGGGAGAGCACGACGTTTCTTTCTAGCTAGGGTGGTGTCAGTGACCTACCAGCCCTGACATTTATATACTTTTCACCTGTGTGGTTGTTGGAATGCGAGGCGCCTCGGATATAGGTCTGTAAGGACCGGGAAACGTGTGTTCAGGAATAACTAATCCTCAAAAGTAAGAGAGGATCGGCCCTGAAGATCCAAGGATCAGAGTGGGGTCCTGGGACATTTGCTAGAGTGTCTCGAACGCGGAGAGGAGCTTTCCCCTTGCCTCGGCTCATGACGGAAATCCAATTTCCAATACGTGATAGTGCGGTTTTATTTGTAGAACCTAGTATGGCGACATAGTGGTATGGGTCATTAATGCCGCCTATGATTGATATTTATGATTGAAATTGTTTTGACACTATACACTTATTATAGTATCAAATAATGTGTTTTAAACGTATCAAGCATGCTTTGGCTGTTATAAGGTAAAAACCCTATCCTCCGGGTTGCGTTACATTGTGTGATGGGACCTGGGTCTTATAACAGCTTCATTCTTCTTTATTTAGCATTGCGCTGTTTGTTTTATGCACTGGTATTCTTGGGAGGAAACCCGTTCCGTGTTATACGGCGTGGTCCCTTGATTTACCGAACTTTAAAATAAAGAATTATAACTGTTTTAGTTCTCACACCAGTCACATGACTGGCCTGGAGTTTATTGTTTTAACCTAAACTCTGGGTGCCCCTATTTTCCGCACGGGCAGCTAGTAGTTTTGGTTTTGCAGAATTATATTCACAGGGTCCTGATTTACAGCTGGAACGATGCTCGGAAAGCTCTGTATCCGTGTATCACTTCTAGTTGTGTTTTGTATATTTTTCCGCTGCTATGTAATTTATTGTAATCTCTGATATTTATCGAATGTAATTTATTCAATTATACTCTGTATATTCTTGTATCTGATGGAATTGTTGTAATAACAATGAAATGTTCTTCCGTATGCGTTCATTTGTGTGTTGTTCTCAATTCTATCCGTGCTTTCCTTAACGGGGAAGTTAGGGTCGTCTCAGAGACAATAGCATGAATTATTCAACATTTTGAGCAAATGAATAATACTGAACAAAATGTTCAACATGCTATCCAAGAGTTATATAAAATATATATATATATATAATTGACATAAGATGTCTACCTAAAAGGTTGTGTTTTGAGTTCAGCCAAAGCTGGGTCAAGGCATGACTAGATATGGATCTTGGAACACCGTTATATATGTATACCGATATGTATATATAAACAGAGGGATGTTAATTTGAGTGGGAGCGTATTTCAGTTTAAATTATACATTAATATAAATATAAAGTTTGATTGTCAAAATTTTAGTGTTTATGTTAAACAAATATTAAAGAATCAGTTATTATTTTATCTACCATAGATATTAAATAATAAATAACTCCGATAATTTAAATTAATCCTTAAGAAGGGTAAATTGAATTAAATCAAATTTCTTGACTAACATTGAAATTTGAGGATTGTCCTCAAACAGATTAAAACGCAATTGTTCTAACAAATACAGAAGATCTAAAATAAAAGTTAAAGTGTGACTTTAACTAAATAAGATATAAATATTATAATAATCTACTTATACATTTCTAGTATTATATACTAGATATAAATCACATAAATGTATGTTGATTTACAGAAATTGCAGAATAAGTAGAAATTAGATTAAAAGGACAAGTGGACTTACGATTGGAATTGAAGCAAATGTTGCTGGATTATCCATAAGAAGTTGATTCTTGTTGAATATACTGGCTTATTTAAATAAATAAAATAATTGTTATTATGAAATTCCACTTAAGATAAATGTTACAATAGATCTTGTTTAGACAAGTTTGATTTTCATTTATAATAAAAGAACAATTGTTATTCATTTTATTTAAATGAAATATCATACGGAATTTCACAAATAGTTAATGATCTTTGTAAATCCTTAACTATAATGTACTTGACATTAATAGTGAGTGGATTAAACCTTGTGATTTAAATCCAATATACCTTTAGTATTACCGGTTATCCCAGTAAAGAAGAAAGTATATCAAAACTCCATAACGATGGAATTTTGAGATCATTTGATTTTGAATTATATACAGAATACAAATCCTTTTGTTAGGCAAAATAACTGAGTCATCTTTCACTTGATACAGTGAATGAGCGATAAGTATTGAGTCTCATACATAATGATGTATATGGAGCAATGAATACATAAGCTAAAGGCAGGTTTATTACTTCATTATATTCACTGATGATATCAGTAGATACAGATATGTGTATCTAGTGAACCATGTATTAGAATCCTTTGAAAAGTTCAAAGAATTGAAAGTGAAGTGAGAAACCAATTTTAATAGAAAATATATACCTTTCGAACAGATCGAAAGAGAATATTTAAGCCAATTATATAATGACTATCAATATGAGTTTGAAATTGTTTCACAACTCACTCCACCTAGAACATCATAATAGAATGGTGTGTCTGAATGGAAACATCGCACCTTATAAGATATAGTACGATTATGATAAGTCATATAGATCTTCTAATAAATTGAAATAGAACAATTGAATTTAATCCCACTAAAACGAGTCTAAAGACACCATATAAGACATGGACTAGGAAATGTCCTAGTATGTATAATGCAGAGATTTGAAGTGTAAGACGTTTATTGAACGTCCTTCCTCTGATAAGATCAGACCCAAATCAGATAACTAATTTTGTGGAATATCTAAAAGAAATAAATCGATATTATTTCTATAAATCCTCAGAGGATAAAAATGTTTATTGCTCGAATTGGTATCCTTTTAAAGGAGATCCAGTCTCTTAGATATCAAAGGAAATGAAATGGAATTCGAAATGTCTCGAAAACCACAAAATACCATTGAATCTTGTATAGACAAGAAATTGAGTGGGAGTATCACAATAATTCTAATGTTATAACACACAAATTATTGTATATAATGTTAGCTTTAAAACAAGAAATAAATATTGATTCTATGAAAGAAAATGTTTGGATTAAGAAGTTCATAATTGAACTTAATTCGTTGTTGATCCAATGATATACATTGGGATAACAATGTGGCTATTGCTCAGGCCTAAAACGTTAAACTCACTATCGATCCAAACATATATTTAAGAAATATAACTCATATGTGAAGCTGTTCACAAAGGAAATAAACATATCTGCAAAAGTGCAAAAGTTGTAATGTTGCAGACCTACTGAATTAAACTCTGTCGCAGTAGAAGTTTAATAGTCACACTAGTTTCACGAGTATATGATATATGAATGATTGACTCTAGTGAAAGTGGGAGATTGTTAGAATTTATGCCCTAGAGGCAATCCATATGATGAGATTGATAACACTGTTGATGTTATTATTTTATTTGGAATAAAATATTATTCTAATATATTATATTTACTGCGTAATATAATATTAATATATTAGAAGTCCTTAGAATTATAATACGGAATTATATAGTTCGAGTAAGACTGAACTTGAGATTATACAATGAGATAAGTATTATAATTCTTAAATGTCCCTAGTCGAGTTTTATTGCTTATATAGGACAACAATAAAGCGTTGTGACTAGTATATTGATTGACTGATGATCACATCTCATTGATCATTAATATAAGTGATATTAAAGTCAAGATATAAATACGTATTAAAGAATAACGTATTGGGCTGACCCACCGTGAGATAACTCCATGGAATAGAATTAACAGTATCATAAGTTATTCTCATAGTGACAGTGATGTAATGGTCCTCAGACCTGAAATCATTATAATTTTATTCGAGTATATTTGTGTTTTGATATCATCTAAAGTTATTTCGTAACAGAGTAACGATAACGGTGATTGTTGGATAAAACTCGAATCGAATAGAAATTATGAATGATCTAAATGGAATTTAACCCTGCAATATATTTGTGGTAATATCCATGGGCCTCTTGATTGAGTGAGACTGTGAAATGCATGGCCGTGCTCAAATATTGATTTGTTTTGAGCAATCTACTCATCGATCAAGATAAAGGATTAAATTATAAAAGAGGATGATACGATCCATGTCTCTAGTTTAATCCTGGATATACTGGTTAAAAGGATTATATTACATTGATACACTGGTCACAGAAAAGGTTGTATCGAATCGATAATATTATTATAACTTGGGTAGCAGCGACGTATTGCTAGATGCCAATCACTGATTATGATTTTAAATACGATTTGAAATCATTGCCAACGTTGTAATAACCTATAGGGTCACACGATATAGAACACTATAAAGGAGAAAATATTTTGGATGAATAGAATATCATTTTGTTGTATTTTATACGAGGTTGGAATAAGTATTTTGGTCGGTTCCTTATTTCAAGTGAAGACTTGGTTAAATGGATTTATTCTCTTTTAAATATAAAGGGGCTAACCCTAGGATATTTGTTAAGAAATCAGACCGACCATAACCTAATTTCAAAACCCCAAAATTATCATTGGCAGCTAGCATCGTTTTTCTTTAAAATCCCTATTCGTTTAGATCGATGGGTGTGGTGTTCTCGTGGATACCTATGGAGGGCAAGGCTCTTCTGTTTTGCTAAGATTTGATGCTCCAATTCTTCGATCTCGAGATGGATTTGGCTACAAAGGTAATGAGTCCTAAATCTAACAAATTTAAGTTTTTGATTTACTTATTTCCGCACAAGATCCCATTTTAAGTTGTTAAAATATAATTAGGGTTTCGATTTAGATGAATTAGAAACCAACAGCAGATGCCCCCACCCACTCTCAAACAATTCGTTTCAGTTCATCTTCGTTCTTTTTTCTGTCTTCTGTTACTTTTTGTAAATTGCGATTTCCAAAAAAAAAAGAATCGAACGCCGATTGGAATCGCAACTCGCGACTAAGTTCACAATATCCTGAAGCTCGATTCATCGCAAGTTACAAGTTGGGTACGATAGTGGTTAGAACGAGTTTTCAGATCCAAGTTAAGCCAGTTTTGTAGAGAGGGGTTAGGGCATGGGCACGACGAAGGGGTGCGATTGGAGACGAAGTCTCGGAAATGCTAGTAGAGGCCAACGCTGGAACCAAAACAAAACTCGATACTGATATTTGTGCATTTCGGTTTTTCGATGGCAAGTGGAGTTGAGCGTCTGACAACAGACATTTGAGATGGTGGAAAGGGTGTGAAATACTAACTGGAGTAATGCAATGCCCTTAAGGTGATACTGGAACGCGAAATCTGATTGTTCAACAGTAGAAGAAAAGGTGAGGTCGATCCATTGTTTTGGGAATAGGCGGATGTATCGATGAAAGTGGTTGTCTCTGTTAATTATTTTTGGAGAGACTGAAGTATGTTTGAGTGATGAACGGTGGAAGACTTGGAATTCGACTGTTGGTTTTTAGTGGAGGGTTTGATCTTTTGAGGATTAAACTTTGAATCTGTTGTTTTGGGGGATGATAGTAGGCATTTGAAATGGGGAAGGGCATTGTGGTTTATTTGATAATATGATGATTTGGTCAGGAATTTGCAGTGAGGATGGTTGAATTTAGAGGTGTAATGGCAGTGGAGGAAAGTGATGAATGGTAGGGGTGTGTGCAAGCTATTTGATGTAATGTCGAAAAGGAAATCGCAGTTCTAGGCTAATGGTAAATTTGGAGCCGGCTCGGGATTTGATTCATGAATTAATCGAATGGTTGGCATCAAAATAAGGTATGCGTTTTAAATAAAATAAAAATGGCATAGAAATATATTTAAGTAGATAATGTAAATAAATATTTAATCATTAAATTAATTTAGTCATAGGCGATCAATTTATTCGAGACAATTCAAATGGACGCATAGCTAAGACGATATGGGATATTAATCGGGTATTCGGCATGGAAAAACCAAGGTGAGTTAAACTCACTCAGTTAATTATTTGAACTGTTTTTAATAGTTCAAAATGTTGTTTTATTGCTTGGTTGCTAAATTGATTGATATAAAGTAATATTATATTATAATAGTAATATATAAAAATAATATTGGTGATTGGTGGTTGGATAATACCCGCAGTACCATTAGAGGATGCCTGCAGTACCATTAGCGGATGATTTCCCTATGCGCACCACAATATATATAGTGGATGACCATTTATACCGCGATATCCTGCCTCGAAGCAGGATGGGTATTATTATTGTTGACTAACATCTATGGATGCAGGAAAAACAGGCTGGAGGGATCCAACTAGATTCCTCAACATTTATTTATTTGTTTTTCAGATACAAGCTCATATATGATGTGTTTATAACCTGTGACAGTTATAGTATACTTGGATGTGTTAAAACACTGATTGTTGACTTTGGATAATTTTAAATATCCTAAATAACGATATATGAATTAAAAAATAGGAATTTAAAATGAAATAAGAATTTTGAAAAGAAATATTTATTTCAAAATAGACATGGTTATTCAAAATCCAAATTAAAAAGAATTTAAAAATAAATATTGTTTAAAACAAATATTTTGAAAGGTCGATTTTATAAGGGATGTTGATAAAATGAGTTTAAAGGAAATATCTATTTTTTTTTTAAATAGGAATGTTCGTCTGAAATCCAAATTGTAATATAATTTAAAGGTAAATATTTGTTTAAACAAAGGCGTTAATGAGGCAAATTTTATAAACAACGTTTATAAAAGAAATGAAATGACTGCCATTTTAGAATTTGGAAAACATGGATTTCAAAATAGAATTGAAATATAAAAGAACTTAAAGGAAAATATTTATTTTCAAATTGCAATGTTTATTGGAATTGAAAAAATAAATGTTGGTTTAACAAATAAGATGAGAAATCAATTGTATAAGTGAGATTTATAAAGCGAATACCATATATTGAAGTATTTGAGAAAATCGTAATTTAAGCATGGCGAAAAGGAAGTGGGAATGTGGTTTGAAAACTGACATGGATTAGAGTTTTCCTATTCCAAGGGAAATATAAAGGAGATTTTATGAAATAACTCAATAGCAGTTAGATAGAATTTAAAACTTGAAATGTCAAGTATAAATTTAAATTGATTTGTTAAGTCAAGAATGAACTTGGGTTAAGAAACATTATTCATGGTTCAGATGGATAAGAGGTAAAAGCAAAATATTTGAGAAATGGGAATCGTTAGAAGTAAATAAAAAGGGGGTTTTTAATTTATAAATGTTAATGGGAAATTTTTCACCGTTATTATTTAAAATAATCTATTTTAAATATTCAAAATCCGTTAAAATAAACAACATAAAAATTTTAAATTGGCTCAGATTTTCCGGGTTGTTACACCTCTCCCGTTTCTGGTTCACACCGGGGTGTAAGGCTCGCGAATTAACGCTATACACAAAGCTACACCATGTAGGCCGTGCTTTGATCATCAACTACAAGACTCTGTTTTTCAATAGAAGCCTTGATCATTTGCGTCTCAGTATACCACGTTGTCAACCCAACGTCAGACACACATCCATTTACAAGTATGTTCTGGGTCTGAACGAAACTGGAGGCACCTTATACCTCGCATATCCATCGATCTCCAAGTACGTCTGGACGATCCCCAATTATTCCTTTGTCCTGGGTGTACATCCCAATCAAGACATCAGGAATCATCCAAACGACGTGAAGACCTCCGGTCTTCAACCACCGTCTTCACCTTTGACTTATCGTCGAATCAGTTATTCAGAATGGGATAAACCCGGTCTTTCTGAATAACTCGCGTATTTTATAAACAAGTGTTAAACAAACACAACATATGCCTCATTCCAATTTAGAATATTCTTTTATTCAAATATTCTTTTCAAAATTTAAACCAAATTATGGTTTTCTAAACTAGTCGAGATCATCAAACCTTACTGAAGTAATCATTTGTTTAATTTCCCAATCCCAACCTATTTATCCCATGGAGCAAAACTTGTGGTACTCCATATCTAACCCTTGGGTTATCGGTAAAATTAATTACCATTTCACGTTCAAATCTAATTAAAGATTTAATTATCGCCTGGAGTAAAACTGGTGGTACACCATTCTCGATCATTTCTTGAATTTGGTAATTTTAGTTATCAAATTCAAATTATCTAATTCACCTTTCAATCTATTTAAAGATTCATTAAAACCCTATTTCAGTTTTAATCTCCAAAAATCATTAATTAATGATTATCAAAAGTTAAGAAATTAATCTTACCTTTAACTGGGTTAATGAACTAATGTCATTTAAAACACATCTCACGATAAACCCAAAATCACATTCCATTCCATCAGTCTCTAACCGTAAATTAGTAGGAGAACAATTCCCTAAGTATTAACCCCGAAGGCCGAAACCAACATCAGATCAATACCCAGAAAACCATTCAACTTAACTGATCTCCAATTGGTTTCTAATTCTCTTAACTCCATTGCGTTTAAGAACAGTGTTACTGAAGACATCGTTCACGACAAACCCAAAATCCCATTTGATATTAATACAAGGCTCTGAATAGAAAATATATCGGCTTATATTCAATATCAAATTCTGAAATCAACAAATATCGTATTGGAATAACGATATATATATCTTCCAAATTCCTCCATAATATCCCTATCATCACGGAATCCAATATCGAAATATTACGAAGATAATTTCGATCCAATTCACATATTGGAAATCCTGGTTATTTTTAAAACCATTTCAAATCCAATTTGTTTATTTAAAAATAAATAGATTTTAATTCTAGTTAATACTAGTTCATTTTGATAAAAATATATTTTTATCTTTTCAAATAAGGAATTTTTACACCTATGTAACGTCTCGGATTTTGTCGATCTTGGTTATCCGATATACAACACATATCGAGCATCCAAGGATCGAAAATACCGGTAGTTAATGAAAGAAATTAGAGGGTGAGAATAGATAAGATAGAAACTTAGAATGGAAGAAGAAGAAGATAATACAACATCAGAGTAACACGAATCTCACAGCGGAACGAATAAAATATAACATAACTTTGAAATAAAAGATATGTACTTGAATATACATAGCATTTCAAAGTACAGCACTTACAACACATCGGAAATAAACAATAGTCATATAAATGCTGCTGAAGCCTCCTGCTCCAGCTCTCCAAGTATATCTATAAAATCCCGACTACTTGACTACCCGTACAAAATTGGGCACCTAAGAGTTTAGGGAAAACAAAACAAAATAAACTCTGGGTCAGTCATGTGACTGGTGTGAGTAAAACAGTATCAACAGATTGAGCAATAAAACAATATCTCATAAGACCACGCCGCATAGCGGAACGGGTTTTTCCTTTATGAGTATCCAAAGATAAAACTTTATATCAAAATTCATTTGATATTATAATAATGTTTATCAACCACAATATAATAGTCATCTCGCATAAACGCTTTCATCTCATGTTCTACATACATAGTATACAATCAAAATCGCAAGCACGTATTGGATAATGGATTTCCAACTATGACAAGGTATGGAACCACTTTCTGGTAGTGTACCTCTAGAGAGGAATACACTGGGTTCAACAAGAACATCTTGCAACCCGACCACACATGATCGACCACTCATTTCGCTTGAGTGTATCGAATATATTATCATCAACGGTTGGGATCAGCAACCGTTTCCCGAATGGGACAGCATCGACAATAGATTATAGAACCAAACTCTAGATCAGGTGATAATACATGCTAATGGAAGCAACCAACATAGCCATGCTGCCTGCACGATTTCTATCATTTCCCGATTGGGAGGCTAGAGGCCACACTTATCTCTGACAGATCACACAACTATTCACTTTGAATGTCGCATCGTCATACCTGCCAAATCACAAATTGATTTCCCCAAAAATACAACGGGTATATAGCTAAGAGAAATGAATTCCTCTTCCACCAAACGTGTATACGTTTGAAGAGATCAACTTACGTGATCTATTAAATATAGTCTGTTAGACATTCTTCCATACGCGTCGTCCTGGGATTGGATAGACCGAAGGCACTATTTCGTATATCCATCTTAGGCAAATCTTTACCTAAGATTTATACAACAGCCCTTGCACTTTACTCCGTCTTCAATTATATTTGGCATATATGATTCCCAACGCTTTTGCCAATATGGAGTGGTTCTTCGGATAACAATCCGACCTGTCTCTCCATATTAACAACGTTAAAATGGTCAAAAACTTTGGTAGTCGGTGATTTAACTATCAAATGAAAACACGTGTGTAAACAACGATCGTATTTCCAAATGGAAATTACATCGATCAACCACGAACCAACTTTTATCCCTTTAAATTAATTTATCATTAATTTATCTCCTTTGCCATTTCCTGTTCCTATATATTCAACATTTCTTATTTTCGAAATTTAGAAAATATATGTTATTAACTTTGGGAAAACATTTCCACTTCTTGTTTTCTATATTAGAAAACATTTCTGATTCTTATTTGGAAAACATTTCCAAAACTCCTACATTGGACTTAGATAGATGTGTAAACAAACAATCGCGATGCCAACTCAAACCATTACACTTATTAACTAAATTCACTTAACCCTCCTTTACCATCAAACCTTAGCCATTCCTTAGTTAAGAAGGAAGTCAATCAAGTTGGGGTATAATTACCTCTCAGACCTTAACTGAACAACGTTTTAACTTCAGAATAGACAAAGTTTATCCTTTAAACTTTTAACAAACTTCCTTATGTAACTCTCTTTTGAAAAATCTTTATTCGATAACTCCTCCCTTCAAATAACTATATTCGATAATCTCTCTTACGAATAACTGGATTCGAGAACCTTTCTTCGAATAAACTATATTCGATTGACTCTATTCAATTAACTCTTGACAATTAACTCTATTGGATTAACTCTATTGGATTGACTCTTTTCACTTAACTCCTTTCGAATAATCTATATTCGATAACTCCTTTAACTCTATTCGAATAAACTATATTCGATTGACTCCTTTAATTCTATTCGAATAAACTACATTCGATTGACTCCTTTAATTCTATTCGAATAAACTATATTGGTTTAACTCCTTTAATTCTATTCAAATAAACTATATTCGATTAACTCCTTTAATTCTATTCGAATAAACTATATTCGATTAACTCCTTTCAAATAACTAGATTTGATAACTCCTTTCGAATAACTAGTTTCGATAACTCCTTTTCGAATAACCAATATTCGATTAACTCACTTCGAATAACCAATATTCGATAACTCCTCTTCGAATAAATTATATTCGATAACTCTTCTCGAATGAACTATATTCGATTACTCTTCTCTCGAATAAACTATATTTGATTATTCTTCTCTCGAATACACTATATTCGATAACTCTACTTCGAATAAGTGATATTCGATAACTCTACTTCGAATAACTCAATTTGAATAACTCTAACTGGTTAACTCTAACTCTCACTGGTTAACTCTAACTGGTTAACTCTAAATGGTTAACTCTAACTGATTAACTCTGACTGGTCAACCCTAACTGATTAACTCTAGCTGGTTAACTCTAACTGATCAACCCTAACTGATAAACTCTAACTGATTAACTCTAATCGAATAACTAATATTCCATTAACTCATTTCGATTAACTCCTTCGGATTAACTCCTTTAATTTATTCCTTTGAATTATCTCCTTTGATTAATTCCTTTGAATTAACTCCTTTTGATTAATTCCTTTGAATTATCTCCTTTGATAAGTTCCTTTTCTATTAACTCCTTTGATTAATTCCTTTTCTATTTGTTTACTTAACAGATAACTATTCCCTTTTCAACTCTATTTACTTAACAAATAAATATTTCTTCTATCTTCTCTATTTATTTAACAAATAAATAGTTCTTTTATCTTTACTATTTATTCAGCAAATAAATATTTCTTTTATCCTTCTATTTATTTCCAAAACAAATAACCCATTTTCTTTTATTTATTTTCTACAAATAAATGATCCTTTATACTTTTATTTATTCCCTAAATAAATAATCCTTTTACTTTTATTTATTCCCTAAATAAATAAATAGTCCCATTTAATCTATTTGTAAATGTTCTACAAATATTTCCTTTTTATTTTCTATTTGTAAATGTTTTACAAATACTCCCTTTTTATCTCCATTTGTAAATGTTTTACAAATATTTTCTTTTTATTTTCTATTTGTAAATGTTCTACAAATATTTCCTTTTTATTTGTTTTACAAGTAAATTCCAATTCAATTATATTTGTTTCCACAAATATTTCCAATTCTATTATATTTGTTTTCACAAATATAATTTATATTTCAATATACATTTTGAAAAATCCCTTTGTATATTCCAGTATTTCTTATGGTGTTTCAAATACCATATATCACTACTCAGTATCACCCAAACACACACAATCTATAACAGATTGTATATCACATCATATATCACAATATATATTAAAAACAGTAAAATAAATGTTGAGGAATCCAGTTGGATTCCTCAAACCTGTTTCCCTGCATCATTGGTGTTAAACAATATAATTATCATCGATTTCACTTCAATATGAAATATTCTGATAAACAGAATCGATATTTGATTAACGATATATATAAATATCGTTATCTATAATTTCAATCAATACATAAGCAATTCAACCAAACATTTAACACACATCAATCAACAAATAACTATCAGTTCTAAGAATACGTTATAAAAATATAACTCTTCAGAGTTGGTGAGTTTTACTCACTTTTCGCGTTAACCGTTAAATAACGATTTGCATCGATCGATTCAGACGGACAATTTATTTTGCTATAAATTGTAACGAACTCTAATCCACTCCCAGTCAGTTCCACAGTGAAGTGTCCATTCCTACGATCCTATCGGATCTTGTTTCGCAACATTCTGATTACATATGTTCAAGATACAGTAATTATAAGTTTCATACATATTTTAGATTAAATAAAATTTGAATATATTTTCATTTTGGGCTTTACCAATTAAGACTTCGGCTCACTTCCATTTTTAAAACCAGGCCCGCACTCTTATCTTTCTTTCCCCAAATGAAATTCGCACTCCAGAAAAAGAAATCAGCAAGTTTATCCTTCGTTGTCCATTTTACTTCATGATTCAAGGAATGGGTTTCATCAGCATTAACTTAACAAAATCAATAAACCACGTTTTCTTCCTGTAAATGAATGGCTCATTGCCTCAGCCGATCATCAGTCTCGATCCAAACCATAAATCATGATTCTCCTCATCATCCAAATTCTGTAATCACCAAAACAATAATGACCACCATCTTCCAAATGAGACCATCCAACTCCTCAATGCCTTAATACCAACGTTAACATCAAATTTCAGAAAGAGGAAGGAAAAAAACAGTACCCGACAATTTAACTCCTTATTCTCCCTTTACATAAACAACCGAACCCTCCACAAACACCACAAATTCATCACCGTAATTCCATAACAAAAATCACCAGGTGACCCCCCTCCCAAATTCAAATATACTGCTTTCCAAGTTTTCAACTAACGCGACACTGATTAATAGGTAAGGACTGAACTTCAGCTACAAATCCCCTTCACCACCTCCGTCAAAGGTCGCCGGACCCCATCAATTCCATTTTCCTCCCTAGAACTCGTTGCTTCATCACCTCCCCATATGACTCGCCTTCACCAAATTGAAGAACCCTAAAAGCCATCGCACCTCAGTAAAGCTGATCGTACCCTTGCCAGAAGACAACCCATCCACCGTCGCATCTTGCCTTCAGGTAGCTTGCCGCAAAACCCCTCCGTGAACGACCGGTTTCACCTTAAATTACTGCTAACCGGTCCACAAAACAATGTCGAACACTAACAAATCTACATGGGATTGAAGCTTATTAAGAAAGAAGCACAAAGAATCAAACCATTTTTAATTTAATTAAGATTTCGAATTGTTTTAAATTGAGGAAGGATACGGTATTGTTTTTGGGTGGAGGCATGATTTTTGGTGGACTTGAGAGAATGAACGATTTAGGGTTTAGAGAGGAGTATTTATAGGATTAGTTTTAATATATTTTTATTCGATTATTTTAGTTCAATCATCATTTAAAATTCCTGTAATCACATACGATATCCAAAAATCACGAAACTGGACAGACAGCCACAGTTCGACATTATGGACCCAACGAAACTGGTTTCATCGAATTCCGATTTCGTTTGCTCACATAGCGTATTTTTAACCATCAAAATACTGACTGTTTTTCACTTTAAAAATCCGTACGGCCACACACTGACTCTAAAAATCACGAAACTCAGAATCTAACAAAAATTTGATGTTACCGATCCAACAAAATTAGTTTCGTCGAAAACGACGTTCGTATGCAAAACTGACTAATTTTAAAGCTGTAAATAACCTATTTAAATATATAAATATATTTAAATATAATTAAATTAAATATTTATAATTAAATATTATTCTATATATTCACAGAGAAATACCATACAGCTCAGAAAAATCCTATATGGATTTCTAACTCGATATTTCATCATCAGAGTTATATCGATATTCAATTTAGATTTTAAACCCTTTTTAA
Organism: Allium sativum; assembly: GCA_030737875.1. Lineage (NCBI taxonomy): Eukaryota > Viridiplantae > Streptophyta > Magnoliopsida > Asparagales > Amaryllidaceae > Allium > Allium sativum. The sequence goes on along the minus strand of CM060921.1, from coordinate 807,417,270 downwards.
AATATAAATAAATTGTTATGGTTATGGCACTATTTTTCTGAGAAATTGATTTGGACATAAATCAAAATCTACACGACGAAATCCCGATTTTTCTCTTCCACAAGAAAAATATACTTCACCAGCTCCGTAGGTTTCTTGTTTCACAGAAATCCAATTTAAAACGGGCCCTGTATATTCAACTGAAGTTCGAATCGCCAAATAGAGAACTACCGCGACGTTACGGGCACGATTAAAATTATATTATAAACTATATGTTTAACTGTCGTTGATTGAATATATTTGTTCATATAATTCAACTCTAAACTAAACTATATATTTTAAATAATCCAATTCACACTATATTATGAATTCCACTATTTTTGATTATTTCAAAATTAAATATGTTATTCTATTATTTAAATTAATTAAATAATCTATATAATTTAACTAAATGACCTTTATATTCCTAAATCACTATTTAAATAATTAAATAAATTAATTATAAAATCGCTGGAAATATGGGTCGTTACATTCTTCCCCACTTAAAATAATTTCATCCTCGAAATTGCTAAGGTAGAAAACAAACCCTATTGACTGGTTAGAACCTATTTGTTCACTTCTTGACTTCAGTTTCAACTTCCTTAACTTACCAACCCAATATCATTTCAAATTCCTATGTCACAATCCAATTCATTCGATATTTCTATTTCAATTTTGTTTCAGTTACCACTTACCGGTTTTACTTAAATTCCAACTTGCTTTCCTGTAATGACCCACATTTTCAGCAATATAATAAATAATTTATTTAATTATGTAAAAGGTGATTAAGAGGATTTAATGGTCATTGAATAAATAAGAGTGAATATTTAATTAAAATAATAATTAAATAATATATTTAATTCTGAAATAATCAGAATTGGCAGAAATGGCGATATGGTGTGAATTGGGAAATTCGAATTTGTATAATTCAGATTAGAATTGAATTACGATAACGAATATATTTAAATAACGAAAGTTTGAACATATAATTATATTATAATTGTAATCGAGCTCGAAATTACGCGGTAGTTCGCGATTTGGCGATTCGAACTTTAAACGAATATACAGAAGCCGTTTTAAATCGGATTTCTGTGAAACAAGAAACGTTAGGAGCTGGTGGAGTATATTTTTCTAGTGGAAGAGAAAAATCGAGATTTCGTCGTGTAGATTTTGATTTATGTCCAAATCAAATTTTAGAAAAGTCGTTGTGGAATTTCCTTTATAATTGATAAATATTTATTTATATTTATAAAAGGAATTTCATTATAATCGATTTATATCGGGACTTGAAATATCAAGTTAGAAATTCACCTAGGAATATTGTGGAGCTGTATGATATCGTATATGAATATATACGATAATATTTAATTATAAATATTTAATTTAATTGTTTAAATATTTTTATATATTTAAAAGGGGTATTTAGAGCTTTAAAAATAACCAGTTTTGCAAACGACCTCACAATTCGACGAAACCAATTTTGTTGGATCCGCAATGTTAAGTTGTTGCTAGATTTCAGTTTTCGTGATTTTTGAACTCAGTATGTGGCCGTAGCGATTTTTAAAGTGCAAAACAGTCGATATATCGACTGTTAAAAATACGCTGTATGAGCAAACAGAGTTGGAATTTGACGAAACCAATTTTGTTAGGACTCTAGTGTCGAACTCTAGCTGCATGTCAATTTTCATGATTTTTAGGTACTGTGTGTGATCACACAGATTTTTAGTGTGCAAAAACGAATATTAAATAATAAAAGAAAATATCTAAAAATATCCTAAAAAAATATCTAGATATTTGTTACCACTATAAATACACCCCTTAACTTCTCCTAAACCTAATTTCGATCTCAGTTTTGCACCGACAGTTTTTATCCTCAAACAAAATAGATTGAGAGCTTTAGAAAATGAAAATAAAATCAAAGAAAAATTTGTAAAATCGAAAACAAGAGTATTTAGCTTCCTGGTGAGGTGCTCTTCTTTTTGGTGTGGGTCTTATTGGGTTCGAACACCATATGCGTTCGCAGGGTTTTGGGACAATAGGCTAGGGTTGTGCTTAGTGGCGACTGTAAGCGAATAGAGTGGATATTGATGTTGGATTTGGGTTCACCATCAAAAACCGCACTTGTGTGGGTTTCTTTGGAGATTTCCGAACAGAAAAATGTCGATCCCCTTTTGTACAGGCGACGGGTTTGTGTGGTGCTGCGAGCTGAAGAATGGCGAAAGGTTTTGATTGGAGGTGATGGTCGTGAAGCTCTCGCGACGAGAAGAGTAGTGGTGTGTTCAGTTTTTGGTTCGGTGGTTAGTAGGAGGATCGGTGGTGCTTTGAAAAGTGGGAAATGGTTTTTGTAAACTTGTGGTCCTCTTTATCGATTTGGGGAAGAAGACATTCGGTCTTGGGGTTTGAAAATTGAGGATGGGCTGGCTTTGAAAGTGTAAGGCCCGATGGGGTTTAAACTTAACTGTTTATTTAATTTCAAATTATATTAACTTGAAAACATCATAACTCTTCCATACGATATCAGAATGATGAACCGTAAGTTGCATTGGGATCGTATGGACGACGACTACCAAAGAGACTGATTGGAAATGAATCTGAGCTTGTTATAATTTATGGCGAAATAAATTGTTTGATTCAAATCAAATAATAGTTTATTGTTCTTTAACGATGAACTGCCAATGTGAGTAAAACTCACCAACTCTGAACAGTTCTATTTTTATAACATACATTTAGAACTGATAAATGATGACTGATTGCTGTGTGTTAACTGTTTGGTTGAATTGTTTGTGTATTGATTGAAATCATAGATAACGATATATATATATATATATATAAATCGTTAATCGAATATTGATTCTATTTAACAGAATATTTTATATTCGTGTTGTTTAACATCTATGATGCAGGAAAACAGGTTGGACGGACCCAGCTGGGTTCCTCAATATTTATAATACTGTTCTGTTCATATACTGTAATATATGATGTGATATATAATCTCTTGTCGCTTATGTGTGTTTGGACGATGTTAATCATCGTGATTTGATATGTTAAATACCATAACATACCAGAATGTTGATAAGGGAATTTTCAAAGTGATATTAGAAAACAAATTTATTTATAAAATCCAAGGATTTTATAAAAGAGAAAATATTTATAAAATCAAAGAAGATTTTATAAAAAGGAATTTATTTATAAATGGAATACTTATAAATAGGAAATCTTTTTAAAGTGGAATTTTAAATAAAGGAAAATCTTTATAAAGTGGAATATTTATAAAGGGAAATATTTATAAACTCATAAGATTTTATAAATGAGATATTTGTTAGTTAAATAAATAGGATAATCAAAAGGGATTATTTATAAAACAAATAGAGTTTTATAATGGGATAATTTGTAAAACAAGTAGAAAGGAAGATATTTGTAAAACAAATATAAAGGTAATTATTTGTAAAACAAATAAAAAGGCAATTGTTTGGTAAAACAAATGTAAAGGAAAATATTTGTAAAACATTTACAAATGGAATTAGAAAGAGAAACTATTTGTAAAACATTTACAAATAGATTAAATGGAAATATTTATTTATAGGAAATAAATAGAATGTTATAAATTAGATATTTATTTAGAAAATAAATAGAAAGATAAAAAAGGAAATATTTATTGGTTAAATAAATAGAATTAAAAGGATTATTTATTTATTTATTAAATAAATAGGATTAAATCAAAGAAATATTCAGAAAATGAATCGGAGATGGAAATCTGTTTTTAACAGTAAAAGCGGAAAGATTTATTTAAAGTGAAATTAAATAGAAATCTGTTTTAACAGATAAATTGGGAAGGTTAATTTATAAACAATATTTTTTAAATTAAGTAAAATATTTATCATTGGATAAATGGAATATATAAGTCAGGACTTATATAGAGAAGTAAGAATCGATTTCAACATCGATGTTTGAAATTGAATATGGACGTAGAGTTAACCAAAGGAGTTAATCAACATGTGTTAATCAAAATGAGTTAGAGAAGATTATCAAGCTATGATAATCCAGTTAAGACTATCGAGTCAAGATAATCAAGTTAAGATTATTGAGTCAAGATAATCGAGTGGAGTTATCGAGTTAAGATCACCAAGTTAAGTTATCGAGTTATGATAATCCAATTAAGATTATCGAGTCAAGATAATCAAGTTAAGATTATCGAGTCAAGATAATCGAGTGGATTTATCGAGTTAAGATCACCAAGTTAAGTTATCGAGTTGGGATAATCGAGTTAAGTTATCGAGTTAGGATAATCGAGTTAAGTCATTGAATATCACTTATTCGAAGTAGAGTACCGAATATAGCTTATTCAAGAAGCGTTATCAAATATTGTTATTTGAGATAGAGTTAGTCAAACATAGTTATTCAGAATGAGTTGCCATTTCGTACGACTGCTAGCGTAATTCGCAGGGCTGTAAATAGCCTACGGCGGTCGGATGTTTCCTGAGGGAATCAGGCGTAACCATTGTGATCGCTGCGATCTAGAGTCAAGCGAATGGAGTTAAATCGAATATTAGTTATTTCATAGAAGTTAATCGAGTTAAGATAATCGAGTTAGGCAATCGAGTTGATCGAGTTGAGAATTAAGTTAAGTTAAATAAGTTGAGTTAATAGAGTGGGTCGAACCAAGTTAGTCGAGTCTAGTTAATCGAATCGAATTGGTCGAACCAAGTAAGTCGAGTTAGTCGAGTCGAGTTAAGTTAGTCGAGTTATGTTCGTCGAGTTGGGTTAATCGAATTTAGTTATTCGAAAGGAGTTAATCGGTTATAGTTTAATCGAAAGGAGTTAATCGAATTTAGTTATTCGAATCAAGTTCGTCGAATATTAGTTATTCGAAAGTAGTTATCCATTATAGTTTAATCGAAAGGAGTTATCGATTATAGTTTAATCGAAAGGAGTTAATCGAATATAGTTATTCGAAAGCGAGACTATCGAATATAGTTATTCGAAAGGAGATTATCGAATATAGCGAATTCGAAAGAAGAAATTAATCGAATATAATTATTCGAAGTACGATAATCGAATATAAGCTATTCGAAGTGAGATAATCTAATGTAAGTTATTCGAAGGGAGTTAATCAAATAAAGATTACTCGAAAGAGAGTTATACGTCGAATTCAATTATATCGAATTCGGGAAAGTATCATTTATTTTCTAGTCTTTAAATCAAGGTTTATTTATTTATAAATAAATTAGTTGTTAGGTTAATTATTCACATTAAAGAATAAAAGTTATAATTGAATTAGATATTTCGAAAGTAGGGATTATATCATTATCGTTATAATCAATGTTTTCAATAAAGAAGTGGATTCACAAATAGAATCCGAGAGTTACATAAAGAAGTTGGTTAAAGATTTAAAAGATAAAATATGACCATTTCGAAGTTAAAACGTTGTTCAGTTAAGGTCTGAGAGGTAATTACACCCTAACTTGATTGACTTAATTCTTAACTAAGGAATGGTAAGGTTTGATCGTGAAGGAGATTTGGAAATGTTTTCCGAAAGAGAATCAAGAATGTTTTCTGATAATAGAAAATTAGAATTTAGAATACATGGAAACAGGAGATAAGTAAATTAATTAACTAAAGAGATAAAATGTTAAATGATGATTGATCGATATGATTTCCATCTGGAAATAATATCGTTATTTGCACACTTGTTTTCTTTGATAGTTAAATCACAAACTATCAATGTTTTGACCATTTTAACGTTGTCAATATGGAGAGACCGGTTGGATTATTATCCAAAGAACCACTCTGTATTGGAATAAGCGTTGCGAATCATATATACCAAAGATAATAGATGACAGAGTAAAGTGCAAGGGCTATTGTATAAGTCTTAGATAACAGTGCCTAAGATGGATGTACTGAATAGTGCATTCAGTTTGTCCCGTCCCAGGACAACTTGAATGGACGAATGTTTGACAGAGTACACTGGTAGATCACGTAAGTTGATTGTTTCAAACGTATTTACATTGGTGGCGGAGGAATTCGTTTCTCTTAGCTTATACCCGTGGTATTTTTAGGGAAATCAATTTGTGATTTGACGGGTGTGACGATGTAGCATTCAAAGTGAATGAAGGAGCAATCTGTTGAAAGATACGTTATGACCTCCAGCCTCACATCTGGGAAATGACAGAAATCGGGCAGGCAGCATGGCTATGTAGGTCGCACCTATTAGGGTGTATAATCACCTGATCTAGGGTTTCATTTATTTCTAAAAATTTATTGTTAATGTTGTCCCATTCAGGAAACGGTTGCTGATCCCAACCGTTGGTGATATACATTCAATACACTCAAGCGAAATGAGTGGTCGGTCATGTGTGGCCGGGTTGCAAGGTGTTCTTGTTGAACCCAGTGTATTCCTCTCTAGAGGTACACTAGCGAAAGGTGGTTCCATACCTTATCATAGTTGGAAATCCATTACCCAATACGTGCTTGCGGTTTTGATTGTATACTATGTATGTAGAACGTGAGATGAAAGCGTTTCTGCTAGATGATTATTATATTGTGTTGATAGACATTATTATAATATCAAAAGGTTTTGATATAAAAATATTTTGGGTTCTCATAAGGGAAAAACCTGTTCCGTTATACGGCGTGGTCTTATGAGATATCGTTTAATGGCTCAAACTGTTTTAAACTGTTTTACACCAGTCCATGTTGATTGCTTAGTGCATGTGTCGCATGATAGGGGGTTCTCGCTTTTCGTTAGGTGGGAACGGGAGACTCTTACCCCTCCTTTTCTCTAGTAATGGGTTGGTTGTGAAGTCGAAAGGCTGGCCGTAAAATATGTACTGGGATAACAATGTAAGCCACAGTGGGATATTACCTTGCTGCTTTGGTGGTTAGGAGAGGATGGTTGCAAAGCCTACTTAACTTTTTCCGGGTTGTTACAGTTGGTATCAGATCTTAAGGTTAAGTGAATTACCTTGGCTCTGTGGCGTAACTCGGTAGAGATGGGGTTAGCAATACCCTTGATTGCGTTTGAGTGTATATATATACAAGAGCGTATTTGTTATTCAATATAAAAATTGTTTTATATTTTGGTGATTTATTGATTTAGTGGCTTATTAATTTCTGGTCGATAAGTTTGATCCACTGTATCGATAGGAGTTACTAAACACTTGAATACGATAAACCGTCATGGTATTTTTTGAAAAGAGGGTAAACGAAACAATTTTACCCAAATTATATTTTTATATAAAGGATTTATATTGGAATGATTATAATATATTGGATATATTGGTTGTTATTATAATCGAGTAAGATTATAAATTTAAATGGTTATGTATATAACCAAGTAGGATTCATATAAGTGAAATATATGAAATTATATGAATTAAATCTGAAATTTAAAGTCAGAATTGAATTTGAAACCCTGGAAATCTGAATAAGTGTTTGTAAATTAATCGGGATTAAGTATATGAGAATTTTAAAATCCTGGGATATTTTAAATTGTTTTACAAGCCTTGTGAATGGTATTTTGAATTGATTTCAAAATGAAAATGTTTAGACATGGTTTTGAAAAGTGATATAGTATTGAACTCACTTCGATAGTTGGAAAATAATTCTGATAATGACTACAGCTTCATCAGTGTTCATTTTCGAGTTGAAAGTGACGGATTACTACCAAAATTTTTGTTTATGAAATATTTTGTGAAAACTGGGTTGATTTGAAATTCCAAAAAAAGGATATTTGATTTTTGGAAAAGGTAAGATGTTTAAAAACTCCCAAGAAAGATTGTTTGAATTAAAACCAAGTCTGAATTGAAATTGTGAAAGCAAATTAGGAATTTAAGTAAAGACACTTAAATGGTAACTGAAATTGAATTTAAATGATATCGAGACAAATTGGATTTGGGAGATTCGAATTTGAAGTGCAATTTTGTAATCAAGTTAAGAATTTGGAATCGAGAATGAAACCCGAGTTTGAAATGATATTTGGCTTGGATATAAACGAATGGTTGTATTGAGATAAAAGCTATTGGAGTTTGACTGGAATGACATTGGTATATGTTGAATTGGTAACAGGTGCAAAGGATATAATGATATGCCTGACAAAAAGGTACAAGTTTATATTTCATATTGGATATGAGTTTTATGAGCCGAATTGGCAAGCCGCTTGGCTGTTTGATTTTCTTTTGGTTGGAGAAGGCCTAGAGAGGCGAATTGTGGTTTTACCGATAGGGTTGTACAAAGGAGGTTATGGCGAAATTTTTCGAAAAGCTAAGGCGTTAGAAAATTTTCAGGATTTTTGAAAATTTTCGTTGATAAGAGTTAATTAATATTTTAATTAAGTTTAAATTGGTTCGGTTGAAAACTGAAGTTAAGAAGTGGACAAATAAGTTCTAACCAGTCGAATAGAGATGTTTTCTACCTTAGCAATTTCAAGGATGAAATTATTTTAAGTGGGGAAGAATGTAATGACCCTCATTTTCAGCAATATAACAATTAATTTATTTAATTATTTTAAATGTGATTAAGAGGATTTAATGGTCGTTGAATTAAATAAGATTGAATATTTAATTAAGATAATAATTAAAAAATATATTTAATGCTGAAATAATCAGAATTGGCAGAAATAGCGATATGGTGTGAATTGGGAAATTCGAATTTATATAATTCAGTTTAGAATTGAATTATGATAATGAATATATTTAAATAATGCCAGTTTGAACGTATAATTATATTATAATTATAATCGAGCTCGAAAAGGCAAAGATAATTGAAGAAGGAGTAAAGTGCAAGGGCTATTGTATAAGTCTTAGATAACAGTGCCTAAGATGGATGTACTGAATAGTGCCTTCGGTTTGTCGAGTCCCAGGACAACTTGAATGGACGAATGTTTGACAGAGTACACCTAGTAGATCACGTAAGTTGATCATTTCAAACGTATTTACGTTGGTGGCGGAGGAATTCGTTTCTCTTAGCTTATACCCGTGGTATTTTTGGGGAAATCAATTTGTGATTTGACGGGTGTGACGATGTGGCATTCAAAGTGAATGAAGGAGTAATCTGTTGAAATATACATTATGACCTCCCGCCTTACATCCGGGAAATGACAGAAATCAGGTAGGCAGCATGGCTATGTAGGTCGCACCTATTAGGGTGATCTAGAGTTTCATTTACTTCTAAAAATCTATTGTTGATGTTGTCCCATTTGGGAAAAGGTTGCTGATCCCAACCTATGGTGATATACATTCGATACACTCAAGCGAAATGAATAGTCGGTCATGTGTGGTCGGGTTGCAAGATGTTCTTGTTGAACCCAGTGTATTCACCTCTATAGATACACTAGCGAAAGGTGGTTCCATACCTTGTCATAGTTGGAAATCCATTACCCAATACGTGCTTGCGGTTTTGATTGTATATTATGTATGTAGAACGTGAGATGAAGGTGTTTCTGCTAGATGATTATTATATTGTGTTGATAGACATTATTATAATATCAAAAGGTTTTTGATATAAAAATATTTTGGATTCTCACAAGGGAAAACCCCGTTCCTTTATATGGCGTGGTCTTATGAGATATCGTTTAATGGCTAAAACTGTTTTAAACTGTTTTACTCACACTAGTCCCATGACTGACCCGGAGTATATTTTGTTTCTTCCCCTAAACTCTTGGGTGCTCGATTTTGTACTAGTAGTCAAGTAGTCGGGATTTACAGATACTTGAAGAGCTGGAGCAGGAGGCTTCAGGATTATATAACTATTGTTTATTTCCGCTGTGATGTAAGTGTTGTACTCTAATATACAAATGCAAATTTGTGATTTCAGGTTATGTTGTATATTATATTTTATTCCTTCCGCTGCGAGGTTCGTGTTACGTTAACTTTGGGAATACAATACATTAGAACAACAACAAAAGACTTTTATTACATTACAATAATGTTACATCATCAGAGTACAGAATATCAGAGTACATCAAATAAAGGAATAATACGGGGGAAGTTAAATTACAATGAATTAATATAATACACAGCGGAAGACTTTCTATGCTCTGGACATAGCTTTAGGCTTCGATCCAGAATCCTACTCAAGAGATAAATATCTGCAAAACGAGCTACTCGACTACCCGTGTGGAAAAGAGGGCACCCGAGTTTGCCAGTGAACAAACTACAAGTCAGTCATGGGATTGGTATGGGAAATCTAACTTAAATAATCTAACAAGTAGGCTAATCACAGGACCACGCCGCTAACGCGGAACGAGTTTACTCCATTGGATTGCCAGTGCATAAGTAAAGTAAATCGTTTAAATAACGCTATGCTTTTTCAGAAAAATGAAACCATTATAAGACCAAAGTCCCATCACATAATGCAACGCAAACCGGAGGACAGGGTCTTACCTTATAATGGTCAAAAGATGCTTGATACGATAGAATGGGTTTAATATTAGTGTGTATATGTTTTAATGAAAACAATTCAATCATAATGTATCAATCATAAATGACATAGTGCCCCAACCTACTATGTCGCCATACTAGTTCTACAATCAAAACCGCATGGTGTCGTATTGGAGATTTGGTTTCCATCATGACTCAAGGCTAGGGAGGAGCTCCTTGCCAATTCGAGACACTCTAGCAAATGCCTCAGGATCACACCTATGGGCAACCCTTGGAGTGGTAGGGTCGGTCCCCACCTAACGGTAGTGGATTAGTTATGCCTGAACACACGTTTCCCGGTCCCTTTGGACCTCGATATGGCCACTAACAACCTATAAAACCTGAGGTACCTCGTTATCCATCATCCACATAAGTAAAATGTTAGCGCTGGTAGGTCCCTGACGCCACTCTAGCTAGAAAGAAACGTGTGCACTCCCGACGGTCCCTTCTCCCGTTTTAGACTCATACCGGTGTGTGAGGCTCGCGAAGTCACGCTATACACAAAGCTACGCCTAATCAGGCCGTGCTTTGATCATCAACCACAAGGCCCTGCTTTTCAACAAAAGCCTTGATTTATGCATCTTGGCATGCCTCATTGTCCATCCATACCATACCATTGATTCCTGCCAATATATAACCTCTAAGCTCATACATCTCAGACAAGGGTGTAAACACCAAACAGATATATATATTAGCCGAGACCAACGGATACAGTACAAAGGAACACAACGTCAGACATATGATCCATTTACAAGTCCGTTCTGGGTCTGAATGAAACCGAAGTCGACTTATTCCGCCCCCCATATGTCCAATACAGAGGTGAGGTGCTCGCATATCCAACAATCAACAAGTACGGCCGGATGGCTACCACTGAAGCCCCTTCAAGGTAGCTACTCCCATCATGGGTCTCAGTAGCAACACACCTATTCGATGTGAAGATAGACGGTCTTCAATCACCGTCTTTAAATATCTTCGACTGTTAGTCGTCGTATTCATTATTCAGAATGGGTTAAACCCGGTATTTCTGAATAATTCGCATATTATATAGTCAAAAAAATCAAGTGTTGCTAAAAGCACATCAACGCCTCATTCCAATTCAGAATAATCTATCAAAGATAAATTCTAGAAATTTGTCCTTAAATCTTTGTTTTAACGATTTTCCAATTTGGTTTTAAATATCAAAATCATTATTTAATGATTATTTAAATTTAAGAGATAAATCTTATCCTTAACTAGGTTAAAGAACTAATGTCCTTTAAAACATAGTTCACGGTAAACCCAAAATTGTCTTCCATTAAATATGGAATTTTCACAGAAATCAACTCAATATATAATCCATATAAATTTTCTGTATCCGACCAATAATATAAATGTAATAACGGTAAAGCCTTTTAAATTCCATATATAGTAACGGTCTTCTTTTACAGAAGCTTATCTCGATTACTATCAAATTGAATTTCCACTCGATTCTAATTCAATATATTAAATTGGAAAACTTTACTTTGGAACATTTTCTTTTTAAATCTTAATAAAAAGATTTATAAACTCCAAATTATGCTTTCACTGTAAATCGGGTTAAAGAACGAATGTTGTTTAAAACACAGTTCACGATAAACCCAATTTACATTTCATTTTATTCCAATTATTAAATATAATCGGAAACTCTAATAATCTCAATTAAAAGATTTATTCTTTTCTCAACTGGGTTTAAGAACAGTGTTATTTAAGACACTATTCACGACAAACCCAAATATCCAATTTATTTTATTTAATTAAAAAAACACTAGATTGTTATTCTAAATAATAACTAGTACATTTCGATAAAAAAAAATTATCTTTTCAAATATGGAATTTTCCATCCTAATTCTTTCCAAATCATTAATCATGATTTTACCTAATTTTTCCATACTTTTAATAATTTTTATAAAACGATTCCAACTTTATTTCAATTTTAAATCCAAATTGAATATTCTATTATCATATTAAAATAATATTACTGCTTCCAAAATATTTATTTTGAAATTAGCTCTTTTAATATTCTTCATAAAATGGATAGAATAAATTGATAAACACGTTCGGGTTAAAATGGCGTTGTTATTTAAAGCAGATTAAATAGCCCAATTCCTTATCTTATTCATTTATATTTTATACTGGGTCAGACCTCCCACATCAAGCCTGCGACTTGCGGATGCTGGATATGCCGGTTGGTCCCGGGCAGACTTATCCCACAAGTTGGGCTTAACCTCATGTCATGGCCCATTTCGTTTTTGCGCACTTGGACCCCTCAAATTAGGCCCAACATTTGTGGCTGCTGGATATGCCGGTTGGTTCCGGGCAGACTTCCACCACAAATGTAACCTAACCTCATATCCAAATACAATTGTAATTTATAATTATAATTATTTCATTAGGAAAAATTATTTTAAAACATCCTTTATTTTAAAATTTCTTAATTTTAAAATATCTCCTATTTAAAAATATAACTTTATTAAAATATTCTACATAATAAAAGTATGATCTTTTTATTAAATTGTTAAAAATACTTTGTTTCCAAATGTCCTAACTTACAATTCAATTTTTAATAAAAGTTGAACTTCCCATTTTTTATAATATAATAATAAAAATCCTTTTAAAATGTTCAATTCTGAAATCAATCTTTTTATTTTAACATATGACAATTAGAAATGTAATCTTTTAATTCAACCCTTTTTATTGTAACTTTTTAACAATAAAGATATAATCTTTTTAATTGTCAATATCAAAACCATTAATAACCTAATTGAATATTAGATTAAAATATTCTTTTAATCCTAAATTGGAATGAGACCCAAACAATTTCCATATAATTTAATTACATGGATTTCAAACATTGCATTAAATCCATAATAATGACAAATCATTCAAATAATGCCAAAGTGCAATTTACAACTAAACACAAGGGTGATGTGTAGTCAAATATCAACCCAAGACCCGTGTGGGGTTTCAGCCAACACAAATTTGAATATTATATTATTAATTGTGCTTTTGGACGATGTGTGAAAATTTATCGTCCAATCAACATAAACAAGTCAGGAAACTTGTTATGGCTGTGTAAGCATGTTTTCTATATATATTCATGACAAATAAATGAATGTTTCATTTGTTAACAATTTTCTATATTTATTAATGACACATAATTGGATGTCCCATTTGTAAACAATTTTCTATATTTACTAGTGACACATAATTGAATGTTCCATTTGGAAACAATTTTCTATATTTATTAATGACACATAAATGTATGTTCCATTCTAACACTTTTCTATATTTATTAATGACACATAAATGTATGTTCCATTCTAACAATTTTCTATATTTATTAATGACACACAAATGTATGTTCCATTTTAACACTTTTCTATATTTATTAATGACACATAAGTGTATGTTCCATTCTAACACTTTTGAGACGACCCGAACTTCCCAGTAAAGGGAAGCCTGGATTGCTTTGAGAACAACACATATCAGAACACAAACTGAAGAACATTTTATTGCTAGTAACAACAATTACATCAGAGTAGAAGAATATTACAAAGTATGAATACTTATTACACAATAGAAATACAATAATATCAGAGATTTAAATTACATTTAAATAGCAGCGGAAAATAATACAAAGATATAACCGAAAGGAATACACGGATACAGAGCTTTCCGAATACCGCTTCAGATGTAAACCAGGATCCTGTAAATATATCTGCAAAAGCTACTCGACTGCCGTATGGAAAATATTGGCACCCGAGTTTGCCAGTGAAACAAACTACAGGTCAGTCATGGGACTGGTATGAGAAATCTAACTTAACTAATCTAATGATAAGGATAATCACAGGACCACGCCGCTAACGCGGAACGGGTTTACTCCATTGGATTGCCAGTGCATAACATAAAGTAAATCGTTAAATAGCGCAATGCTTTTTCTAGAAAAATGAAACCATCATAAGACCCAAGTCCCATCACACAATGCAACGCAAACTGGAGGATAGGGTTTTACCTTATAATGGTCAAAAGATGCTTAGTACGATAGAACGGGTTTAATATTAGGGTGTATATGTTTTAATGAAGACAATTCAATGTAAATGTATCAATCCTAGGAATCATAGCTACCATATACTATGCCTCCATACTAGTTCTACAATCAAAACCGCATGGGGTCGTATTGGAAATTTGGTTTCCATCATGAGTCAAGGCTAGGGAGGAGCTCCTTACCGATTCGAGGCACTCTAACGGATACCTCAGGATCACACCTATGGGCAACCCTTGGATCCTGCGGGGTCGGTCAACTCCGAAGGGTCGTGGATTGGCAATTCCTGAACACACGCTTCCCGGTCCCTTTGGATCTATAATATGACCACTAACGGCCTATAAAAACCGAGGCGCCTCAAAATCCAACATCCACATAAGTAAAATGCCAGCGCTGGTAGGTCCCTGACATTACTATAGCTAGAAAGACAACGTGTGCACTCCCTGCGTTCCCTTCTCCCGTTTTAGACTCATACCAGGGTGTGAGGCTCGCGAAGTCAAGTTATACACAAAGCTACGCCTAAACAGGCCGTGCTTTGATCATCAACCACAAAGCTATGCTTTTCAACAAAAGCCTTGATCATTTGCATCTTGGCGTGCCACATTGACAATTCGCGCCATGCGATCGATAACCATCAATATACACCAGGGTGTTAAGCAGAGAATAAATTCTCCACCACCAAACAGATATACACCAAATAGAAATCAATGTGCATGGAATGAAATTCAACGTCAGACACGCATCCATTTACAAGTCCGTTGTAGGTCTAAACGAAACCGGAGTCCGTACAATCAACACGTACGTTCGGTCGGCCACCATTGTAGCACCTTCAAGGTAGCTACTCCAATCATGGGCATCAATGGTAACTCACCCATTCGACATGAAGATCGTCGGTCTTGTACCGTCTTCATCTTCGACTCTTCATTGTCGTAGTAATTATTCATAATGGGTTAAACTCGGTCTTTCCGAATAACTTGCGTATTTTTATAATTAAAAATCAAGTGCTGTATAAATTCATCCAATGCCTCATTCCAATTCAGGATATTCTATCAAAGATAAATTCTAAATTTTATTCTTAAATCTTTCTTTTAAAGATTTATTAAAAACTCCAATTTGGTTTTAAATATCAAAATCATTATTTAATGATTATTTAAATTTAAGAAATAAATCTTATACTTATTTGAGTTAAAGAACTAATGTCATTTAAAACATTGTTCACGATAAAATCAAATTCATCTTCCATTAAATATGGAATTTTCATAGAAATCAGACCAATGTATAATCGATATAAATTTCTGTATCGGACTATTAATATAAATGGAATAACGGCAAAGCCTTTTAAATTCCATATATATTAACGGCCTTCTTTTACAGAAGCTCATCTCGAATATTATTAAATCAAATTCCATTCAATCCCAATTTAATATATTAAATTGGAAAACTTTACTTTTGGAAAATATTCTATTTTAAATCTTAATAAAAGATTTATAAATCCTAAATTTTATTTCACTGCAAATTGGGTTAAAGAACAAGTGTCTTTTAAAACACTGTTCACGATAAATCCAATTCACATTTCATTTTATTCCAATTATCAAATATAATTGAAAACTCTAAAAATCTTAATTAAAAGATTTATTCTTTTCTTAACTGGGGTTAAGAACAATGTTATTTAAGACACCATTCACGACAACCCAAAAATCCAATTTATTCTATTTAATTCCAAGTAAATATTAATTTATTGGAAAACTTTATTTAATCTTAATTATAAGATTTATTCTAGTTAACCATTAAATAATAATATATATTATTTATATTATATTGTCGATATCCATTTTATCACACTTTATAAAATAGTTATAAATTCATTTAAAACGATTTTAACTTCATTTCAATTTAAAGTCTAAATTGAATATTTTCTTTTCTTGTCATATTAAAATATTAACATTCTCAAAATAGTCTATTTTGAAAATCATTTCTTATATTCATTTAAAGTGAATTAAATTGATCGATAACCCGTTCGGGTTAAAATGGCGTTGTTATATAAAATAGATTGAATAGCCCAATTCATTTTCTTATTCAGTTATATTTTATACTGGACCAGACCTCCCACATTAAGCCTGCGACTTATGGATGCTGGATATGCCGGTTGGTTCCGGGGAGACTTGTCCCATAAGTTGGGCTTAACCTCGTGTCATGGCCCAATTCATATTTTAGTTCAACCTTTTTCCTTGTAACTTTTTAACAAACAAAACAAAATCTTTTGAATTCAAAACATGAAAGTCATTATTCGATTCCTTTAACTGAATATTAAATTAAAATATTCTTTTAATTCAAAATTGGAATTAGACCCAAAACAATTACCATATAATCTAATTATATGGATTTCAAACATCGCAATGTATTATACACTAATGATAAGACCATTAATAACATCCAAACATCCAAAGTGAATATTAATATTGTATAAGCGTCAAATAAATAATGGTTATAACTAATCAAAAGGGCGATGTGTGGATATCAACCCAAGACCCGTGTGGGGTTTCAACCAATACGTAACACATAACAAATAATTAAATAATTTATATGTGCACTTGGGCGATGTGTAAAAATTATCGTCCCAATCAACATAAACAAGTCGGGTAACTTGTAGATGGGAGTGTAGTATTCAGTTTGAATATACTAACAATATCTTTAACACATTAAACATTTCAACATCACAGACATATATTTCAATTCTTTTATTTGTGAACAATTGTAACAACCCAGAAAATCTGAGCCAATTTAAAAATTTTATTTTGGCAATTTTAATGAATTTTGATTATTTAAAATAGATTATTTTAAATAATAACGATGGAAAATTTATTTTCGACGACGTTAAAAGGAATAACTTTATTTTAATTATATAACGAGCCTGAAATGGCGCGGCAGTTCGAAAATTCGATTTCGAATTTTAAATGAATATACAAAATTCAATATAAATCAGAATTGAACGAAACAAGAAATATTCGAATGTGTTAAACTATATCTTTCTAGTGAATGAGAAAAATTTAGATTTCACTTTAGAAATAGAAAGATATGTCCAGTTTAAAATTCAGAAAAGTCGCTGTGGAATTTATATATATTTTAATATATATATATAGCCCTTAAAAATGGAAATTTTGCAAACGACCTCAGTTTTCGACGAAACCACTTTTGTTGGATCCGGGATGTCAAATTATTTCTAGATTCAAAAATTCATAATTTTCTGAAGTAGTATGTGAGCGTGGCACAAGAAAACGTGTTTGAACCATTTCAGTTGAATTCCATCGACTGGAAAATGGCCATTTTTCAAACAGTCTCAGAATTTGACGATATTAGTTTTGTTAGGACCGTATCGTCAATACGAAGCTAGAAATAATTTTTCTGGAATTTTTAGAAGTTGTATGTGGCCCCGGCAAATTGGAATGTGCGTTTAAATTGAGTATATAAAGATTTATATTTTAAATTCAATGGAAACTGATCGAAACGATCAAATTGGCTTGCGAAACATATCCCATTGTGTTCGAAATGGGGGTAATTAGCTAGGGACGGCAGTCGTTGGGTCCCGATTGGAGTTCGTACGGAAAATCCTACTTTTTGAAAATTAAAATATTAAAATATATAATTATATAAGTCTTCTCTCTCCCACCCCCCTCTCCCAGATAGTCAAACCCAAGAAATAAAAAAAAAAGAGAAAGGGGGCGATCGTGGAAAACCCGCAGCCTTCCCCCCCCCCCCCGTCCGTTCGTCGTCGCCGCCGCGGCACGCTCCACCGCCGCTGGCGCCTGGCTCCCCAGCCCTCCGATCCTCTTCCTCTCCCCCTCCTTCTCTGGTCAGCGAGCCCCCCTATTCGCCCAACGCGCCGCCGCCAGGCGCTGGCCCCCACCGCCGCCCAGGTGATCCACCGCAACCCCCTCCCTTAGCCCCTCTTCCCCCATCGACGCGAAACCCAAATCCCTAGGCCCTGAAAACCAGTTCCAGTCATTTGACCCCTCCCCCAGCGCCGGCCATCTACAGCGCCACCCTCCAACCACCGACGAGCACCTCAATCTGCCCTCCTCCGGCTACCAACATCGACTGTGGGATCCCCTCCATCGATAAATCGATTTTCTAGCAAGAAGGTGTGTTTTGTTTAGTTTTTTTTATGCTATTTGACTTCATAAAAGTATTTGATTTTGTTAGTAAATAAAAACTTGATTTTTAATTATAGGAAGGTTCGATTTTTAATTAAATAAAGTATGATCTTTAGCTAGATAAAATCATGATTTTTATGAAGTAAAAATGGGATTTTGTTATCATAAAAGATTATATTTTTAGAAGGTAAAGTTATGATTTTTAATAGCTAGAAAGATTTGATTTTTATATTGAAAGATAACATATAAAAATATGATTTTTATATTGAAAGTGACGATAGAAAAATATAATCTTTATGTTGAAAGTGACGATAGAAAAATATAATCTTTTCGATAAAAGTGGCGATAGAAAAATATAGTCTTTTCTATAAAAGTGGCGATAGAAAAATATAATCTTTGCTATACGTGTAGCAAAATAAAAATATGATTTTGATTATATGTAGAGAATATAAAAATATAATCTTTGTTTTGAAAAGAACTGTATAAAAATATAATCTTTGTTATGAAAAGAACGAAATAAAAATATAATCTTTGTTATGAAAAGGACGAGATAAAAATATAATCTTTACAGTGTATGTAATAAGAATAAAAATATGATTTTTAATGTATAGAACATCATATTAAAAATGTGATTTTAATATGAACAGCGTGGAGAAGACTACGTTGGAGGTACGGGCAAATCCAGGCTTTTCTGAATTTCAGAAATTTCTATGGAGGAGTGGAACCCCTCGGTGAGAACTTCTCACTTTAAATTTTCTTTTCTAGTTAAAATATATACTAGGATGCTGACGGTGCTTAGTAGCACTCGACACAATCGTCCACAGACCATGGACTTGTTTGTTTGGTTGTGTAGTTGATAGGATTATATTGTGTTGTGGTTGATTGGTTTATTTGGTGAAATTGGTTGGGATTGAGGAATGGTATTGGATATTATTGGTATGTGTATGGCGGGGCCATTAGTAGATTGGGGATAAGGCGAGACCTTATCCCGGACCTAGTATCGTGCCGTTATGCCGTCGAAATTTTCTAAAATAAGTTAGAAAAATAAAAAGATCATTTTATTGAACAAATGAACTGAATAGAATCTTCATAGGTTGAATAAAATATTTTATCGTTAAAAAATATAATTTTTAACGTGTGTGTGTGTGAATAAAATAAAATCGGTGTTTGTTGATGTGAAACCCCACACGGGTATTGAAATGATATTTAAAGTACACTAGTCCCAATTGTATAGTTGTTCATCGATCGATAGGTTGACAGACAGTGGTGTTGTGCACTTTGGTTGATGGTTGATTGTTTATCGTTGCTATGAGATACATGTGTTGTATGGAATCCATATAATTAACATTATATGGTAATTGATTGTGCCTCAGTTCGATTTGGAAAATAAAGAATGAAATAAAATATTATTCATGTGTTGAAATAAAATATATATTCATGTGTTGAAAAAGAAAAATATATTCATGTGTTGAATAAAAGCCGTGTTGATTAGATTTGCGTTATTTTTACGCGAACGATATTTATATCGATTTTATTCGTTTTATAACGAATATCGAAAAGGAAAAGATTTCAAAATCAAATAATTTGAAAATATTATCATTTATATATAATTGATATAGAATATTCAATTTTGATTTAAAATTGAACGGAAAGTGAAAATAGTTTTAAAACGATTTATAAAATACGTTTTCAACGAAATATATATATTATATATATAATATATATAAGTGGTTTGAATAGAACGCGCCGCGCCGCGGCCGTTCTCGAATTTCGACCATTGATTTCGAATTGATGTTACGGGAGATTCGATCGTCGGATTCTCCTAAAACCGGAACCGTTGGGTTCGTATCGAAAAGAGCTTTCTAGCGAATATAAGAAATTTGAAATCTAACGGTTGGATTTGGAATTATGTCCAAATCAAATTTAGAAAAGGTCGCTGTAAGTGCAGTTCGACGACCATTGATGGAAATCGACTGTACGGGCCTTGATAAAATTATTAAAAATATTAATAATTTGTGAAAAATCATAATAAATGAATTGGGAAGAGTTGGGCTGAAAAACTCAATATTTGAAAAGATAAAAATAGATTTTTATCGAATTGAACTAGTTATCAACTAGAATTAGAATCTGATTATTTTTAAATAGATAAATGGGATTAAGAATGGGTTTTAAAATAACCAGAATTTCCAATATGTGAATTGGAATGGATTGGAATCGAAATTATCGTCGGAATATTTCGATGTTGGATTTCGTGATTATACAAGTATTGTTATGGAAATTTGAAAGATATATTTTATATCGTTATTTCCAATACGATAGTTGTTGGTTTCAGAATTCGATATTGAATATAAGCCGATATATTTTCTATTCAGAGCCTTATACTTAATATCGAAATGGATTTTGGGTTTGTCGTGAACGGTGTATTAAATAACACTGTTCTTGAACTCAGTTTCGAAAAGAATAAATCTTTTAATTAAGATTTAGTGAAATTGTCCAGTTAATTGGTATTTAATTGGGATTGAATTGAAATTGATTCTTGGGTTTATCGTGAACGGTGTTTTAAATAACACTTGCTCTTTAACCCGATTAACAATGGGATGTGATTTTGGGTTTATCGTGAACCGTGTTTTACATGACATTGGTTCTTTAACCCAGTTAAAAATTAAAACTAAGTGGAGTTTTAATGAATCTTTAATTAGATTGAAATGATCGAGAATGGAGTATCACCAGTTTTGCTCCAAGCGATAGTTAAATCTTTAATTAGATTTGAACGTGAAATGGTAATTAATTTTACCGATAACACCGTGGTGTTAGATATGGAGTATTACCAGTTTTGCTCCAGGGGATAAATAGGTTGGGATTGGGAAATAAAACAAATAATTACTCCGGTATGGTTCGCTAATTCCGACTAGTTTGGAAAACTATTATATAGTTTGAGATGATATCCAAAGGAATATTAAAGAATAAATTTTAAAGAATTTATCTTTGATAAAATTAATGGGAACCTTTCCCTAAAAATGTGAATATTTGAATAAAATAATATTCTGGACTGGAATGAGTCGTATGTTGTGTTTGTGTAACAGTTGTTTATAATATACGCGAGTTATTCGGAAAGACCGGGTTTATCCCATTCTGAATAACTGATACGACAATACGTCGAAGATGAAGACGGTGGTCGAAGACCGAGGGTCTTCAAATAGTTTGGGTGGTTACTGATTATCTTGATTGGGCTGTACACCCAAGAGGATAGATTCAGTTGGTGATCGTCCAAACGTACTTGGAGATCGACGGATATGCGAGGAAAGTGCCTCCGGTTTCGTTCAGACCCAGAACGAACTTGTATGGACTGTGTATCCGACATTGGATATCATTCTGTGTGATTGATAGATATCATCATTCTTTGTGATTGACGGATATTGGTGGCATGGAATGGTTTGCCTGTGTGGCATGCTAAGATGCAAATGATCAGGGCTTCTGTTGAAAAGAAGAGTCTTGTGTAGCGTTTAGATTCGCGGGCCTCACACCCCGGTATGAACCAGAAACGGGAGAACGGACTCAGGGAGGACATGCGTCTCTTTCTAGTTAGAGGTGGTGTCGGTGCTTAAACTGGCCGACATTTATATATACTTTTCACCTGTGTGGTTGTTGCTGTTGCGAGGCGCCTCGGATATAGAGCCAGTGGGCTCATTGACGCCCCATAGGGCGGGGAGACGTATTGTTCAGGATTTGAGTTTAATCCACCTCGAGTGGACCGACCCTGATGATCTGAAAGGGCCCACCTGAGTCTGGGTCTTGAGACACGGACTAGAGCGTCTCGAATCAGTGGAGGATCTTGCCCCTAGCCTCGGTTCATGATGGAAATCCAAATTTCCAATAGGTGATTTTGCGGTTTTATTTGTAGAGCCTAGTATTGGAGACATGATAGATGGTACCCATGCCGCCTATGATTGATACACTTATATTTGTGGTTGTTTTTGACACTATACACTTATAATACTATCAATATAATCTGTTTTAAACGTATCAAACATTCTTTGGCTATTATAAGGTAAAAACCCTATCCTCCGGTTTGTGTTGCATTGTGTGATGGGACCTGTGTCTTATAATAGCTTCATTGTATTTATTTTAGCATTGCGTTGTTTTGTTATAGGCACTGGTATCCTTAGGGTAAAAACCCGTTCCGTGTTATACGGTGTGGTCCCTTAATTTACCGAACTTTAAAATAAAGATTAATAACTGTTTTAGTTCTCACACCAGTCACATGACTGACCTGGAGTTTATTGTTTTAACCTAAACTCTGGGTGCCCTTATTTTCTGCACGAGCAGCTAGTAGTTTTGGTTTTGCAGATTTATATTCACAGGACTCTGGTTTACATCTGGAATGGTATTCGGGAAGCTTTGTATCCGTGTATCCCTGTCAGTTGTACTTTGTATTTTTTTTCCGCTGTAGTAATGTATTTGAATCTCTGATATTTGTCAAATGTAATTTATTTATTCATACTCTGTGATATTCTTGTATTCTGATGGAATTGTTTGTAATAAGCAATGAAATGTTCTTCTGTTTGTGTTCTTATTTGTCGTGTTCTCAGGTAATCCGTGCTTTCCTTACCGGGGAAGTTGCGGGTCCTTTCAACAAATGTCAACAAGAATCAAATCTTTCATATCTTTTGGGTAATCCTTATCAGTGATCAAGAATTGTATATTTTGGTTTAATCATTTTAATTACCAAAAATGTATAATTTATCTAACTCTTTTTAATGTACAAAAATGTTAATTTTTTTTGTCCCTTTCCTTTAATGTAAACTAAATGTTCATTTCTAACTCACTTTCTTTTAAATGCATGAAAATATACATTTTCAATTCATACCTTTTAATGTATAAAAATATACATTTTTATTTCATAACTTTTTAATGTATAAAAAAAATATACATTTTTATTTCATAACCCTTTAATGTATAAAAATAATTTCATTACTGTCAGAGTGACAAAAATGTCCTTTTAATTTCCTTTATTTCAAAGTGACAAAATTATGTTATTCTTTTCACTAATCATATTTTGATAAAAATATGTTATTCTATTCACTAATCCTATTTTGATAAAAATATGTTATTCTATTCACTAATCATATTTTGATAAAAATATGTTATTCTATTCACTAATCATGTTTTGATAAAAATATGTTATTCTATTCACTAATCATGTTTTGATAAAAATATGTTATTCTATTCGTTAATCATTCTTTTAACAAAAAGATTATTTTTGTTCGCTAATCAAATTTTGGCGAAAATGTTTATTCTTGTTCGCTAATCAAAATGTTCTTTTATTAATAATGTTCATCTTATAACTAAGTGTGCTTTTTAACCAAATGTACCTTTTCTAACATAAACGGTGTTTATATTCTATGTTGACAATTCTAACATAAACTGTGTTTATATTCTATGTTGACAATTCTAACATAAACGGTGTTTCATTCTAATTAAACAATTCTAATCAAACGGTGTTTTAATGCTAAATGAACTTTATTAACAAAAGTGATGCTTTAATTCTAAAGTAGCATTTCTAGTCAAATGTGTATTTTTAATCATATATGACATTTCTAACAAAATGTATATTTATATTTCTAATGTACATTTATAACAAAATGTATATTTATATTTCTAATGAGAAAATGACACTAAAATTGTACTACAAGCAATTTATATTTTTATTCACATCTAATAGGTAAATAAAAGTGTACTTTTTCAATTCATGCTTTTATTTCACATTTATATGTAAATAAAAAGGTGCTTTTTAATTCTATAGGAACATTTCTAATAAAATGAACTTTTTATTCTATGTGAACATTTCTAATACAAATTGACTTTTTATTCTATGTGAACATTTCTAATATAAATGAATTTTCAATTCTATGTGAACATTTCTAAATAAAATGAACTTTTTATTCTATGTATTCTAATGACAAATCGACATATTTCTATTTCAACTAATTTAATGAACAAAAATGTAACTTCTGTCTAACCATCCCCTAGTTAACAAAAATTGTTAATTATGTTTAACCGTCATCTAATTAACAAAATGTTAATTTTCTTCTATTGCAACATTTTTATATATACCATAAAGATATGGTTTTAACACTTTCTATTTAACCAAATAAATATTTTGCTTTCTAATTTAACAAAATCAATATTTTGTTTTTCACCATTTTCTATGTATGTAAATGACATATTTGCTAATAAAAGAGTGTTTTTATTCTAACATCACATTTGCTAACAAGACGGAGTTTTTAGTCTAGTTTGACAACTCTAACATAAATGATAATTTTATTTTAGTTTGACAACTCTAACAAAATGATGATTTTATTCTAATTAGAAAACTCTAACATAAATGATAATTTTATTTTAATTATCTTATCTTGACAAAAATTAACAAATTTGTTTTAACAAATTTGTTTTTGACAAACATGACAAATTATTGTCTCAATAATTTTATTCAACAAAAAATTATATTTTTGTTTTTCAACAATGTATATTACAACACGATATCATTCAATTAACAGATCTATACAACACATCAATCATAGAATCAAATCACGTCACATAACAAACAGAATATTACCGCGGATAGATGATAACACATACACAAATAATTTTAATTATTTAAGAAGAAAAATATAATTTCTCACATTGCTATTCAGATCTGAATTTTCCTTGAATTTTGATTTTCTCCGTTTCAGATCTCGTTAGTGTCATGTTGTAGATCTCGAAATTACGATTGCAAAGTATCCAACCTCGCCAAATTCTGATTAGAAACGAACGAGATATGAATTATTTTGTGAAATAAAAATTTCAAATTAAATTATTAAGTGAATCGAAAAGGGAATATTCCCTTTCCTTCTACCTTCTGTAAATCAGTCGATGCTCTTATCACTTTTATTCGATCTTAGGTTTAGAGTTTCCTTCCGATTTGTGCAACGTGAAGTCAATCGGAGGGTGGCACGGCGTAGGGCCTCGAGAGGCGCACGCATGCTAGATAATGGGGCCCACTCGGTGGTGCTATGGGCCCACGGCGGCGGTCTGAACCCGTGAGGTTCGGCGGCTCGGTCCTCAATGTTCGAGATTCCAGGGGTCGATCAGACCGTATCAAATCGAAGAGTGCACGAAGTACTTGATTTGTTATACAGGTTTGAGTTCTAATTCGATTTGGACAGGGAGGAAATTCGGATTAAAGGAGGGAGCACGATGGCCTTTGGTTTCGTATGATGGCGGCTGGGAAGAATACGAATTAGGGTTCTTATGCGGACCGTATTTATACTAGTATTTAGGTGCATTTTCTAATTAATTTAATCCATTTAAATCCAAAGATATCTTTTAGCTCATACAAACTCCAATTCAAACCCAACGAGTGTCGCCCCTAGCTAATAACCCCCGTCCCGAACACAATGGAATATGTTTCGTAACCCAATTCGGCTGTTACGATATGTTTTTCTTTAAATTAAAATATAAATCAATTTATATTTAATTTAAACGTACATTTTAAATTACCGGGGCCACATACGGACTCAAAAAATTACAGAAAAATTATTTCTAGTTATGTTTTGACGATACGGTTCTAACGAGACTAATTTCGTCGAATTCTGAGACTGTCTGAAAAATGGCCATTTTCAGGTCGATTAAATTTGACTAAAACGGTCAAAACACGTTTTCTGTTGCCACGCTCACATATTAGTTCGAAAAATTCTGAAAAAATAAACTTAACAATAATTTGACCTTCCGGTCCCAACAAAAGTCGTTTCGTCGAAAACCGAGGTCGTTTGTAAAATGGCTATTTTTAAGGGCTATATATTATATTAAAATATATATAAATTCTACGGCGACTTTTCTAAATTTTAAACTGGACATAACTTTTGATTTTTAAAACGAAATTTCAATTTTTCGGATTTGTTAGAAAGATATGGTTAAACAGATTTAAATATTTTTGGTTTCGCTCAATTCTGATTTAAAATGAATCTTGTGCAGTCAGTCAAAGTTCAAATTCAAATTTTCAAACTGCAACGCTGTTTTAAACTCCTTTTATAATTAAATTAAATTTATTCATTTTAAACTAAATTTTTAGTCGTTATTATTATTTTAAATGTTCAATTTCCTTTAAAATTTCTAAAATAAAAATTTAAATTGGCCCCAAAATTCCGGGTTGTTACAATCGCCCCACTTAAAATATTTTCGTCCTCGAAAAGGAACGTAGCTAAAAGTTGTTTAATTAACTAACTTAGTTAAATTTTTATTTATTGGTTCCGATAATTTTATTATTTATTTATCGGTTTCAATTAGTTAAATTAATAATCAAACATCACAACCAGCAATCAATTAGTTGATTAACTTTTTAAATATATATATAACTTTTATATATAGTCAAAAATCATATCTTAGTGCAAATCACAGCAATGTGTTCTAACTAAGTTTTGGTTCTCATACCAGTCAATTGGAAGTATATAGAAATCCCACTTTTGAGACTCGAACATAAACTCTGAAGATGATGCATCAATCATCAGAATCATCTCCGGGCGACTAGAGTGTGATTCTATATCTATCCAGTATATTAAAACTTCGAATATCCGTTAATTACTCGTCTATTCAAAATCTTTATATACTCAATTGTCCAAATTAAAATATAATAATATACTAAAATACGAATATTAAGACAAAATTTTCAAAACAAAATTTGTTTTTACTTTTATTTTAAAGAAAATAATAATCTTCACACTCGTTCTAGGATACTACTGATCCCATCTCTAACGAGTTATTCTTATTGGATATTACTAATCCAATCTCTGATGAATTCTTTCGTTCGGTTCTAATGTATCTTGTTCTCGAGCTCTGTAAACCAAAGCTCTGATACCAACTGAAATGACCCGAACTTTCCAGTAAAGGGATGCCTGGATTGCTTTGAGAACAACACATATCAGAACACAAACTAAAGAACATTTTATTGCTGGTTACAACAATTAAATCAGAGTACAAGAATATTACAAAGTATGAATACTTATTACACAATAGAAATACAATAATATTAGAGATTTAAATTACATTTAAATAGCAGCGGAAAATAATACAAAGATACAACCGAAAGGAATACACGGATACAAAGCTTTCCGAATACCGCTTCAGCTGTAAACCAGGATCCTATAAATATATCTGCAAAAGCTACTTGACTGCCCGTGTGGAAAATATGGGGACCCGAGTTTGCCAGTGAAACAAACTACAGGTCAGTCATGGGACTGGTACGAGAAATCTAACTTAACTAATCTAATGATAAGGCTAATCACAGGACCACGCCGCTAACGCGGAACGGGTTTACTCCATTGGATTGCCAGTGCATAACATAAAGTAAATCGGTAAATAGCGCAATGCTTTTTCTAGAAAAATGGAACCATCATAAGACCTAAGTCCCATCACACAATGCAACGCAAATCGGAGGATAGGGTTTTACCTTATAATGGTCAAAAGATGCTTAGTACGATAGAACGGGTTTTATATTAGGGTGTATATGTTTTAATGAAAACAATTCAAAGTAAATGTATCAATCCTTGGAAGCATAGCTACCATATACTATGCCTCCATACTAGTTCTACAATCAAAACGGCATGGGGTCGTATTGGAAATTTGGTTTCCATCATGAGTCAAGGCTAGGGAGGAGCTCCTTACCGATTCGAGGCACTCTAGCGGATACCTCAGGATCACACCTATGGGCAACCCTTGGATCCTGCAGGGTCGGTCCACTCCGAAGGGTCGTGGATTTGCAATTCCTGAACACACGCTTCCCGGTCCCTTTGGACCTATAATATGACCACTAACGGCCTATAAAAACCGAGGCACCTCAAAATCCAACATCCACATAAGTAAAATGCCAGCGCTGGTAGGTCCATGACATTACTCTAGCTAGAAAGATAACGTGTGCACTCCCTGCGTTCCCTTCTCCCATTTTAGACTCAAACCGGGGTGTGAGGCTCGCGAAGTCAAGTTATACACAAAGCTACGCCTAAACAGGTCGTGCTTTGATCATCAACCACAAAGCTCTGCTTTTCAACAAAAGCCTTGATCATTTGCATCTTGGCGTGCCACATTGACAATTCGCGCCTGTTGACGTCAAAAGATGGTCACTAGTGATAGCCAACCCCCAACCGTGTGAACAACACACGATATAAGATAAAATACTGAGAAAACAGTAAAAAAAAACAGGGGAAAAAGCACACACAGAATTTTTATAGTGGTTCGGCAAAGTCAGTGCCTATGTCCACTTTATATATTATTACTCTTTTTGATTACAAATACAATGATTTTTCGAGGAAGAAGAAGAAGATATAGACCACTGTCTTCGCCTTCCTTAGAGAATTCTGAAAGAAGGAGAATTTAAGATTAATGGCGGA
The DNA here is from genome assembly GCA_030737875.1 of Allium sativum. Taxonomy (NCBI): domain Eukaryota; kingdom Viridiplantae; phylum Streptophyta; class Magnoliopsida; order Asparagales; family Amaryllidaceae; genus Allium; species Allium sativum. The sequence goes on along the minus strand of CM060921.1, from coordinate 807,388,202 downwards.
AGGTAAGCTTTATCCGGTTTCCAATTATCTCTTTTCTCGTATCTCTCAGGTATCTTTTTTTATTTATTTTTCTACATCTGGTAGGGTGTATTTATAGGTTCTAAAAAGGGCTTGGGCCGCCGAGATATCATCCGGTCATTTCGGGAAAGCTCGGACACGTGGCACCCGATGGTTGGTTGGATTTGCGGCTCAAGACTGATTCCAATGTTCATCAATAGTGCCCTCGGATGTTGTGGCTGACGTGGCGTCCACTGGAAGGCAAATCAAAAGTTGAGCTTTGTCCGGATATGGTTGACTGTATTCATTGCCTTAAAAGTCGGGATATTCAATGACTGTTGACGGCTTCCAGGCTGTTCCGAGATAATCGGTCGGAACGGGATACTCGGTCAAGGCGAGATAACCGGTTGAAGCGAAATATATGGGAGCGAGATCTTCGGCATATCGAACTAGTGATTCTTGAGGGAGCATTCCTTCCTCTAATCAGGCGGGAGGAGAGTCGACTGGTGATTCGGTCGGCCTATCTTTTGCTGCGTTAACTGAAGCTCGGTCGATTGTGCGCTTTGGGCTTCGGTTTAGCCCGTTGGATCTCTTGCCAAAAAGAGGGCTAACACTTTGCCCCTCAGAATATATCTTCATCGGTTGATGGAGGTGTGTTCTGAAATCTGAACCGAAGCACAAACGTTCAGATGGTGATGGTTATGTCGAACCATATTGAGGCCAGAAAACCGACGATCCCGATACTGTATTAAAGCCAGAACTCCGACGACCGCTCCAGGTCGTATTATGGCTAGAAAACCGACAGTTATCGGGTTACCGTATTAAGGCTGATGTAATGACTGCTTCATACATGAGAATTCCTGTAAACATAAAACAAAATTGGTTTGGGTCGAGCATTATAGTTCACTTGGCTTAGAGGGGGCATACATTATCCATGTCTGGCTTAGTGGCGGACATCATTTATATCCGGCTTTGGGGCGAACGCTATCATGGTTCGGCTTAGTGGCGAGCGCTAATCTGGCTCGGCTTAATGGCGAGTGCTAATCTTGGTTCGGCATAGGTGCGAACGCTGATTTGACTCGGCTTGGAAGTGGCGAGTATTAGCCATACTCGGCTTAGGGCAAGTGTTTTTTATGCTCGACTCATGTTAGGTTAGTATATAAGTTATATGAAGTTAAAGAAGGGAGCGATTAATACCCATACTCGGCTTAGAAAGCTTTAGACACAATTCATGCTTGCTAAGGGAAATTCATAACTAATTATTACAAGGAATAAAGAAATTCAAAGATGGGCGACCATCGATCCCGGATTTTATCATGGGTACATCGAGGTGCCTTTATTACTAAAAGAAATACATGGAAAGAAAAGCAAATTCCAGTTGATAATGATGCCGCGGGTGCTAGGTTCAGGGTCCCTTCCGTTTCGGGGAGCTGTGGGACCATACTGAGGAGCTTGGGCAGAGGATCGTGGCGGCTTGGCCGGGGCGCGACCTTTGACATATTCGGGAAGCTCTCCCTTTCTGACTCGGCTTTCGATGAGATCGCGCAGATGTCGGCATTCATTTGTATTGTGTCCAGCTGCGTTGTGGAATATACAATGTTTGCCTGAGTCAAGTTCCATCTGGGTTGGTTCTCGCCGAAACGGTCTTGGGGTGGGAAGAGATCCGCGGATGTCGAGGTAAATGTCGAGCAGAGAGGTGTTCATCTCGGTGTATCGCTCGTACTTGTTCTCATTTCGAGGCCGAACATGGCGCTCGTGGTGTTCCGGAGCTTTTCCTCTTCCTTTATTCTGGTCGTTTCCCTCAAATGGACCTTGTTGTTTGGCTACCAGAACTTCAAGGCTCTCCATTTCCAGGCTGGCATCTTCTTGTCGGAGGAAACGCTCAGCTTCAGAATAGAAATCATCGATGTCTTTGGGGGGATCTCGAGTGAGAGAGATGGAGAATTCCGATCTGTTCTGAACCCCTGCTATGGCGGCCATAAGCACCATTGATGGCTCGGGCCGATCAACTGATGCTACGGCTGCGTTGAATCTTTCTAGAAAGGATCTGAGCGTCTCTCCGGATCGCTGCTTGATGGTGGATAGGAACATAACACTCTTTGGTCGAGATATATGCACGCGGAATTGCTCGATGAAACGGGTGACCAGTGTGTTCCAACTGCTGATCGACTCCGTTGTGAGCTATCGAAACCACATGCCGGCTATATCCGTGAGGAAGAGCGGGAAACACTTAGCCATGACATTGGTCGATGCGCCAAGTACTTCCATATGTCGCATGTATCGCATGAGGTGGATGGTCGGGTCAATACGACCATTGTATGGTTCAATAGCTGGGAACTTGAAGTCCGGCGGGTTTCGAGAGTTCCTGATCTCTCTGGTGAAGGGGCTGCGATTGACATTGTCTATGTCTTGCTGCGACGAGTTGCCCCGAGTGAAACGTCGGATAATACTTGCAAGCTGGCTTCCATCTCCGAGAAGCCGTTGCCATGGATTTAACTCGGCACCCGTATGAATCTATGTGAGAGGATCGGGCGAAAGCATGCTCGGAAGGGTGGCCGTTGGTTGGGCTCGTCCTCCGGGAGTTGAGTGAAGGTGTGAGGAAAGGCGAGCCACAGTAGCTGGTTCTGGGGAGAATGGCCCCTCTTGAACCTGACGAGTTGTGGGTCGGGCCGTTCCTAGTCCCGAGGGTCCTGGCCGATCTAGCATAGCATGTGATGTTCGGAGCCCAGGGTTGCCCCCGCTTGGGATGAGGTTAGGAGGGTCTACGGTAATATTCCCTTCCGCTGACGTAAGGATTGGTGCAGCGGGCTGATTTTCCTCGTTCGAAGGGAAGGCTGCACCAGCTCTTCGTTGATGGGGAAGGGTGGTTAGATTGGTATGTGGTAAGATCCCGGGTTGTAATGGGAATGGCATTGATTCTGAAGGACCCGGTGGTAGCTCGACTAGTTCGACAGGTCGAGACGTTCCATGAAACAGAGGAATATTTGCCAGACGACCTAGATCTTGATCGCCCGCCTCCTGAGAATTTGCTGCTACAGCTGCGCTGGTCGCTGGAAGCGATACTCCTGGCTGTGAAGCATTGGTTGGTGGGACCAAACCAGGATGAAATAAAGGGGTAGGCCGATCAGTGGCCTGATTCTGTGCAGACTGAAGATCGGTTGTTGCTCGAGCTTCGGTCGATGGAGGAATTGAAGTTGAAGCGTTCAGCCCTGCATCCATTCGACCGAGGAGACGATTCATCAGCTGTTGTTGTTGTTCAAGGAGTTTACCCTGAGATGCCATCCGATCTCTGAACTCAGTCATAATATTATCCAGGTCGTCCCGGGTAAGAAATTGAGGCTGATCGTCATGAGAGGAAACTTCGTGACTTACTCCCGCAGCATCTGTGTCGGCTGCGTTGGAGCCTGAGGGACGAGAGGATGTTGCGTCTTTCTTTCGCTTGTTTGCCATGATCTGATGTAAGCAGAAGCTCGATGGCTATGTCGGTGCGCTTCCCCTACCTGGCGCGCCAAAGTGTTGACGTCAAAAGTTGGTCACTAGTGACAGCCAACCCCCAACCGTGTGAACAACACACGATATAAGATAAAATACAGAGAAAACAGTAAAAAACAGGGGAAAAAGCACACACAGAATTTTTATAGTGGTTCGGCAAAGTCAGTGCCTACGTCCACTTTATATATTATTACTCTTTTTGATTACAAATACAATGATTTTTCGAGGAAGAAGAAGAAGATATAGACCACTGTCTTCGTCTTCCTTAGAGAATTCTGAAAGAAGGAGAATTTAAGATTAATGGCGGAAGGTAAGCTTTATCCGGTTTCCAATTATCTCTTTTCTCGTATCTCTCAGGTATCTTTTTTTATTTATTTTTCTATATCTGGTAGGGTGTATTTATAGGTGCTAAAAAGGGCTTGGGCCGCCGAGATATCATCCGGTCATTTCGGGAAAGCTCGGACACGTGGCACCCGATGGTTGGTTGGATTTGCGGCTCAAGATTGATTCCAATGTTCATCAATAGTGCCCTCGAAAGTTGTGGCTGACGTGGCGTCCACTGGAAGGCATATCAAAAGTTGAGCTTTGTCCGGATATGGTTGACCGTATTCATTGGCCTTAAAAGTCGGGATATTCAATGACTGTTGACGGCTTCCAGGCTGTTCCGAGATAATCGGTCGGAACGGGATACGCGGTCAAGGCGAGATAACCGGTTGAAGCGAAATATATGGGAGCGAGATCTTCGGCATATCGAGCGAGCGATTCTTGAGGGAGCATTCCTTCCTCTAATCAGGCGGGAGGAGAGTCGACTGGTGATTCGGTCGGCCTATCTTTTGCTGCGTTAACTGAAGCTCGGTCGATTGTGCGCTTTGGGCTTCGGTTTAGCCCGTTGGATCTCTTGCCAAAAAGAGGGGTAACAGCGCCATGCGATCGATAACCATCAATATACACCAGGGTGTTAAGCAGAGAATAAATTCTCCACCACCAAACAAATATACACCAAATAGAAATCAATGTGCATGGAATGAAATTCAACGTCAGATACGCACCCATTTACAAGTCCGTTCTGGGTCTGAACGAAACCGGAGTCCGGACAATCAACACGTACGTCCGGCCGGCCACCATTGTAGCCCCTTCAAGGTAGCTACTCCAATCATGGGCGTCAATGGTAACTCATCCATTCGACATGAAGATCGTCGGCCTTGTACCGTCTTCATCTTCGACTCTTCATTGTCGTAGTAATTATTCGGAATGGGTTAAACTCGGTCTTTCCGAATAACTTGCTTATTTTTTAATTAAAAATCAAGTGCTGTTTAAATTCATCCAATGCCTCATTCCAATTCAGGATATTCTATCAAAGATAAATTCTAAGTTTTATTCTTAAATCTTTCTTTTAAAGATTTATTAAAAACTCCAATTTGGTTTTAAATATCAGAATCATTATTTAATGATTATTTAAATTTAAGAAATAAATCTTATACTTATTTGAGTTAAAGAACTAATGTCATTTAAAACATTGTTCACGATAAGCTCAAATTCATCTTCCATTAAATATGGAATTTTCATAGAAATCAGACCAATGTATAATCGATATAAATTTCTGTATCAGACTATTAATATAAATGGAATAACGGCAAAGCCTTTTAAATTCCATATAACGGCCTTCTTTTACAGAAGCTCATCTCGAATATTATTAAATCTAATTCCATTCAATCCCAATTTAATATATTAAATTGGAAAACTTTACTTTTGGAAAATATTCCATTTTAAATCTTAATAAAAGATTTATAAATCCCAAATTTTATTTCACTGCAAATTGGGTTAAAGAACAAGTGTCGTTTAAAACACTGTTCACGATAAATCCAATTCACATTTCATTTTATTCCAATTATCAAATATAATTGAAAACTCTAAAAATCTTAATTAAAAGATTTATTCTTTTCTTAACTGGGGTTAAGAACAGTGTTATTTAAGACACCATTCACGACAACCCAAAAATCCAATTTATTCTATTTAATTCCAAATAAATATTAATTTATTGGAAAACTTTATTTAATCTTAATTATAAGATTTATTCTAGTTAACCATTAAATAATTATATATATTGTCCCAAAAAAAGGGGCCCCGCTCGGTGGTGCTAAGGGCCCACGGCGGCGGTCTGAACCCGTGAGGTTCGGCGGCTCGGTCCTCAATGTTCGAGACTCCAGGGGTCGATCAGACCGTATCAAATCGAAGAGTGCACGGAGTACTTGATTTGTTATATAGGTTGGAGTTCTAGTTCGATTTGGACAGGGAGGAAATTCAGATTAAAGGAGCGAGCACGATGGCCTTTGTGAAACGACCCAGACTTCCGTACCCTTTGAGTCTACAAATAACACAACACGTCCAACCCAAATTGCACAGAAATACGAATCATTTTTAGAAAGAAGTTAGAGGATGAGAATACAGAAAGAAAGAAATGTTAGAATAGAAGAAAAACGAAGATCACAACTCACAGCGGAACGAATAAAATATATTAGATAACATAAACTTTGCAATACAAATCAGTAACTGTATATACATACCATTATCAGAGCACAACGGTTATCCCTGGAACAGTTATAACACCTGTTTCCAGATACAACATAGTTCACAGCGGAAAATGAGATAATCTATAGTTAACTGGTGAAGCCTCCTGCTTCAAGCTCCTCCAAGTGAATCTGAAAAATTCCGACTACTTGACTGCCCGTACAAATTTGGGCACCCAAGAGTTTAGGGAAAACAAACAAATAAACTCTGGGTCAGTCATGGGACTGGTGTGAGTAAACTCCAACCATTGGTTTAACTTTCAAAAATCCTTTCAAAAGAAATGATAATCGTAAGACCGATCCACACATAAACACAGATGGTTTTTACCTTACGATAACCCAAAACATTTTTATATCAAAATCTGGTGATATTATAATAATGTCTACAACAAATAAATAACCATCTAGCGGAACGCTTGCATCTTACGCTCCATATATAATATAAAATCAAAAACCGCAGGGCGCTTATTGGAGATTGGATTTCCAACATGACAAGGTATGGGACCACCTTCCGATAGTGTATCTCTAGAGACGAATACACTGGGTTCAACAAGAACGTCTTGCAACCCGGCCCACACATGACCGACCACTCATTTCGCTTGAGTGTATCGAATGTATACCACCGACGGTTGGGATCAGCAACCGCCTCCCGAAAAGGGACAACATCGATAGATTTAAGAAGCAATTGGAATTTCTCTAGATAGGTGATTATACATCCTCATGGGAGCGACCCACATAGCCATGCTGCCTGCCCGATTTTTGTCAAATTCCGGGTTGTGAGGCTAGAGGTTTAATTCCAGAACATTTGGCCACCATTTCACTTTGAATGCCACATCGTCATACCCGCCAAATCACAAATTGATTTCTCCAAAAATACCACGGGTATAAAGCTAAGAGAAACGAATTCCTCCGCCACCAAACGTAAGTACGTTTGAAGAGATCAACTTACGTGATCCGTTAGATATACTCTGTCAGACATTCGTCCATTCACGTTGTCCTGGGACTGGACAAACCGAAGGCACTATCCCGTAAACAGGATAGCCCTTGCATAACTCCGTCTTCAATCATATTTGATCGCAACGCTAACGTCCATACAGAGTGGTTTCCAGATAATGAATCTGATCCCGGTTTCTCCGTATGGACGATGGAAAAATGGTCAAAAACTTCGATAGTCGGTGATTCAACTATCAAAGAAAAATAAGTGTACAACCAACGATCTTATTTCCAGGTAGGAATTCGATTGATCAATCATCAATCAACACTGGCCCCTTTTTATATTAATTCCTTTTTATGTAACACCCCGAATTTTAGTTAATGCTAAAATTCACTAATTGCGGAATAAATAATCTCAGATGTGAGAATTGGGGGAAATGGGCTGCGTCATTGCGTTCGTCTCGGAAAAATACGCAGAATAGAATCCGAAATTTTGTAAATCGGAGTCCGTATGGCCCAGTTAAGGCCCAATGAAGTTTGCAGAAAAATTAAAGCTAAAAACAGATTTAAAAATCCAAATTCAGATTTCAAAATCGAACCAGCGGGGCCAGGCGGGAAAATTCCCGCCCTAACCATGTTGACAGGGCTGTCGACAGGCCTATCGACAGGGGGGTCGACTTGCCTGTCGACACGGCGGGTCGAGCCAGAGGGCTTGGGTGCACCAGATTTGGTTTTCTGGCTAGGGCTGGGCTGGGTTCTAGAGATTTCCTAAATCTAACGGACCTAATCTAACCTAGGGTTAATCTAAGGGCCTAAAACACTCACCTAATCTATAAATACACCCTAAACCTACCCTAATCCATACTAAAAATAGGAATGATGGCCTCATGCCGCCAAATTAAATCATAGAAGGAGCCTCCACTAATTTATGAAGGAAGTTGCAAGCTAATCAACCTCTAATCATCATCTTCTTCATATTTAGCAACTAATTCCACTACATAAGTTTGCTAATCTTGGGTTTGGTGAGTTTCTATCACTTTAACATCAATTGCTAAAGTAAGTAGATTGGGTGTAATGAAACTTATGGTCTTAAATGCAGATTAGTGAGTTTGAATCATTTGTAATGATATGCTACTCTGTGTTTTCCTATGTTTATGCATGTTTAACAAGTGGGTTTATGCATGTTTAGTAAGTTGGTTTATGCATGTTTAACAAGTGGGTTTATGCATGTTTAATAAGTGGGTTTATGCATATCTAATAAGTGGGTTTATGCATGTTTAACAAGTGAGTTATGCAAGTTCATATGCAAGTTATGTGTATGATGTTATGTAGGTTATGTGTAGGTTGTTATGCAAGTTCATATGCAAGTTATGTATATGCTTAAATGCAAGTTTAACATGATATGCAAGTTATGCATGCTTATGCAAGTATGTGAATGCTTATGCAAGTTATGTATATGCTTAAATGCAAGTTTAACATGATATGCAAGTTATGCATGCTTATGCAAGTATGTGAATGCTTATGCAAGTATGTGAATGCTTATGCAAGAATTGTGAATGCTTATGCAAGTTATGTGTATGCTTAAATGCATGTTTAACATGTTATGCAAGTTATGAGAATGCTTATATGCAAGTTCAACATGTTATGAAAGATATGTGTATGATAATATGCAAGTTTGGGTTAAATGTAGTTGGGTTAATATATGCTCATATATGCAAGTTTACATCCTCTTAACCCATGACAAAGTTATATGCTAAGATTTGGTTAAACCCATGATATTTGTGATGGATCTTCCCTTTATTATGTCATGAAATAAGAACGATTTACGTGGGGAACGATGGGGTTAATAAATATGTTAATAAAAGTATGATTGGGTATGATTAAGCATACCATAAAAATAAATTAACATAAGTGGGAATTTACCTATTGAGTTAGGTCTACCCCATGGGAATTTACCTATTGAGTTAGGTCTACCCATGTTATGAAAAACTTGATATTAATTAGGGATATATGGGGGTGATTAATTAGGTGTAATTAATCAACTAAGACACGAGGTTGGACCCTTTTGTAGCGGAAGTCTGCCCGGAACCGACCGGCCATCCAGCGGCTACAAATGATTGGCCCAATGTGAGAGGTCTTAGTCATAAATTAAATACGTGATTAAAGTAAAGACACGAGGTTAGACCCTTTTTATGACAGAAATCTGCCCGGAACCAACCGGCATATCCAGCAGTCATAAAAGATGGTCTAATGTGAGAGGTCTTTATGAGGTCATGATCTTAATTAATTAATTAAGAAACACTTAACCATATTAGCATGTAGAGGGACATGAGGGGTTAAGTGGGTGCCTTGGGTGGCATGAGGAAATCTAGTGGTTGCCTTGGGTGGCAATAGAAAATACGATTAGAATACTTAACCAAGTGGAAACATGTAATTAAACATGATTAAAGGGTTAAGTGGGATACACTAGATAAGTGACAAGCTTAGGTGGGTAGCTTGTGGGGGCCCATTTCAACCAGTAACCCATATGTATCTTATTGGGCTCGACCCATGTCGAGGACGGGACACGCGTACTGGGCTTGACTATAAGAGGCCAAAACGGGTTAGCGGTGGCAACGCAAGTCCAACGGGTTTCATATGCGTGTGTGGACCCGGGCTGGTAGGTAAGACGTTGTTGCATCGTGTAGATATAAGCCGTGCACCGTTAGTATTGGGTTGCCACTTTAGGGGAGTGATACACCCCACTGTGGGACCGGCACGGGTATCTACGGTAGGGAGCCGATCGCTTGGGGAGTAGTGGGGTACACCTAGTGGAGATAGGGGCAGACGGCACCTATGTGGTCAGCTAGGGGTACATGAAACTACTAGTTATATCTTTCTTTTAAGTCCTTGGGTGGGATCAATCTTTGAGTAGGAATGACTGGTGTGGTGCAGTTAGTAATTATCCTTGGGTGGGTAGATACGTCTTTACAGTTATCTTAGGTTATCCTAAGTCTACCAAGCTGCTTAGTGTAGCCATTCATCCCCAGACATTACCGTATGTCAAGTTTATGTCTTCTCTGGTTACTTTAATGATTGTATTGTTAAAGTTATAGGACTCGCTCAGACTTATGTCTGACCCCGTTGTTTTTTTATCTTTTTCCTAACCCTCAGGTCCTACGGTGGATCCTAGCAGTAGTGGAGCTTGATCGGATTGCTGTTCCAGTCTTTAGGAGCTTGGATAGATGTAAAGCTCCAGTTACCCAGTTATCTTTTCTTTTGTCTTGGCTATTGTATGAGAGAGTGGGATTATGTACTTCTTTATTTTGATGGATATTGTACTTGACTTTTATTGTGGTTTTATGATGTAACCAGACATGTTTACTTCCGCTGTTATGAGATGATGTTTTAAATTTCAAGTACTATTTATATCTGTCTTGTTGTAATTTTTCTGTTCTATATTCACTAAAATACTCCACCGATGCTATGGCATTCCCTTAGAGAGTGACCATAGCGGGCGTGGGGTGTTACACGTGGTATCAGAGCAAAGGTTACCGGAACAGATAAAATTTTTAGAAAACTATTTTTATAAAAACATTTTTGGAAGAGATATTTTCAAAAACATGTCTTTAAAGAGAAAAGTTTTTGAAAGAAAAGCATAATCCCCAATAGCCATATCAATATCCTTCGAATTCTCCGTTTTGAATCTTTCCTTTTTCATTTCAGCATGGCTGAGGATCTTAATTTTCCGGAGGGTGTGACGGTACCAGTATGGTATAGGAGATTGATGGAGGCTAGGGCCACCACTGCGGGTCCAGCAAATGTTCCTCCACCAACCGTAGCACCCGATCTTCCTCCTCCCCCTCCTCCTCGCACGGATACTTTTGCTAAGACTTGCAAGGAATTTAAGGCTATGGGAGGGAAACCTTTTCAAGGATCTGAAACTTTTGTAGAGGCTAGAGATTGGCTTAAGGAGGTGGAAGAGTTGATAGATATCTTTGAGATGGAAGAAGGAAAGAAAGTCAAGTTAGCTGCTTGGTTAATGAAAGGAGAGACCTCATTCTGGTGGGAGGTCACTAATGGAGAACGCCCCGTTGACTCTTGGGCAGATTTTAGGCAAAGATTTGTGGCAAAGTTTCTCTCAAGGGCGGAGGAAAACTTGTATATGGAAAGATTCTTGACTCTAAAGCAAGGAAATCTCTCGGTGAAGGAATATGTCAACAAGTTTAATCAATTGGCAAGGTTTGGCCTAGACATGGTGAATACACCGAAGAAGAAGGCTTTGAGGCTCGTCAAAGGCTTGAATGAACCAATGCATGGGTTGGTTATGACTCATATCCCTATGGGGGCCACCTTCGAGAAGCTAGTTGACATGGCACTCATGCATGAAGAAGAGAAGGGTCCCAATGCTAATAAGGCACCCGAGAAGAAGGGGGAGCAAAACAGACCTCAGCAACAACAGCAAAACAAAGGTGGGAAAGGAAATGGGGGCAAGGGCAAGAAGAAGAAGTGTTTCAATTGTGGGACACCTGGCCACCTAAGCAAGGATTGTCGCAAAAAGAAGAAGACTGGCTGCTTCCACTGTGGCGAAGCAGGGCATCTAGTGAAAGACTGTCCTAAGAAGGGGCAAAGGACGGGATCTACCTCAGGAGGACAGGTGCAAGCTCTTATGGCACCGAGTCAGGCTAGGGGGCAAGTACAGGATCTCGCGGTTCCACCGATTCAGGAGAGAGGTAGAACTATTTCCGTGGAAAGTCTGGTTTTTTTATTTGATCATCCTGTCCGTACATTGTTTGATTCAGGCGCATCGCATTCTTTTATCTCATCATCATTAGTTGAGTCACTGCACTTAGACACCAGTCTGGTAGATGATCCCTTGGTTGTTTCAAACCCAATTGGGGGCTCCACTTATTTGTCCATGATATGTTTGGGTTTGAAGATTTCTATACTTAGCATTGAGTTTAGATGTGATGCTTTTGTGTTGGGCTTCACGGGCTATGGGTTGATTTTGGGCATGGACTGGTTATCCAGTAATGGTGCCATTCTTGATTGCGAAAGGAGAGTTGTTAGGCTCATGACCCGCTTGGGTAACACTCTCGAGATCTCTTGTAATCCCAGGGATTCTGTTATGCTAAGTTATCTTGAATCGCTTGACGCTTCGGTTGAGAGTCTGCAATCCGTTAGAGTGGTCCGGGAATACTCGGATGTGTTCGAGGAGGTGAAGGGCTTACCTCCGAAGCGGGAGATTGACTTCCGAATATATCTGGTGGATAATGCTAAACCTGTATCTTTACCAGTGCGCCACATGGCTCCTCGTGAGAGGAGGGAACTCCATAAGCAAGTAGGGGAGTTGCTTGAGAAGGGGTTCATAAGACGAAGTATATCGGAGTGGGGTGCTCCAGTAGTATTTGCTACAAAGGCGGATGGGTCCCTCAGACTTTGTGTTGACTATAGAGAACTCAACAAGCTCACAAAGAAGAATAGACACCCATTGCCGAGGATTGATGATCTTTTCGATCAGTTGGTTGGCGCTTCAGTATTTTCTCAGTTGGACTTAGCCACGGGGTTTCATCAGTTGAGGGTGGCTGAGGATAGCATAGACAAGACTGCCTTTAGGACTCCGGATGGTTTCTATGAGTGGCTGTTGATGCCATTTGGGTTGACGAACGCCCCTGCATACTTTGTTGATTTGATGAGTAGGGTGTTCAGGGAGTTCCTTAATAAATTCGTGGTGGTCTTTGTGGATGATATCTTAGTATTTTCTAAGAGTGAAGAAGAGCATGCCCTACATCTTGGGGAGGTATTGAAGACTCTTCGAGCACATAGCCTTAAGGCTAAATTCTCTAAATGTCACTTCTGGAGGAGGGAAGTGCGGTTCTTGGGGCATGTGGTCTCTAAGGAAGGGATAGCTGTGGATCCCGTGAAGGTAGTATCAATACAAGATTGGAAGGTTCCGAAGAATGCTACCGAAGTAAGAAGTTTCTTAGGGTTGGCGGGTTATTATAGGAAGTTTATTAAAGACTTCGCGAAGATATCAGCCCCATTAACCCGCTTAACGAAGAAGAATCTTGTTTTCACATGGGGCGTAGATTGTGATGATGCGTTCCGGCGGTTAAAGAGAGCTTTAACCACTGCTCCAGTTTTAGTGTTGCCAGATGGGAGCAAGCCATTTGTTGTTTATACCGATGCTTGTGGGACAGGACTAGGCGCAGTCTTAATGCAAGAGGGAAGGGTGATAGCCTATGGTGGAAGGTAGTTGAGAGTGCATGAGAAAAATTACCCTACCCATGATTTAGAGTTGGCCGCTATCGTTTTTGCGCTTAAGATTTGGCGCCATTATCTTCTTGGTGAGAGATTCGAATTGTTCACTAACCACAAGTCATTAAAGTACTTGTTTTCTCAGAAGGATTTGAATTTGAGACAGCAAAGGTGGATGGAGTTCTTAGCATCCTATGATTTCGAGATAGCGTATACCCCTGGCAAGGGTAACGTGGTGGCGGACGCCTTGAGCAGAAAAAGGTTGTCCTTGAGTCCATTGTTCGTGGAACAACGAAGCTTGGAATTTATCTCGATGTTTGATTTCAAACCTTCCATTGATTATGTACCCGGTTTGCTAGCTTCCTTGGAGGTTAGACCTACTCTTTTGGGGCGGATTGGAGAAGCACAGAGGGACGACCCACAGTTGGTTGAGTTGGTGGGAAAGCTCATAAGGGGGGAGTCGTCCAACCATTTGAGTAGATACACCCTAGACGATAGGGGGTGCTTGCGTAGAGATGGTAGACTTTGTGTACCGCAAGACGAAGGGTTGAGGAAGGCTATTCTTGATGATGCACACTGTTCTAGGATGACCATTCATCCCGGTGGGGACAAGATGTACCAAGATATAAAGAGGGTTTTCTTCTCGGCCGGTATGAAGAAAGATGTGGCCGAATATGTCGCTCGATGCTTGGTATGCCAACAGGTGAAAGCGGAGCAAAAGAAACCTGGTGGGTTGCTTCACCCATTGGAAGTTCCGCAATGGAAGTGGGATAGCGTCTCGATGGATTTTATTGACGGGTTACCCAGATCGAGAAAGGGTAATACAGGAAATTGGGTGGTGGTAGACAGACTTACTAAGAGCGCCCATTTCATACCTGTGAAGAGCAAGAGGACTGCCCCATGGCTAGCTTCAGTATATCTTCGAGAGATAGTTCGATTGCATGGGGTACCCTCTAGCATAGTGAGTGATCGAGACCCTATCTTCACTAGTGAGTTCTGGAGAAGTTTACAGGAAGCAGTGGGAACTCAATTGTGTCTGAGCACCGCATATCATCCTCAGACGGACGGCCAGACTGAGAGGGTGAATCGTGTTCTAGAAGACCTTTTGAGGCTTTGTATCTTAGATTTTGGAGGTACATGGGAAGAGCATCTTCCATTGGTGGAGTTCGCATATAATAATAGCTTTCAGTCCAGTATTGATATGGCTCCTTTCGAAGCTCTCTATGGAAGGCCCTGTCGATCACCTACATGTTGGTGGGAATCTACGGATAAGATCTTGCTTGGGCCTGATATGATTAGGGAGACTTCTGAGAAGATTGACTTGATTCGAAGAAGGATGAAAGCAGCGCAGGATAGGCAAAAATCTTATGCGGACAAGAGGAGGACGGATCTTGAGTTTGAAGTTGGGGACATGGTCTTTGTCAAAGTGTCTCCGTTACGAAATGTGGTTCGCTTTGGATCTGTTGGGAAGTTAGCACCAAGGTTCGTAGGGCCGTTTCCTATTAAGGAAAGGATTGGACGGATGGCATATAGAGTGGAGTTGCCCGACAGACTTAGTGGTGTACATGATGTATTCCATGTGTCCCATTTGAGGAAGTGCTTACATGAGACCGCAGAGGTGGTAGAGCCGAGCTTGCTTAAAGAAGTGGAAGTAGAGCGTGACGCGACTATTCGACGAGCTCCTACTCGCATCCTTGGGTCAGAGACTAGGAAGTTGAGAAACAGAGAGGTTCAACTAGTCAAAGTGCAATGGGGAGAAGATGAGAGCAACGCAACTTGGGAGACGGAAGCGAAGATGCGTTCAGTGTACCCATTTCTTTTTTGAGGGTATGTCTTTACTTTCTCCTCTATCGTTGTCTAGTACTTATCTTATCTTTAGTGTGTCCTCTCGTTAGTGCTGTTTGACCTTTAGATAGGGTAAACCTATGGTTGAAACATGTGTTTGAGACATGTTATGGTTGATGGATGCAAGTGTTTGCTAGTGGTTGCTCGTGGATGCATATACACACACTCTAGGCACTAGATCGGCTCAATCACTTCATATTGCATATTGCATAAAATTGTGTGTAGGAAGTTATATTTATGGATGAATAATGATTGTGTTATCATATGGATGATGCATTTTGGTGAATGATTGTGCACTCATGTAGATATTGTATGTGTCGATAGGGTTCTCTCGCATACATAATGGATGCATGGCACTATCATGGTTTGCATATGTTCATACATTAGATAGGGAACATATACACACACTCTTTGCATATGCTCATACATCATTAGAAATTGTTTTAAGGACAATGGATGCCCATGTTTGATGGAATGAGTAAATGGTTGTTTGGATGGTAGGATATGCATTCTCCTTAGCTTAGAGATTTCGGGGACGAAATCCTTTAAGGAGGGGAGAATGTAACACCCCGAATTTTAGTTAATGCTAAAATTCACTAATTGCAGAATAAATAATCTCAGATGTGAGAATTGGGGGAAACGGGCTGCGTCATTGCGTTCGTCTCGGAAAAATACGCAGAATAGAGTCCGAAATTTTGTAAATCGGAGTCCGTATGGCCCTGTTAAGGCCCAATGAAGTTTGCAGAAAAATTAAAGCTAAAAACAGATTTAAAAATCCAAATTCAGATTTCAAAATCGAACCAGCGGGGCCAGGCGGGAAAATTCCCGCCCTAACCATGTTGACAGGGCTGTCGACAGGCCTGTCGACAGGGGGGTCGACTTGCCTGTCGACTTGCCTGTCGAAACGGCGGGTCGAGCCAGAGGGCTTGGGTGCACCAGATTTGGTTTTCTGGCTAGGGCTGGGCTGGGTTCTAGAGATTTCCTAAATCTAACGGACCTAATCTAACCTAGGGTTAATCTAAGGGCCTAAAACACTCACCTAATCTATAAATACACCCTAAACCTACCCTAATCCATACTAAAAATAGGAATGATGGCCTCATGCCGCCAAATTAAATCTTAGAAGGAGCCTCCACTAATTTATGAAGGAAGTTGCAAGCTAATCAACCTCTAATCATCATCTTCTTCATATTTAGCAACTAATTCCACTTCATAAGTTTGCTAATCTTGGGTTTGGTGAGTTTCTATCACTTTAACATCAATTTCTAAAGTAAGTAGATTGGGTGTAATGAGACTTATGGTCTTAAATGCGGATTAGTGAGTTTGAATCATTTGTAATGATATGCTACTCTATGTTTTCCTATGTTTATGCATGTTTAACAAGTGGGTTTATGCATGTTTAGTAAGTTGGTTTATGCATGTTTAACAAGTGGGTTTATGCATGTTTAATAAGTGGGTTTATGCATATCTAATAAGTGGGTTTATGCATGTTTAACAAGTGAGTTTTGCAAGTTCATATGCAAGTTATGTGTATGATGTTATGTAGGTTATGTGTAGGTTGTTATGTAAGTTCATATGCAAGTTATGTATATGCTTAAATGCAAGTTTAACATGATATGCAAGTTATGCATGCTTATGCAAGTATGTGAATGCTTATGCAAGTTATGTATATGCTTAAATGCAAGTTTAACATGATATGCAAGTTATGCATGCTTATGCAAGTATGTGAATGCTTATGCAAGTATGTGAATGTTTATGCAAGAATTGTGAATGCTTATGCAAGTTATGTGTATGCTTAAATGCATGTTTAACATGTTATGCAAGTTATGAGAATGCTTATATGCAAGTTCAACATGTTATGCAAGATATGTGTATGATAATATGCAAGTTTGGGTTAAATGTAGTTGGGTTAATATATGCTCATATATGCAAGTTGACATCCTCTTAACCCATGACAAAGTTATATGCTAAGATTTGGTTAAACCCATGATATTTGTGATGGATCTTCCCTTTATTATGTCATGAAATAAGAACGATTTACGTGGGGAACGATGGGGTTAATAAATATGTTAATAAAAGTATGATTGGGTATGATTAAGCATACCATAAAAATAAATTAACATAAGTGGGAATTTACCTATTGAGTTAGGTCTACCCCATGGGAATTTACCTATTGAGTTAGGTCTACCCATGTTATGAAAAACTTGATATTAATTAGGGATAATTAATATGGGGGTGATTAATTAGGTGTATTTAATCAACTAAGACACGAGGTTGGACCCTTTTGTAGCGGAAGTCTGCCCGGAACCGACCGGCCATCCAGCGGCTACAAATGATTGGCCCAATGTGAGAGGTCTTAGTCATAAATTAAATACGTGATTAAAGTAAAGACACGAGGTTAGACCCTTTTTATGACAGAAGTCTGCCCGGAACCAACCGGCATATCCAGCAGTCATAAAAGATGGTCTAATGTGAGAGGTCTTTATGAGGTCATGATCT
Organism: Allium sativum; assembly: GCA_030737875.1. Taxonomy (NCBI): domain Eukaryota; kingdom Viridiplantae; phylum Streptophyta; class Magnoliopsida; order Asparagales; family Amaryllidaceae; genus Allium; species Allium sativum. The sequence goes on along the minus strand of CM060921.1, from coordinate 807,370,632 downwards.
TAATTAATTAATTAAGAAACACTTAACCATATTAGCATGTAGAGGGACATGAGGGGTTAAGTGGGTGCCTTGGGTGGCATGTGGAAATCTAGTGGTTGCCTTGGGTGGTAATAGAAAATACGATTAGAATACTTAACCAAGTGGAAACATGTAATTAAACATGATTAAAGGGTTAAGTGGGATACACTAGATAAGTGACAAGCTTAGGTGGGTAGCTTGTGGGGGCCCATTTCAACCAGTAACCCATATGTATCTTATTGGGCTCGACCCATGTCGAGGACGGGACACGCGTACTGGGCTTGACTATAAGAGGCCAAAACGGGTTAGCGGTGGCAACGCAAGTCCAACGGGTTTCATATGCGTGTGTGGACCCGGGCTGGTAGGTAAGACGTTGTTGCATCGTGTAGATATAAGCCGTGCACCGTTAGTATTGGGTTACCACTTTAGGGGAGTGATACACCCCACTGTGGGACCGGCACGGGTATCTACGGTAGGGAGCCGATCGCTTGGGGAGTAGTGGGGTACACCTAGTGGAGATAGGGGCAGACGGCACCTATGTGGTCAGCTAGGGGTACATGAAACTACTAGTTATATCTTTCTTTTAAGTCCTTGGGTGGGATCAATCTTTGAGTAGGAATGACTGGTGTGGTGCAGTTAGTAATTATCCTTGGGTGGGTAGATACGTCTTTACAGTTATCTTAGGTTATCCTAAGTCTACCAAGCTGCTTAGTGTAGCCATTCATCCCCAGACATTACCGTATGTCAAGTTTATGTCTTCTCTGGTTACTTTAATGATTGTATTGTTAAAGTTATAGGACTCGCTCAGACTTATGTCTGACCCCGTTGTTTTTTTATCTTTTTCCTAACCCTCAGGTCCTAAGGTGGATCCTAGCAGTAGTGGAGCTTGATCGGATTGCTGTTCCAGTCTTTAGGAGCTTGGATAGATGTAAAGCTCCAGTTACCCAGTTATCTTTTCTTTTGTCTTGGCTATTGTATGAGAGAGTGGGATTATGTACTTCTTTATTTTGATGGATATTGTACCTGACTATTATTGTGGTTTTATTATGTAACCAGACATGTTTACTTCCGCTGTTATGAGATGATGTTTTAAATTTCAAGTACTATTTATATCTGTCTTGTTGTAATTTTTCTGTTCTATATTCACTAAAATACTCCACCGATGCCATGGCATTCCCTTAGAGAGTGACCATAGCGGGCGTAGGGTGTTACATTTTATATTATCATTTACAATTCCGGTCTCTAAATTCCTCGTTGACCAATTCATTTCATTTTCTAAGTGTAGACAATAACTCTCATTTTATTTGGTAAAAACAATTCAAATTAACACGATGTTATAAAACATCGTTATTATAACTCAAACCATAAATCATTCGTTAACTAACGATATCACTAACCAATCCTTGCCACCGAACCTTAACCATTTCTCCATCAATCATGACGTCAGTCAAGTTGGGGTATAATTACCTCTCAGACCTTAATTGAACAACATTCTCAACTTTGAAATAGTAAAAGCTCATACTTTAAACAAACATCGCTTACGCGACCTCCGGAGTCAATCTAAGAACACGTTTCTTTTACAGAAGAACATTGATTATAACGGTAGCATTATAATCGCTGTATTTGCTTTATAAAACATTACTTTTAACAACAGCGTTACAATCACTGTCTAGAATTATAGAACACCTATTATAGCATTAAGATCGCTACAAAACAGTTATTATAACGACAGCGTTAAAATTTGCTATTTAGATTTACAAACATTTACTATAGCAGCATTACAATCGCTGTTTTTTTCCAAATATTTGATTTACAAGACATTAATTATAATGGCAGCATTAAAATCGCTGTTTTCAAACATTTGGTTTCTATAAAAATATACTTGTACTTATTAATTCAATTAGTAAGTAAATAATCAAATAATTAAATAACAGGACCATCACCTTGGTTTAAAATACCTTCCAAACCTTGTTTGGATTTCCTTTCAAATCCCTTTTGAAAACGAATTTCCTTTTTCCCTTTCATTCAAATTTCCATTTGAATTTATATTTCCAAATTCAAATCCCCTTTATGAATAATTTCACTTTAAAACATTATTCACTTTAGTCGTGAATAATATTCCCTTTTATATAATCAAATCCGTTCGATTTTATACTTTATATAATGTCTCAAATCCAATTTCCATTTATAACGTCCATTTAGAATTTTCCATAGAAGAGTTTTATTTATATGTCATCCATTTATAATCGCGCTTAAAATTTCCTTTTGCTACATTCCATTCCCATTACAAATATGGTTCTAAAATCGCTTCCCACTTTTCAATATAAATTCGAACTTGGATTTATAAACATTGTTTATACATAACTACTTGTTTTAAAACAAGTTTTCTATTTTCAAGTCTATTCAAAATTAAATACCTACTTTAAAAAAACTAGTTTCCCTTTTTAAATCTCGAATTCCTTTTCTATATTCGAAAATATTTACGGTATGTAAAATACCAAGTTTCTAGGGCCAGGGTAAACCAACACACAAAGTCAATCACTGATTGTATAAATCACACCACACATAAAAATCAAGGAAAAACAGTAATATAAATATTGAGGAACCCAGTTGGGTCCCTCCAACCTGTTTCCCTGCATCCACAGATGTTAATAACATCAATAAGATTATTTCACATCAATATGAAATATCAGAACTAATGATCGATCAACGATGTAATCCTATCAACCAAATTTATCAACCATTCAACCAAGCAACCATCACACTGTATAAAATTATTTTAAAACTCGTTTATATAAAAATATAAATGAAGCAGAGTTAGTGAGTTTACTCACCTTGTTTGCAGTTGATGGCTCTGCTTTTATTTCATTTAAAATCAAACGAACGTTTGATTTTTTTTCTTGAAATTTCAGTAGCTTTGTTTTTAGCAAAATCGACTCCACCATGTAGTTTTCATCGCTACAATTACAGCGTTAGCGATTTCGTCTGACTCTGTAATCATACGGCCAAGTTATAACGTTATAAGTCTTATATGTTTTAAATTCTATATATATATATATATATATATATATATATATAATTAAATAAAAAAATTAGTGCTCTAATCACCTGTTAGATTTTATTCCTCTTGCTCACGTTATCTTTCCCGACAATTCAATCGAATTAGTTCCTCCTTTTAACCCAGACATCTCAGTGGTTTAAACCTTACTTCCGGACCTTGTTTCAAACTTTCTCCTCGTTCATTTCTCGCGTACACCAACCCTCCTCTAGCTGTATGGCATCTTCCTCCTTAGGTAAAGTCTCGCTTCTTGTTTAGTACTTCTGCACCGAATATTTTCCTCATAATATAACTGCCAATCTTTCTTCTTCTTTTTATGTGAAAACAATTTTGTCCCTGTAGCTGACCACATGTCTCGCAACCGCTCATTCCTTCACATCTTCTCCTACATGCCACTAACGCCCATAAGAGACCACTATTATTCCCATCAGTACTGCTGGGATTATTAGAACACCTAATTAAAGTTTTAACCTTTCCCACTGTTATCTTCTTCCCAGTGGTTCACGTCCGTTTCCCACTGTTGCCACACCATAAACCCATCTGCTCTTACTCCTTTCACCACTACATCACACAGAACCACCATCTCACGTTAACCTCCCAATACCATATAAAAATCCCACTGCTTCCACCTAAACACCACAGTCCAAATCCAACATCTCGACATCCAAAACATTGATCAGATAGTGCCAACGCAAGCCCACTATTTCCTTTTCCCAACATACGGTCAACCTATGATCTTTGTTTGAAAATTAAAACACAACATGCCATAGTTTCTTTTTCCTTCCTTTCTTTCTTTTTGTTCAACAAGAAAGAAACCACACCGTTTATCACGTTAAGTCCAACAATACTCCTTCTCATCCAATTAAGTGCACGTCCAACATCACTTCCGAGCTCGGCTCCAAATTCCTTCACTTTGACAATACATAGTTGCTCTCGTATCCTGCTTCACACCATGTAGGAAATCAACTACCTCGTTGGTCAGCCCGCTGCCGACTTGTCATCAATCGAACCCCAGTGAGACACGCGGGTCGGCTCCCCCTTCCACCACCCCAAGCCTCGTCAGACTCGACACCCCATACCGCCATCAATAAGCCTTCGAACGCAACCAGTTCGAGACCAAACTCTGATCACTTTGTGCCTCCATCGGTAATCATAGTTGTTGAGAGCGTGGAGCTCCCTTAGATCTTCCGTTTTGTATTTAAGCGATTTAATTTTGATTAATGGAATTTAGAAGTTGTGATCCCTTTTAGTTAGCAGGTGGAGGCAGCTTGAAGAACAAGAAGGGAAAATAAAGGGAATTTGGGATGTTTTATTTTTGACTGAAGAAGAAAAACAAAATATTGGGGATACAGTATTTAAGTAGAAAGAAACGTGGGGAGCACAGGATGTTAGCAGCTTGGGTATCACGGTTTCTAACTGCTTGGGTAACACGGTTTAGTTGCCTTGGCATGCACGGATTTAATACCTTGGGTTGCACGCTGTCCTCAAGCTTATACGGTAAGGTGAAAAAAAATCTTTTCTTTTTTTGTTAAATATAAACACACGGCAGATGGAGTGGTGAGGATGCAGACAACGTTGGCCGCAACTCCTGACTGTACACAATAAATATTATTTGAGACATGTGATGAGATTATACACACACATTTTTCTTTTAGCTTTATTGTTGATTCGTATAGGAGTTGAATGACTTTAGTCGAAGCCAGTTTGTTGTTGAATATAGGTAGTGTACCATCTTTGATACGATAAAGATTTACAACGGATCAAGGATTTGTTAAGGGCACGATAATGGTAGGCAATTTCCTTTTAAATACCATAGTAGTCGAAATTATAGGCTTGAAAGTGTGTCAGTATACTACTATTATTATTAGACCAAACAAATTATATTTGGTCACCTCATCAAATCTGTATAAAAATTTATTGGTGTTTATAATGAGAAACATGCAGGTAGCCAAAGTATTTGATCTGAGGACTCTTGAATATATTTTCCCTTAGATTTGAAAAGTTCTGAGACTCGGTCGAGATTTGTTTTAAATTATACTATAAATTATACATTTAAATATCGTTTTATTATATAAATTCCTATATATATAATTCAAATTAAATATTTAAACCAATTTAAATATTCAGAATTCAACGACTAGAAATATGGGTCGTTACATTCCTTCCCCCTTAAAATAATTTCGTCCTCGAAATTGCTAAGGTAGGAAAAGATGCTACATACCCTATTAACTAGGTCCAAAAATCCTTTAGTTTACTTCTTAACTTCCGTTTAACTGGACCAATTTATTTCAATTAAAATATTAATTTATTTCTTACTAGCGAAAATTTTCAAAAATTCTGAAGATTTTCTAACACTTTAAATTCTGAAAAATTTCGGCAGCAACTCCTCTGCACGGCTCGATCGGTACAACCACAACTCGCCTTTCTAGGCCTTCTCCAATTCAAAAGAAAATCAAAAAGCCAAGTGGCTTGCCTAATAGGCTCATAAAATCATCAACCCAAACAATATTGTAAACATGTACTTTTTTGTCGGGCATAATTCTATCTCTTGCACTTTCTTCCATTCTGCTCAGCATACATATATCCATTTCCAGTTGGTTTCAAATCAATCCAACCTTTGATCTTTAACTTCTGATTGGATCACTTCTATTCACTAATCCAAACTGAGTTCTATTTTCCAAAGTCAACCCTCTTATTCTGCTTGGGCTCAAAAATAACTTAACTCCAATTAACGACATACAATATAAGTATTCAACTTGTTTAGTATAAGTCGAATCTATTTTAATATTTCGAATTTCAACATCTCTATACTTAATTTCATTCGGGATTACTTCTAGTTCAATCCAGTTTTATTTAACTTAAGTTAAATCCCAATTCATTTGATACATTTTGACCATTTTCAATCTATTCAACTTTTTCAAGTTAAAAAATTTCAGAATTCAAACTCCCGGGTTTTATTTCAAATTAGTTTGAAATCATATATATATTTATACACATATTTATAATCAACTCAATTCAAAACATTTGAATTTTAAATCATCTTGTCCTTTTCAAACAAATTTTCATTTTCAAATTACTATGGTAGCAATCCGTCACTCAGAAACTTGAAAATGAATACCGATAATGCTGCAGTCCATTATCAGAACTGTTTTCTCGCCACTGAAGTGGTTTCAGTGCTTAATCACTTTCAAACTCATTAAAAATCATTCTCATTCAAAAATACCTTCGAGTAATGCTACATTACCTTTAAAATACTTCAGAAAATATTTCTAAACTCCCGGAAATCGAATTCTAATTCTGGTTTGAATTTAATTTCAGTTCATCTTATTTATGTATATTTCCCATATACAAGTTATATTTGGTTATATTTAACTGTTTCAATATTTTATAATTCCATTTGATTGTAATAACAATCCATACATCCATGCATAATAATTCAGAAATTATTTCTTTTATATCAAAATAGTTTTTGGGTAAATTTATTTCATTTACCCACTTTAAAAAAATACTGTGTCGAATTACTTTGTTCGAGAGTTTAGAAACACCTATCGATACAGTTGTACTTCCTGTATCGACCAAAATTCATAAACTACTCAACAAACCAGCCAACACAGTATAAAACAATTTTATATCAAATCTACAAATACGCTCCCTCATATATATATATATATATATATATATATATACACTCAAACTCAATCTAGGGTATTACTAACCCCATCTCTATTGAGTCACGCCACAGAGCCAAGGTTATCACTCAACCTTCAGCTCTGATACCAACTGAAACGACCCAGACTTCCGTACCCTTTGAGTCGACAAATAACACAACACGTCCAACCCAAATTGCACAGAAATACGAATCATTTTTAGAAAGAAGTTAGAGGATGAGAATACAGAAAGAAAGAAATGTTAGAATAGAAGAAAAACGAAGATCACAACTCACAGCGGAACGAATAAAATATATTAGACAACATAAACTTTGCAATACAAATCAGTAACTGTATATACATACCATTATCAGAGCACAACGGTTATCCCTGGAACAGTTATAACACCTGTTTCCAGATACAACATAGTTCACAGCGGAAAATGAGATAATCTATAGTTAACTGGTGAAGCCTCCTGCTTCAAGCTCCTCCAAGTGAATCTGAAAAATCCCGACTACTTGACTGCCCGTACAAATTTGGGCACCCAAGAGTTTAGGGAAAACAAAAAATAAACTCTGGGTCAGTCATGGGACTGGTGTGAGTAAACTCCAACCATTGGTTTAACTTTCAAAAATCCTTTCAAAAGAAATGATAATCGTAAGACCGATCCACACATAAACACAGATGGTTTTTACCTTACGATAACCCAAAACATTTTTATATCAAAATCTGGTGATATTATAATAATGTCTACAACAAATAAATAACCATCTAGCGGAACGCTTGCATCTTACGCTCCATATATAATATAAAATCAAAAACCGTAGGGCGCTTATTGGAGATTGGATTTCCAACATGACAAGGTATGGGACCACCTTCCGATAGTGTATCTCTAGAGACGAATACACTGGGTTCAACAAGAACGTCTTGCAACCCGGCCCACACATGACCGACCACTCATTTCGCTTGAGTGTATCGAATGTATACCACCGACGGTTGGGATCAGCAACCGCCTCCCGAAAAGGGACAACATCGATAGATTTAAGAAGCAATTGGAATTTCTCTAGATAGGTGATTATACATCCTCATGGGAGCGACCCACATAGCCATGCTGCCTGCCCGATTTTTGTCAAATTCCGGGTTGTGAGGCTAGAGGTTTAATTCCAGAACATTTGGCCACCATTTCACTTTGAATGCCACATCGTCATACCCGCCAAATCACAAATTGATTTCTCCAAAAATACCACGGGTATAAAGCTAAGGGAAACGAATTACTCCGCCACCAAACGTAAGTACGTTTGAAGAGATCAACTTACGTGATCCGTTAGATATACTCTGTCAGACATTCGTCCATTCACGTTGTCCTGGGACTGGACAAACCGAAGGCACTATCCCGTAAACAGGATAGCCCTTGCATAACTCCGTCTTCAATCATATTTGATCGCAACGCTAACGCCCATACAGAGTGGTTTCCAGATAATGAATCTGATCCCGGTTTCTCCGTATGGACGACGGAAAAATGGTCAAAAACTTCGATAGTCGGTGATTTAACTATCAAAGAAAAATAAGTGTACAACCAACGATCTTATTTCCAGGTAGGAATTCGATTGATCAATCATCAATCAACCCTGGCCCCTTTTTATATTAATTCCTTTTTATATTATCATTTACAATTCCGGTCTCTAAAATCCTCGTTGACCAATTCATTTCATTTTCTAAGTGTAGACAATAACTCTCATTTTATTTGGTAAAAACAATTCAAATTAACACGATGTTATAAAACATCGTTATTATAACTCAAACCATAAATCATTCGTTAACTAACGATATCACTAACCAATCCTTGCCACCGAACCTTAACCATTTCTCCATCAATCATGACGTCAGTCAAGTTGGGGTATAATTACCTCTCAGACCTTAATTGAACAACATTCTCAACTTTGAAATAGTAAAAGCTCATACTTTAAACAAACATCGCTTACGCGACCTCCGGAGTCAATCTAAGAACACGTTTCTTTTACAGAAGAACATTGATTATAACGGTAGCATTATAATCGCTGTATTTGCTTTATAAAACATTACTTTTAACATCAGCGTTACAATCGCTGTCTAGAATTATAGAACACCTATTATAGCATTAAGATCGCTACAAAACAGTTATTATAACGACAGCGTTAAAATTTGTTATTTAGATTTACAAACATTTACTATAGCAGCATTACAATCGCTGTTTTTTTCCAAATATTTGATTTACAAGACATTAATTATAATGGCAGCATTAAAATCGCTGTTTTCAAACATTTGGTTTCTATAAAAATATACTTGTACTTATTAATTCAATTAGTAAGTAAATAATCAAATAATTAAATAACAGGACCATCACCTTGGTTTAAAATACCTTCCAAACCTTGTTTGGATTTCCTTTCAAATCCCTTTTGAAAACGAATTTCCTTTTTCCCTTTCATTCAAATTTCCATTTGAATTTATATTTCCAAATTCAAATCCCCTTTATGAATAATTTCACTTTAAAACATTATTCACTTTAGTCGTGAATAATATTCCCTTTTATATAATCAAATCCGTTTGATTTTATACTTTATATAATGTCTCAAATCCAATTTCCATTTATAACGTCCATTTAGAATTTTCCATAGAAGAGTTTTATTTATATGTCATCCATTTATAATCGCGCTTAAAATTTCCTTTCGCTACATTCAATTCCCATTACAAATATGGGTCTAAAACCGCTTCCCACTTTTCAATATAAATTCGAACTTGGATTTATAAACATTGTTTATACATAACTACTTGTTTTAAAACAAGTTTTCTATTTTCAAGTCTATTCAAAATTAAATACCTACTTTAAAGAAACTAGTTTCCCTTTTTAAATCTCGAATTCCTTTTCTATATTCGAAAATATTTATGGTATGTAAAATACCAAGTTTCTAGGGCCAGCGTAAACCAACACACAAAGTCAATCACTGATTGTATAAATAACACCACACATAAAAATCAAGGAAAAGCAGTAATATAAATATTGAGGAACCCAGTTGGGTCCCTCCAACATGTTTCCCTGCATCCACAGATGTTAATAACATCAATAAGATTATTTCACATCAATATGAAATATCAAAACTAATGTTCGATCAACGATGTAATCCTATCAACCAAATTTATTAACCATTCAACCAAGCAACCATCACACTGTATAAAATTATTTTAAAACTCGTTTATATAAAAATATAAATGAAGCAGAGTTAGTGAGTTTACTCACCTTGTTTGCAGTTGATGGCTCTGCTTTTATTTCATTTAAAATCAAACGAACGTTTGATTTTTTTTCTTGAAATTTCAGTAGCTTTGTTTTTAGCAAAATCGACACCACCATGTAGTTTTCATCGCTACGATTACAGCGTTAGCGATTTCGTCTGACTCTGTAATCATACGGCCAAGTTATAACGTTATAAGTCTTATATGTTTTAAATTCTATATATATATATAATTAAATAAAAAAATTAGTGCTCTAATCACCTGTTAGATTTTATTCCTCTTGCTCACGTTATCTTTCCCGACAATTCAATCGAATTAGTTCCTCCTTTTAACCCAGACATCTCAGTGGTTTAAACCTTACTTCCGGACCTTGTTTCAAACTTTCTCCTCGTTCATTTCTCGCGTACACCAACCCTCATCTAGCTGTATGGCATCTTCCTCCTTAGGTAAAGTCTCGCTTCTTGTTTAGTACTTCTGCACCTCCTCATAATATAACTGCCAATCTTTCTTCTTCTTTTTATGTGAAAACAATTTTGTCCCTGTAGCTGACCACATGTCTCGCAACCGCTCATTCCTTGACATCTTCTCCTACATGCCACTAACGCCCATAAGAGACCACTATTATTCCCATCAATACTGCTGGGATTATTAGAACACCTAATTAAAGTTTTAACCTTTCCCACTGTTATCTTCTTCCCAGTGGTTCACGTCCGTTTCCCACTGTTGCCACACCATAAACCCATCTGCTCTTACTCCTTTCACCACTACATCACACAGAACCACCATCTCACGTTAACCTCCCAATACCATATATAAATCCCACTGCTTCCACCTAAACACCACAGTCCAAATCCAACATCTCGACATCCAAAACATTGATCAGATAGTGCCAACGCAAGCCCACTATTTCCTTTTCCCAACATACGGTCAACCTATGATCTTTGTTTGAAAATTAAAACACAACATGCCATAGTTTCTTTTTCCTTCCTTTCTTTCTTTTTGTTCAACAAGAAAGAAACCACACCGTTTATCACGTTAAGTCCAACAATATTCCTTCTCATCCAATTCAGTGCACGTCCAACATCACTTCCGAGCTCGGCTCCAAATTCCTTCACTTTGACAATACATAGTTGCTCTCGTATCCTGCTTCACACCATGCAGGAAATCAACTACCTCGTTGGTCAGCCCGCTGCCGACTTGTCATCAATCGAACCCCAGTGAGACACGCGGGTCGGCTCCCCCTTCCACCACCCCAAGCCTCGTCAGACTCGACACCCCATACCGCCATTAATAAGCCTTCGAACGCAACCAGTTCGAGACCAAACTCTGATCACTTTGTGCCTCCATCGGTAATCATAGTTGTTGAGAGCGTGGAGCTCCCTTAGATCTTCCGTTTTGTATTTAAGCGATTTGATTTTGATTAATGGAATTTAGAAGTTGTGATCCCTTTTAGTTAGCAGGTGGAGGCAGCTTGAAGAACAAGAAGGGAAAATAAAGGGAATTTGGGATGTTTTATTTTTGACTGAAGAAGAAAAACAAAATATTGGGGATACAGTATTTAAGTAGAAAGAAACGTGGGGAGCACAGGATGTTAGCAGCTTGGGTATCACGGTTTCTAACTGCTTGGGTAACACGGTTTAGTTGCCTTGGCATGCACGGATTTAATACCTTGGGTTGCACGCTGTCCTCAAGCTTATACGGTAAGGTGAAAAAAAATCTCTTCTTTTTTTTTTAAATATAAACACACGGCACATGGAGTGGTGAGGATGCAGACAACGTTGGCCGCAACTCCTGACTGTACACAATAAATATTATTTGAGACATGTGATGAGATTATACACACACATTTTTCTTTTAGCTTTATTGTTGATTCGTATAGGAGTTGAATGACTTTAGTCGAAGCCAGTTTGTTGTTGAATATAGGTAGTGTACCATCTTTGATACGATAAAGATTTACAACGGATCAAGGATTTGTTAAGGGCACGATAATGATAGGCAATTTCCTTTTAAATACCATAGTAGTCGAAATTATAGGCTTGAAAGTGTGTCAGTATACTACTATTATTATTAGACCAAACAAATTATATTTGGTCACCTCATCAAATCTGTATAAAAATTTATTGGTGTTTATAATGAGAAACATGCAGGTAGCCAAAGTATTTGATCTGAGGACTCTTGAATATATTTTCCCTTAGATTTGAAAAGTTCTGAGACTCGGTCGAGATTTGTTTTAAATTATACTATAAATTATACATTTAAATATCGTTTTATTATATAAATTCCTATATATATAATTCAAATTAAATATTTAAACCAATTTAAATATTCAGAATTCAACGACTAAAAATCTGGGTCGTTACACTTTGGTTTCGTATGATGGCGGCTGGGAAGAATACGGATTAGGGTTCTTATATGAACCGTATTTATACTAGTATTTAGGTGTATTTTCTAATTAATTTAATCCATTTAAATCCAAAAATATCTTTTAGCTCGTACAAACTCCAATTTAAACCCAACGAGTGCCGCCCCTAGCTGATAACCCCCGTCCCGGACACAATGGAATATGTTTCGTAACCCAATTCGGCTGTTACGATATGTTTTTCTTTAAATTAAAATATAAATCAATTTATATTTAATTTAAACGTACATTTTAAATTACCGGGGCCACATACGGACTCAAAAAATTACAGAAAAATTATTTCTAGTTATGTTTTGACGATATGGTTCTAACGAGACTAATTTCATCGAATTCTGAGACTGTCTGAAGAATGGCCATTTTCAGGTCGATTAAATTTGATTAAAACAGTCAAAACACGTTTTCTATTGCCACGCTCACATATTAGTTCGAAAAATTCTAAAAAAATAAACTTAACAATAATTTGACCTTCCGGTCCCAACAAAAGTGGTTTCGTCGAAAACCGAGGTCGTTTGTAAAATGGCTATTTTTAAGGGCTATATATGATATTAAAATATATATAAATTCTACACCAACTTTTCTAAATTTTAAATTGGACATAACTTTTGATTTTTAAAACGAAATTTCAATTTTTCAGATTTGTTAGAAAGATATGGTTAAACAGATTTAAATACTTTTGGTTTCGCTCAATTCTGATTTAAAATGAATCTTGTGCAGTCAGTCAAAGTTCAAATTCAAATTTTCAAACTGCAACGCTGTTTTAAACTCCTTTTATAATTTAATTAAATTTATTCATTTTAAACTAAATTTTTAGTCGTTATTATTATTTTAAATGTTCAATTTCCTTTAAAATTTCTAAAACAAAATTTTAAATTGGCCCCAAAATTCCGGGTTGTTACAACTTTTCTATATTTATTAATGACACATAAATGTATGTTCCATTTTAACACTTTTCTATATTTATTAATGACACATAAATGTATGTTCCATTCTAACACTTTTCTATATTTATTAATGACACATAAATGTATGTTCCATTTTACACTGCTGATTTTAATCTAATAAAACATTTCATAATGAAATGGTATTTTTATTTTATGTAACATTTTATAACAAAAGCTTTACTTTTATTCTAATTCAACATTTTATAACAAAAACTTTACTTTTATTCTAATTCAACATTTTATGACAAAAATGTACCTTTATTCTATTTCAACATTTTATGACAAAAATGTACTTTTATCCTATTTCAACATTTTATGACAAAAATGTACCTTTATTCTATTTCAACATTTTATGACAAAAATGTACCTTTATTCTATTTCAACATTTTATGACAAAAATGCACCTTTGTTCTATTTTAACATAAAATGTAACCTTTTATGATAACATGTTTTCTAACATGATGGTGTTTTTTTTTCTTTTTTAACTAAAATGGCAATTTTAAATAAATGACATTTTTCTACTTAAATGTTATTTCTAAGTTGTTAATGACAAATTAAAAAGAAAGGTTCCTACTTGACATAACATGTTTAATGTCCTAATAACAAATTAAAAAAAAAGAATTGTTTTATTTTCATAACATGTTCCATGTTTCTAAAAATAAAAAGAGAAATTATTTACGTGCCATGTCTATTCATAAAATAGGTGTTCTACATAAATGACCTCATTTATTTATAAAATATGTTCTCTATATAAATTACATATTTATTATAAAATATGTTCATTTTATATGCACAATAAAAATATAAATTTTATTGTAATCCTATTCCATTTAAATAATTTTAATCTCGACAAAAGGACATTTTTATTTAGACAATGTGTAACAACCCAGGTATTTCCGCCCCGGAAATCGACATAAATACCTTTACCGTAACTCATGCCGACTCTCCAAGCACCGAAAACACTGGATAGTTATTAGAAAGAAATTAGAGGGTGAGATAAGAAAGAAAGAAATATTAGAATAGAAGTAGAAGAAGAACACAACACGGAGTCTCACATCGCAGCGGAACAAAATATAATATATAAATAACTTTATTGAGAGCTTTAAAAATACTTACAGTATCAGAGTACATCACACAATGGGACAGTTATAATAACTTGTTCCCATATACAACACACAGCGGAATAGTAGTTATATAATATCATACATCTGGACTCTTCCAGCTCGTCTCTTCACGGCATTCGATAACCTGAACCTGTACACCCCGGGCTAACCCGATCATTTACAAAACACTGGGTCAGTCTGGTGACCCAGAGTGAGATAAACTCGCACAGTATTAAGGGTAAATCATCCAACCATGATTTTAAAGTTCAAAATCTTTTCAAAAGAAAAGGATAATCGTAAGACCAAATCCACACATAAACACGGACAGTTTTTACCTTACGATAACCCAAAACAGTTTTGAAATCAATGTCTTGTCTGATATTATAATAATGTCTAAATACAAGTAAATAACAATCTAGTGGAACGCTTGCATCTCACGCTCCACATATATAGTATACGAATAAAACCGCTTATTGGAGATTGAATTTCTAACTATGACAAGGTATAGGACCACCTCCCGATCGTGTATCTCTAGAGACGAATACACTGGGTTCAACAAGAACGTCTTGCAACCCGGCCCACACATGACCGACCACTCATTTCTCTTGAGTGTATCGAATGTATTGTCACCTTACGGCTTTTTTTCGCGACCACCGTAATCCTTGGGAGATACAGATATGAAAGAAGTAACAAATATGAATATTCTCTAGATGGTGACAATACATCCTAATGGGTGCGACCCACATAGTCATGCTGCCTGCCTGATTTTTGTCATTTCCCGGTTGATGAGGCTTGAGGCTATAATCGACTTTTGAAATATCTGGCCAGCATTCACATCGTCCATCCATGTCATCCAGGAACAGGATGAACCGAAGGCACCCTCCTACCGCATCCTAGGAATCACCCTACAGGTCAGTAGTGAGTAGTCCTTGTAATCAGCAGACTCCAATCACGACAGAATCATCGTTAACTCTTGGGATCAGCCAGATGTATTTAACAATAGTTCTTCCGCTCAGGGAGACTTATGGTCTTCAATTTCTCCATCTCGATCCGCGTATTCGACGTATTCGTATTTATTGGTCGGAATGGTTTTTCGAATCGATCCCGGTCTTTCCATACCAACAATCGTATTGGACAGATTTGATAGTCGGTGATTTAGCTATCAAAATAAAAGTGATTCAATCATGACACTCCATTGAGTTCACTGGTTCAGTATTCAGCACCACTTGGCCTTTTAATTAAAATAACTTTATTCACTTCTGTTTAATTAAAACTTCTAACTCTTTTAATATTGTAAAAACACGATATTTGATTCATATATACTATTGTTCTCAAAACCACTTCTATATTATACTTATCAAAATAACCATATTAAATTTACACTTAATTCTCCTTTCAAAACACCTATTACATCATTCTTTATTATTTAAACTTGAGGAATCCCTTCAGCTTATTATTCGTAAACGACGTTACGCAATATCGTTTATTCCATTCTTGAACTATTAACTGGAATTTATTGGTATAAAATTAAAACCAAACTTTACATTTCCTTTAGCTCGATCTCTCGTTATATATATATATTCCCCAAATTTCCACCAAACGTTGCCTTATTTCACTAATGGAAATAATGAACTACCACTAATCTCTCTTAAGATTACCAACGAATATCATCTTCAGATAATCCTGATGTCGTTCAAGTTGGGGTATTTTAATTACTTCTCAGACCTTGATCAACAATGTTCATATCCTCAGATAAATATAAGTTGTAATCAAACCAATACTTCATTCTATTCTCAAAACAAATTCCCATTTTTACTCGGGTTTGGTTATACCACTCCATGACCTAGTTCTTTAACCCAATTTCACTTTTACCAGCCTCCTTCCAAATCTATTTAACCATTTCCCATTTTTGAAATCTTATTTCAAATCTCCCCTTGTTACTTGATCTCATTTTCAAATAACGTTAATTCAAAATTAACGCTTTACACTTTGAATCTCATTTATATACTTTGGTTTATCTTAAACCCTTTTTCGTAATCTCCTTTCACTTAATTCAGATAATTAAGTAACATCTATTTCCTTTCACCATTCAATTGGATTACATCTCATATTCGGTCACTTTTTAAATGAATTCCCATTTAAAATGTAATTTCCAAATTATCATTAATTACAATAATAACTTATTTCAATTATTAACTACTTTAGTTGTTAATTCCTTCATTAACTAAGTAAAATAGTAAATCCCTTTTTAAAACCTTATTTAAATTTAAACAATATTCCACTACAAGAAAAAATGGTTTTAATAGCAGGTATGGACAACTCGAAAATTTGAGTTGCTATAATTGGTCAGTTGGTAGCCGTCTACGCTAAAAGACAGCTCATGGCTACGCTCTTGAAGATGAAAAAATTAGCGGTGAAATTTTAGTCTTCCCTCCATTTCCCTATTCCTTCGTTAACTCCGAACACTTCAGTTTCCAAAATCCAAACTCACGAAACCTACTAAATTACCCTCTTCCTCCTTCATTTCTGTATTCCTCCGACCCTTTGTTGTGTGATTTCTTTGCCTTTCATAACTGGACTTCTCAACTTCATTGGAGCGCGAGTCCTCTACTTCACTAAAGACTCCTCTATTTTGCTGAAGCACATCGTTGGATATCCAAATCGACGATTTTAGGTATTTTTTTATTCAATTTTTGATTTTTCTTGTAGAGCATTGGGGATTGATTGTTTAATTCCCTAAATTTGTACAATCTATGATGTAACTTCTTTTTTATGCCAGAAAAGATCAATTTGTGGTTACTGTCTCATAAAATAGCCTGTTGAGAAACTTGAAAAAGTTATAGGGTTCAATCTGTGGTTACCATGACATTAAATTGCTTGTCTTATAAATAGTACATGTATCTTATGCATCTGTCTATAATCTCCTCTCCTCTTTCTTCTTCATAAAAAAAGATTTCTTTAATATTTTTAAGTTCTTTTAGTCTCACTTATCTTTTTTAAGTTTTGCTTTGGACAAATTGACTGCATCATTATCTACAAGAACTAGGTTTATAGAAAATATGCATGCTTCCATGAAAGGAAAGATAATTAAATTTCTATGGCTATTTTTTAGGTTATTAATTTGTTCTGGGATATGTATGCTTTCATGAAAGCAAATTCAATGTTTGATAGTAAAGTGTTCTGATGTCAGTTCTGGAAGGACAGTACATTTATAGGGATGAAATATACGAAACTTGGAACAAAAGAAGACAGATTTTACACTAAGCAAGCATATAGGTATGTGAATGAAATCCGTTCTAGTTATTTATTATGTCAACAATATACGACTTCTGTTCACCCGTAATATTTTGACTCATAAACTAAAAATATTTTTGTCAAAATTGATGATTATAAGTGTTGAAAGATTCCCCTTAAGATAAGAGCAAGCTTGTGCTCCAGATCAGCTGAACCATACATATTGTTTACAGATTTTTTTTAACAGTTAAAAGCTTACTGCTTCAACCATGTTTATTTTCAATTTTTGTTAGTGATAGATTATTGTGCACAATTATTCTCATTACAGATTAAACATGCATTATATTGTTTTGAAGTTATATAATACGTTAGTAAAAGGATCATAACACCATATTTCTTTAGAACACTGAAAATCTAAACACATTGCTCATTGCATTATTTTTCTGTGAATTAAAAAAGGTAAATGACATTTATGTTTGTGTGCAAGCAGACGCCGCTTGAGTAACAGGAGGGACTTCTGCAGTTTCAGGGATCCCCTGAAGTAGTCTTTATAAGGAGAGGGTATATCTGGCTATTAGTTAAAAAGTATGTTAGTAATACATCGGGAGGTACTGCTATATGGATGGAATCATCCATCTGGACAAAGTGCACCATGCTATGGGCTATGCCACTAATATACATTGCATCTGGCATGTTTGTGAGCGTATGTTAGGTGCTTAATGCCCAGTCGAATGTCATTTTATGGGAAAATCCATGTAGTAAAAGATTACTAATGACAGCAAGGACCAATTTGCTTTATATATGTATAACTCTGGTGTGGATTTTATTCTCAGATACGTTAGATTTGATCTATGAGAACGCTTGGTTTAACGGTCAGATTTCAAAAAGGTAGATACAAACTGCTTACAACAACATAGCTTACAAACCACAAGCCATGCTCAAGTTAAAGCCTTGTGCACTGGGTAGATGATATGTATGAATAAATTTAAGATAATATTCTATTACATGCTAAAATTACGAGAATTAAGAAAAAATTTGAGTCTACTCTTCGTACTGCCTAATTGTATGCTTTGGTCCATTATATGGAGAATGACTATGCATAAGTTTGATTACTTGATACATGCAACGTGCATGCAAATTCCTACCAGTATTCCAGATAATGAAATGGTCTGAAACAAATTCTATATTGAATTTCCATAGCATCTACTTTTTGTTCTATACAAAAAGTTGCGGTAATATAATTTTAGTAATATGTGTAACCAAAACATTCAAAAAATCTGTACTCTATATACCTAGACCACACATCAAACACTTTGTCTAGACACCGATTAATCGCTTACCGAGCATGTATACTGAATAATTTTAATTCCAACTATTTGCATGTAAAGACCTAGATGTGCACACACACACACACTGTGATTAATAGTTGTGCAATCCTATATATTATTTGTTTATCTCTTAGTAGAGATGTACTGATTCACTTCTCCGTATAACACGCCAACTTCTCTGCGAGAACAAAAATCACTATCAAATTTTATTGTCTTTTCAACTTTACAACCAGTAATAGTAATAACTAAAGAAAGTAAGGGTCGGCTGAGATGGGAGAAGGAAATGAACTATGGGACGATTCCGCTCTAACTAATGCGTTCAATCACGCCATGGCCAGTTTCAAGGATGTGCATTCCAGTGAAAATCATGGGGATGATTTGAAGGAAGGAATGTATGCAAGTGACAGTAATGAAAAAGATGTTGCTTTCACTAAGAACACAACGGGGCATGTAGAGTCTGAAAATGAAAACAAGTGCATCTCCGCCATATAATAGAAACATGCCTGCCTAATGATTGCAACAAAATGCCTTGTAACGACACGGACTTTGCCCGACCTTAATCGATCGCAAGATCGACCAAGACCGTTCAACTTCCGCATACGTTAACTTTGGGAGTACAATACATCAGAACAAATAACAGAAAACTTTTATAACATCAATAATAAATGTTACATCAGAGTACGGAATATATATATCAGAGTACATCGATTATAAAATTACAGCGGAAGACTTATTACAATAAATTAACACAATACACAGCGGAAGACTTCTAATGCTCTGGACACATCTTTAAGCTTCGATCCAGAATCCTGCTAAAGAGAAAAGATATCTGCAAAACAAGCTATTCGACTGCCCGTGTGGAAAAGAGGGCACCCGAGTTTGCCAGTGAAACAAACTACAGGTCAGTCATGGGACTGGTGTGAGTATTCTTAACTAAACTTGTCTAATAAGTAATAAGGCAAATCCAAGGACCACGCCGCTAACGCGGAACGGGTTTACTCCAATGGATTGCCGTGCATAATAAAGTAAATCGTTAAACAATGCAATGCTTTTTAGAAAAATGAAACCATCATAAGACCCAGGTCCCATCACACAATGCAACGCAAGCCAGAGGATAGGGTTTTACCTTATAATGGTCAAAAGATGATAAATACACAAAAACGATATTACTATTAGTGTGTACATGTTTTAATAAAACATTTCAATCATAATGTATCAATCCTAGGAAGCATAGGTACCATATATTATGCCTCCATACTAGTAATACAACCAAAACCGCATGGTGTCGTATTGGAAGTTGGATTTCCATCATGAACCGAGGCTAGGGGCAAGATCCTCTACCGAATTCGAGACAATCTAGCCCATGTCTCAGGAACAGAACGCATCGTCCCTTGGATCTTCAGGGCCGGTCCACAATTATGTTAGTGGATTAGTTATGCCTGGACAATATGTTTCTCCGCCCTTTGGGGCGTAAATAGAGCCACTAGGGACTCAAATAACCGAGGCCTCGCATTCCAACATCCACATGAGTCAAACTCGTCAGCCAGTTTAAGCACTGACGCCACTCCTTAGCTAGAAAGAAACGTATGTCCTCCCTGCAGTCCTTACTCCCGTTTTTGGTTCATACCAGGGTGTGAGGCTCGCGAAGTCACGCTATACACAAAGCTACGCCTAAATAGGCTATGCTTTGATCATCCCAAAAGGCTCTGCTTTTCAACAAAAGCCTTGATCCATGCGACTCAGCATGCCACACTATCAATCCATACCATATTACTGATTTCTGCCAACTATATAACCTCTAAGCTCGTACGTCTCAGAGAAGGGTGTTAACCACCAAACAAACATATATTTAGCAGAGGTCAACAAATACCGTATAAAGGAATATAATGTCAGACATACCATCCATTTACAAGTCCGTTCTGGGTCTGAACGAAACCGGAGGCACCTTATACCTCGCGTATCCGAACAATCAACAATACGTCCGGACGGCTACCCCTGACTCCCCTTCATGGTAGCTACTCCAATCAAGGGCCTCAGTAGCAACACATCCATTCGATGTGAAGATCATCGGTCTTCAATCACCGTCTTCAACTCTTCGACTTAGATTGTCATATAATCATTCGAAATGAGATTGAACTCGGACTTTTCAAATGATCCTCGCATATATATATAATTTAAAATCATTTCATATCGTTTTTAATATTTGATAATGACCTATCGTTATTTTTATTTATATAAAAATAGCCTAAATTAATTTAACGACGCTTCGGGTCAATGGGCGGCCTTGGCGCTGTTTTCAACCAAATTTGATTTACACATATCTTGAAATTTTACCGTTGGATTTTTGACGAAATTTATATCATTGGAAAGATCTTCCCAAAGCGATCCTAACGGTTCCAGTTTTTGGGAAAATCCGACGGTCGGATCTTTCAGTATAACTATTTAAAGTTACGATTGCCGAAACGCGAACTGCCGCGCGCGATTCGTTTAAATTTAATTTATATATATATATATATATATATATATATATATATATAAATCGTTTCACGATTCCTATTATAAGAGTCTATCCTTTTTATCGCATCTAAATTGACGATAAACATATCACTTTTATTATCTCTGTTTTATTTATATTAAATGTAAATAAATTATTCTTTTCCATCATTTATTTATCTACCTAGATATAAGTAAATGTTTTCATCTTCTTTTATCTTATTTATTTACCCTAATGTAAATAAATGTTTACTTTTACTTTTTCTATATTTATTTACATTGATTGTAAATAAATGTATTTAATTTCTTATTCTTATTTATTTACCTAAATGTAAATAAATGTTTTCAATTTCTCTTGCAATCCCATTTACATAGTAAATGTAAATAAATGTATTTCTTTAATTCTTTCTAATTACATTGAAAATGTAATCCTTTAATCCTTTTCTAATATTTCTTTTTAACATAAAAAGGAATATCTTATGTTAATCCTTTTCTAACATTTCTTTTTATTATTTTTATTTACATAAGAAAATGTGAATAATTACCATTCACATTTTGGTTCTTTTTATTCCCTTTTGATTTACATAAGAAAATGTAAATAATCCTAATTCACATGTTTAATCTTATAATCTTAATTACATAGAAATGTAATTTTATTTACAATGTAAAAAAACATATTCTTTAATTACATATATAAATGTAATTTTATTTAGTCTTTTATTTACCTAATGTAAATAAATGTCTTCCTTACTTTCTATGTTTTATTTACACTAAATATTTACGCTAAATATTAGTAGTAATTTACATATATGAAATGTAAATTTAGAAAATATAAATATGCTTTAACCTCCCACATTGGATAGGTATTGTTGTGATTACTGGACAGTCGGGCGGGTCCGGGCAGGTTTACATCACAACTCAATCCAACCTCGGGCTAAGCATACACAAAGAAAATGGAATAAATGTTTTTATTTATTTATTTATTTATTTATTATTATTTTTAAAAAGTAAATAAATGCTTTTCTTTTATTTATCTTATTTATTTACCTAAGAATAATCTAATGTTTTCTAATCAAGTTTTGATCTTTTTATATTTAACAAAATGAATATTTTGTTTCTCAAGATTTTCTAATTAACAAAATGAATATTTTGTCTTCAAACTTATGTAACCTTTTAAGACCAAAAATGTTATTTCTTATTTCTAACCAATTGACAATGTAATAATGTCCATTTATACCTAACAAATTGACAATGTAATAATGTCCATTTATCTCTAACAAATTGACACATGTGATAATGTCCATTTACTACTAACAAATTGACAATGTAATAATGTCCATTTACATCTAACAAATTGACAAATTGGCAATGTCCATTTATATCTAACAAATTGACAAATTGACAATGTCCATTTATATCTAACAAATTGACAAATTGACAATGTCCATTTATTACTAACAAATTGACAAATTGACAATGTCCATTTACTACTAACAAATTGACAAATTGACAATGTCCATTTACATTTTCAACTATATGACCATCAAAAATGTCCTTTATCATATTTCAACTAATTGACCCACAAAATCCCTTTTTTTTTAATGAAAATGACGGTGAAGAATGTCTCTTTTTAATATTATAATGAAAATGACGGTTAAAATGTCATTTTAATATCACAAATAAATGATGGTAAAAATGTCATTTTTAATATTACAAATAAAAGAAAATCATTTTATTAAATATGGCACTAGATGTATATCTTTTAGGTCTAACCTTTTATTGTAAACTATAATGACAATAAAAATGTTTTACTTAATTTCTTTCCAAAGTTATAACAAAATGAAATCTTTATTGTAATCTTTTTATCGAAGACAATACTAAATAAAAGTATAACCTTTAATGTAAAATCCTTTTATTATAAACAAATTATTAATGAAAGTAAAATCCTTAATGCCTTTCTTTCTATTATAATAAGTTTACAGTAAAAATACTACTCTTTATTTCAACTCTTTTTATTTACTAATAAAATGTGTTTTACAAATTCAGCTCTTTTATTTACACATAAAAATGTAAACAAAATGTGCTTACCAGTTATTTCTTTTTATTTACAAATAAGATGTAAATAAAATTGTAAATTCTAAATATGCCTTTTATTTACAAATAAAATGTAAATAAAAATGAAAATTTTAAATGTGTCTTTTTCTTTACAAACAAAGTGTTCATAAAAATGTGCTTAACAAATGTGTATTCTTATTCAAAAGTAAAATGTGAATACAAGTGACTGATCCAAATGTGTAATCTTATTTACAAGTAAAAGTGTAAATAAAAATATAATTTCAATTTTTGATTTCCCCAAACAATATGATAATAAAATAGTTTGTCTTGATTTGATAAATTAATTTAATACAAGACCGTGTTCAACATGATATACAAATTTTATGTCCATAAAATAAGAACAACTATATGATATTCCTGGGGGATTAAAATTTACCGATCTAATCCGATTCACTGTCAAGACGATATTTTTATTTGGATTAAAAATCTAGTTTAATCCAATAAAATTTTATTCTATTTTAAACACGATGATTTTAAACAGATTTATACAGATCTAAGTTTACATACACAGATTTATACAATACAATGCAATACAAACAACAAACACAATTCATCATCACAATCAACAGACCAATAATCATATAAATTTCAGCACAAACAGATCCAAATTATATACATACAGGCATCGTATAACAAATAATATAATTGAATTGATTAATAAATTTTTAAACAAAGAAATCTCACATTGATTGGTTTTGGTCCGGATTTTCTCTGAATTTTCAACAGCTTCAGAATTTGTTCTAGTCTGCTTCATAGCGTAGGTCTCGGAAATACGGTTCTAACGGATGTTGCTTCATTGAATTCTGATCATATACGAGTAAGATATGAGTTATTTTATGTTGTTAACATTTTAAATAAAATTAAATAAACAAATTACTTAATAATTTCAACTCATCTTCTTCAACAGATAAGGGCCGTATGTTTTCCAAATCGATTCAAATCTAGGGTTCCACTTCACGCAAGACTGGAAGCACCGGAGGTTGATCGGACGGTGGCACGTCGACGAAGGAGGGACGACGCATCCATGGGGACCCACGGCAAGCAGCTCGGTGGTGGCAGGAGGCCCCACTTCGGTCACGAACGGCGATGCTTGAGGCGCGTGAAACGCAACGAAGGCGCAGCTCCAGATGATCTCCACCGTATAGGATCGAAGCCCTCAAGTTTCTCTTCAATAATCTTTTATAATTCATGTTTTTATTCGTGGAAATTCGGGCATGATTTTGGATTGAAATTCGGACGATGATGGCCTTCGATTTTTCTGAGTTGGGCTGGACAAAAACGATGGATTAGGGTTTGGTGTATACGGTATTCCAAGGGTATATATACAGTGTATTTTATTAAATTTTAAATTCAAGTTAATTCAAATAAAACTAGTTTATCTTCACGAACTCCAAATCCAACCCAACGAGTGTCGCCCCTAGCTAATAACCCCCATCCCGGACACAATGGAACACGTTTCGTAACCCAATTCAGCTGTTACGATATGTTTTTATTTAAATTAAATTATAAATCTTTTAATTATTAAATTCAAACGTACATTTTAAATCACTGGGGCTACATACGACCTCTAAAAATTACAGAAAAATTATTTTTTACTATGTTTTGACGATACGGTCCTAACAAGACTGATTTCGTCGAATTCTGAGACTGTTTGAAAAATGGCTATTTTTAAGTCGATTAAATTTAATTGTAATTGATCAAAACACAGTTTCTCTCGCCACTCTCACATATTAACTTTAAAAATTCTGGAAAATTAAATTTAATAATAATTTGACATTTCGGTTTCAACAAAAGTGGTTTCGTCGAAAACCGAGGTCGTTTGAAAATTGACTATTTTCAAAGGCTATATATTTAATTAATATATATAAATTCTACAGCGACTTTTCTAGATTTTAAACTGGGCATAACTTTTTATTCCTGCGATGAAATTTCAGTTTTTCAGATTCGTTAGAAAGATATGATTAAACAGATTTACATATTTCTGGTTTCGCTCAATTCTGATTTATTTTGAATCCTGTACAGTCAGTCAAAGTTCAAATTCAAATTTTCAAACTGCAGCGCTGTTTTAAACTCCTTTTCTATTTAAATTGAATTTAATCCTTTTAAAAATAAATTTTTAGTTGTTCTTATTTAAAATAAATTATTTTAAACATTAAAGACCCATTAAAATTTCTAAAATAAAATTTTTAAATTGGCCCCAAAATTCCGGGTTGTTACAGTCTCCCCCACTTAAAATCTTTTCGTCCTCGAAAAGGAACGAAGCTAGAAGTTGTCTAATTAATCAACTAAATTTTCATTTTTATTTTTGGTTTCAATAATTTATTAGTTGGTAAACTTTTAAATATATAACTTTTATATATTTAAAAATCATATTTTCTGAGATCAAATCACAAATACGTTATTTATAAACTTTTCACTCTGAACTCATTCTAGGGTATTACTAACCCCATCTCTAATGAGTTTTCTCATTCTAGGATGCTGCTGATCCAATCTCTAATGAGAATTCTTATTGGATATTGCTAATCCAATCTTTGATGAGTTTTTTGTTCAGTTCTAACGAGTTGTACCCCAAAGATTTGAGCTAACCAGAGCTCTGATACCAACTGTAACGACACGGACTTTGCCCGACCTTAATCGATCGCAAGATCGACCAAGACCATTCAACTTCCGCATACGTTAACTTTGGGAGTGCAATACATCAGAACAAATAACAGAAAACTTTTATAACATCAATAATAAATGTTACATCAGAGTACAGAATATATATATCAGAGTACATCGATTATAAAATTACAGCGGAAGACTTATTACAATAAATTAACACAATACACAGCGGAAGACTTCTAATGCTCTGGACACAGCTTTAAGCTTCGATCCAGAATCCTGCTAAAGAGATAAGATATCTGCAAAACAAGCTACTCGACTGCCCATGTGGAAAAGAGGGCACCCGAGTTTGCCAGTCAAACAAACTACAGGTCAGTCATGGGACTAGTGTGAGAATTCTTAACTAAACTTATCTAATAAGTAATAAGGCAAATCCAAGGACCACGCCGCTAACGCGGAACGGGTTTACTCCAATGGATTGCCGTGCATAATAAAGTAAATCGTTAAACAACGCAATGCTTTTTAGAAAAATGAAACCATCATAAGACCCAGGTCCCATCACACAATCCAACGCAAGCCAGAGGATAGGGTTTTACCTTATAATGGTCAAAAGATGATAAATACGCAAAAACGATATTACTATTAGTGTGTACATGTTTTAATAAAACATTTCAATCATAATGTATCAATCCTAGGAAGCATAGTGACCATATATTATGCCTCCATACTAGTAATACAATCAAAACTGCATGGTGTCGTATTGGAAGTTGGATTTCCATCATGAACCGAGGCTAGGGGCAAGATCCTCTACCGAATTCGAGACAATCTAGCCCATGTCTCAGGAACAGAACGCATCGTCCCTTGGATCTTCAGGGCCGGTCCACAATTATGTTAGTGGATTAGTTATGCCTGGACAATATGTTTCTCCGCCCTTTGGGGCGTAAATAGAGCCACTAGGGACTCAAATAACCGAGGCCTCGCATTCCAACATCCACATGAGTCAAACTCGTCAGCCAGTTTAAGCACTGACGCCACTCCTTAGCTAGAAAGAAACGTATGTCCTCCCTGCAGTCCTTACTCCCGTTTTTGGTTCATACCGGGGTGTGAGGCTCGCGAAGTCACGCTATACACAAAGCTACGCCTAAACAGGCTATGCTTTGATCATCCCACAAGGCTCTGCTTTTCAACAAAAGACTTGATCCATGCAACTCAGCATGCCACACTATCAATCCATACCATATTATTGATTTCTGCCAACTATATAACCTCTAAGCTCGTACGTCTCAGAGAAGGGTGTTAACCACCAAACAGATATATATTTAGCAGAGGTCAACAAATACCGTATAAAGGAATATAATGTCAGACATACCATCCATTTACAAGTCCGTTCTGGGTCTGAACGAAACCGGAGGCACTTTATACCTCGCATATCCGAACAATCAATAATACATCTGGACGGCTACCCCTGACTCCCCTTCAAGGTAGCTACTCCAATCAAGGGCCTCAGTAGCAACACATCCATTCGATGTGAAGATCATCGGTCTTCAATCACCGTCTTCAACTCTTCGACTTAGATTGTCGTATAATCATTCGAAATGAGATTGAACTCGGACTTTTCAAATGATCCTCGCATATATATATAATTTAAAATCATTTCATATCATTTTAAATATTTGATAATGACCTATCGCTATTTTTATTTATATAAAAATAGCCTAAATTAATTTAACGACGCTTCGGGTCAATGGGCGGCCTTGGCGCTGTTTTCAACCAAATTTGATTTACACATATCTTGAAATCTAACCGTTGGATTTTTGACGAAATTTATATCATTGGAAAGATCTTCCCAAAGCGGTCCTAACGGTTCCAGTTTTTGGGAAAATCCGACGGTCGGATCTTTCGGTATAACTATTTAAAGTTACGATTGCCGAAACGCGAACTGCCGCGCGCGATTCGTTTAAATTTAATTTATATTTATATTTATATATATAAATCGTTTCACGATTCCAATTATAAGAGTCTATCCTTTTTATCGCATCTAAATTGACGATAAACATATCACTTTTATTATCTCTGTTTTATTTATATTAAATGTAAATAAATTATTCTTTTCCATCATTTATTTATCTACCTAGATATAAGTAAATGTTTTCATCTTCTTTTATCTTATTTATTTACCCTAATGTAAATAAATGTTTACTTTTACTTTTTCTATATTTATTTACATTGATTGTAAATAAATGTATTTAATTTCTTATTCTTATTTATTTACCTAAATGTAAATAAATGTTTTCAATTTCTCTTGCAATCCCATTTACATAGTAAATGTAAATAAATGTATTTCTTTAATTCTTTCTAATTACATTGAAAATGTAATCCTTTAATCCTTTTCTAATATTTCTTTTTAACATAAAAAGGAATATCTTATGTTAATCCTTTTCTAACATTTCTTTTTATTATTTTTATTTACATAAGAAAATGTGAATAATTACCATTCACATTTTGGTTCTTTTTATTCCCTTTTGATTTACATAAGAAAATGTAAATAATCCTAATTCACATGTTTAATCTTATAATCTTAATTACATAGAAATGTAATTTTATTTACAATGTAAAAAAATATATTCTTTAATTACATATATAAATGTAATTTTATTTAGTCTTTTATTTACCTAATGTAAATAAATGTCTTCCTTACTTTCTATGTTTTATTTACACTAAATATTTACGCTAAATATTAGTAGTAATTTACATATATGAAATGTAGATTTAGAAAATATAAATATGCTTTAACCTCCCACATTGGATAGGTATTGTTGTGATTACTGGACAGCCGGGCGGGTCCGGGCAGGTTTACATCACAACTCAATCCAACCTCGGGCTAAGCATACACAAAGAAAATGGAATAAATGTTTTTATTTATTTATTTATTTATTATTATTTTTAAAAAGTAAATAAATGCTTTTCTTTTATTTATCTTATTTATTTACCTAAGAATAATCTAATGTTTTCTAATCAAGTTTTGATCTTTTATATTTAACAAAATGAATATTTTGTTTCTCAAGATTTTCTAATTAACAAAATGAATATTTTGTCTTCAAACATATGTAACCTTTTAAGACCAAAAATGTTATTTCTTATTTCTAACCAATTGACAATGTAATAATGTCCATTTATACCTAACAAATTGACAATGTAATAATGTCCATTTATCTCTAACAAATTGACACATGTGATAATGTCCATTTACTACTAACAAATTGACAATGTAATAATGTCCATTTACATCTAACAAATTGACAAATTGGCAATGTCCATTTATATCTAACAAATTGACAAATTGACAATGTCCATTTATATCTAACAAATTGACAAATTGACAATGTCCATTTATTACTAACAAATTGACAATGTCCACTTACTACTAACAAATTGACAAATTGACAATGTCCATTTACATTTTCAACTATATGACCATCAAAAATGTCCTTTATCATATTTCAACTAATTGACCCACAAAATCCCTTTTTTTTAATGAAAATGACGGTGAAGAATGTCTCTTTTTAATATTATAATGAAAATGACGGTTAAAATGTCATTTTAATATCACAAATAAATGATGGTAAAAATGTCATTTTTAATATTACAAATAAAAGAAAATCATTTTATTAAATATGGCACTAGATGTATATCTTTTAGGTCTAACCTTTTATTGTAAACTATAATGACAATAAAAATGTTTTACTTAATTTCTTTCCAAAGTTATAACAAAATGAAATCTTTATTGTAATCTTTTTATCGAAGACAATACTAAATAAAAGTATAACCTTTAATGTAAAATCCTTTTATTATAAACAAATTATTAATAAAAGTAAAATCCTTAATGCCTTTCTTTCTATTATAATAAGTTTACAGTAAAAATACTACTCTTTATTTCAACTCTTTTTATTTACTAATAAAATGTGTTTTACAAATTCAGCTCTTTTATTTACACATAAAAATGTAAACAAAATGTGCTTACCAGTTATTTCTTTTTATTTACAAATAAGATGTAAATAAAATTGTAAATTCTAAATATGCCTTTTATTTACAAATAAAATGTAAATAAAAATGAAAATTTTAAATGTGTCTTTTTCTTTACAAACAAAGTGTTCATAAAAATGTGCTTAACAAATTTGTATTCTTATTCAAAAGTAAAATGTGAATACAAGTGACTGATCCAAATGTGTAATCTTATTTACAAGTAAAAGTGTAAATAAAAATATAATTTCAATTTTTGATTTCCCCAAACAATATGATAATAAAATAGTTTGTCTTGATTTGATAAATTAATTTAATACAAGACCGTGTTCAACATGATATACAAATTTTATGTCCATAAAATAAGAACAACTATATGATATTCTTAGCGGATTAAAATTTACCGATCTAATCCGATTCACAGTCAAGACGATATTTTTATTTGGATTAAAAATCTAGTTTAATCCAATAAAATTTTATTCTATTTTAAACACGATGATTTTAAACAGATTTATACAGATCTAAGTTTACATACACAGATTTATACAATACAACGCAATACAAACAACAAACACAATTCATCATCACAATCAACAGACCAATAATCATATAAATTTCATCACAAACAGATCCAAATTATATACATACAGCCATCGTATAACAAATAATATAATTGAATTGATTAATAAATTTTTAAACAAAGAAATCTCACATTGATTGGTTTTGGTCCGGATTTTCTCTGAATTTTCAACAGCTTCAGAATTTGTTCTAGTCTGCTTCATAGCGTAGGTCTCGGAAATACGGTTCTAACGGATGTTGTTTCATTGAATTCTGATCATATACGAGTAAGATATGAGTCATTTTATGTTGTTAACATTTTAAATAAAATTAAATAAACAAATTACTTAATAATTTCAACTCATCTTCTTCAACAGATAAGGGCCGTATGTTTTCCAAATCGATTCAAATCTAGGGTTCCACTTCACGCAAGACTGGAAGCACCGGAGGTTGATCGGACGGTGCCACGTCGACGAAGGAGGGACGGCGCATCCATGGGGACCCACGGCAAGCAACTCGGTGGTGGCAGGAGGCCCCACTTCGGTCACGAACGGCGGTGCTTGAGGCGCGTGAAACGCAACGAAGGCGCAGCTCCAGATGATCTCCACCGTATAGGATCGAAGCCCTCAAGTTTCTCTTCAATAATCATTTATAATTCATGTTTTAATTCGTGGAAATTCGGGCATGATTTTGGATTGAAATTCGGACGATGATGGCCTTCAATTTTTCTGAGTTGCGGCTGGACAAAAACGATGTATTAGGGTTTGGTGTATACGGTATTTCAAGGGTATATATACGGTGTATTTTATTAAATTTTAAATTCAAGTTAATTCAAATAAAACTAGTTTATCTTCACGAACTCCAAATCCAACCCAACGAGTGTCTCCCCTAGCTAATAACCCCCATCCCGGACATAATGGAACACGTTTCGTAACCCAATTCGGCTGTTACGATATGTTTTTATTTAAATTAAATTATGAATCTTTTAATTATTAAATTCAAACGTACATTTTAAATTACCGGGGCTACAAATGACCTCTAAAAATTACAGAAAAATTATTTTTGACTATGTTTTGACAATACGGTCCTAACAAGACTAATTTCGTCGAATTCTGAGACTGTTTGAAAAATGGCTATTTTTAAGTCGATTAAATTTAACTGTAATTGATCAAAACACAGTTTCTCTCGCCACTCTCACATATTAACTTTAAAAATTCTGGAAAATTAAACTTAACAATAATTTGACATTCCGGTTTCAACAAAAGTGGTTTCGTCGAAAACCGAGGTCATTTGAAAATTGACTGTTTTCAAAGGCTATATATTTAATTAATATATATAAATTCTACAGCGACTTTTCTAGATTTTAAACTGGGCATAACTTTTTATTCCTGTGATGAAATTTCAGTTTTTCAGATTCGTTAGAAAGATATGATTAAACAGATTTACATATTTCCGGTTTCGCTCAATTCTGATTTATTTTGAATCCTGTACAGTCAGTCAAAGTTCAAATTCAAATTTTCAAACTGCAGCGCTGTTTTAAACTCCTTTTCTATTTAAATTTAATTTAATCGTTTTAAAAATAAATTTTTAGTCGTTCTTATTTAAAATAAATTATTTTAAACATTAAAGACCCATTAAAATTTCTAAAATAAAAATTTTAAATTGGCCCCAAAATTCCGGGTTGTTACATGCCTCTTGAAGACCAGTCTACTCAAGAAAATGACCTCACACGTGGAAGCAGATACTTCGTTTCTAATTAGCAAAATACCAATTATAACCAACTGATTAACCAGTATTATGAACTTGAGAATCAAAAGCTAAAGATTATGGACCAACTTAACCAAGCGTATTATCAGAACTACAAACTCCTGTGCAAAATTCTGCAAGCCAACCTCCACAAGTTTCAGAATGTGTTACATCTATTCGTGGTGTTCAAGCATTGTTTCAGTCATGCTTATGCCACTGTGTAGCCATGCCTTTAGTTTCAGCAGCTTGCTCTCTATGCTGTCCTTCACTACAACTGCATTGCTCTCACTTTTCATGCAGTGGAATTGCTAATGCCAATGCTGCCACAGATCCAGTATATTCTACAAGTCGCATGAAAGAAAATAATGGTGCTATCAAAGTGTGGATTCAGGCTGCTGAGAGCACGAAAAATCAAATGGGAGTAGCTTCATCTTCCAAAGATAACGTAGAAAAAGGTGAAAATGGCACGAGCTCAAAAGAATCTGATCAGGCAGATTTGATGATGGTTCTTAATGCATGGTATACAATGGGTTTTCATACAGGCAGGTACATGGAGCAGTCCAAGAAGAATGCACGCCGTGGGTCTTGATTTTGCTGCATTTCATTCAAAGTAACTTCTGCCATATTTTAGTCCCACCAAAAAAAGAGCGCTTGTTGTAGAAGATGGGGACGTCATGGATCTTGATTTTGTATTTTTCTGAATTTGATGATCCAAAACTTTCTTATTTTTTGTCAAATTTACATCATGATGTTTTGTTTTTAATATTAAAGAACCTATTTTTGAACAAAAAGAAAGAAAGAAAAAAGAAAAAAAACAGAGATGTACTAATTCGCTTGGATCAATTTTTTTGACATTCATTGTTTTTATCACTATAATGCACAATATTTTTGAACATTATTTTTTAAATTATAGGTTTATCACAAGAAATTTAGTACAAAAATGTACACTAACATTTCATCAAAGTATCAAATTCAAGTTCCTCTTTATTAGAGGATAAAAGAAACAGGCTGTGTTAAAATTCTAATTGATTTTGAGAGGAGACTGGAATTGAAGTAAGAAGTTCTAAGTTTACTACATGTGACCACTGGTCAGTTGCCTCTCTTATACGGTCGTAAAACACTAGTGGAGGAGTAAGAAGACTGACTTGGCATGAGTGTATTTACATAATTGCTAATCACAGAAGTAAAGGTTGTTGGGCCATGTCTTTGCTAATGAACTTTCTAGTTTTGCAGAGATAAATAGCTCCATGCAACATAACACAATGCAATAATTTATTTTCATCGGCCTCACTCTTTTTCTGTTCAGTCATTAATGCAGGCCTAGATATTCTCAATGACATCTGCATGGCTGATCTCAGATCAAGCAATAAATCTTTGTCTCGTTACCAAAATGGAATGCACTCAACTCACGGCTGCTGGATGAAAAATTTCGCAAAAGAGAAAAGACTTGTTCCAAGCGATGCTTGCATTTTTATAGGTATTTCTTATTCACTGCATAAATATCTAAAAGTCGTGCGATTGTGACACTATAGCTTTATTCGTAAATTTGGTAGAGGAAGAGGTGGTGGGTTATATACAGCAGCTTGCCGTGCAAAAAGACCTGACCACTCTGTAAAGCGAAAAGCTGTGGCTGTTCATAGCATGGAGATTAGTTTACTTGCATCTGCGTGTCATGCTTTTACTGTCTGTTACAGGCCTAGGTATTTTTTGATGCATTTCTATGTTTTTTAAATATCTAATCATACTTCTAATATAATGGCTATATGCTGGTTTTGTTGGGACAATGACTGCTTCGGGTTTTCTTGAACATCAGGTATGATTTTTATGCAACACATTGGTTAATAAACTCTTTAATGGCTTTAAATCTTATACTATTCTGATATTTTTTTCAACTGAATAATATTTTTTAACGTATTTTAGGTATATGTAAAATTGAGTTTTGTCTATAATTTCATCAATTAATTTTTGGTTTTGGATCAATTTGTTGTCACATGATACAGTAGTCATATTTTGGTCAAAGCACAACTATTTAATTATAAAAGGGAGAGACTGAAAATATGTTTCATTTACTTTATTTGTAAGAATGTTCATATTTATATTTGTTGCCAAACTTGCAACTATGTATACTAAGTTTGTTCTCTATAGAAAAGAAGCCTAAAAATAGATGATGTGAATAAGCATACTTTGTTGCTAATATATTATGACAGTGGTGTTTCCATTGGGTTTGGTCTTGCCAGCAATAATAGATGATGTTCATTATGAATGGGGCCAATCAAAAGGAGGCCACCTTAGACCTACATTAGTTAATACATGCACATGTTGTTTGTATACTTTGCTTCCAAAGTTCCACAGTTATTCAAATGAATTCCATTTGTAGGGCAAATACCTTGTGGCAGATTCAAGTAAATTGGCAGCAAAGTACAAAATATAAAATAAAAAACAATTTTCCTTCGTTAAAATTTAGAGTTAGTTGAATAACATAATTAATATAAACATTACAAATTATAAGATGCCACTTGAGAAATATGTCTTCTAGTATAATGAAGAATTTAATGTCTTCATTTTATATAATTATAAGACATATTGTCCAAGTAGTTGGATGAAAACCAAATGCTTACCTTGAAAAAGGTGCCTCAATTTTTTTCATTAACAAAGGACGATGTTTGTACTCTAGAACGTATTCCGCACAAGACTTATTCAAGAAACAATTATTCCTTGCAAAAACATATATCTTACATTAAAAATAACAAAAAAGATAATGCAGAATTCTGATAATTGGTATAAAAGATTAATACTATAGTGTAAGTCAGATTTGACAACCAAGTCCAATTCTAAATTGGAAAGTTAGTTATAAGTGATTTTCCTCAACAAAAAGTCAAATTCAAAGTTAAAGACCAAAAAGGCTGAGTATATGGAGAATTGAATCAGCTAATTAGTACACTCCAAGGTTATCACGACGCCAAGTCGAGCCACTACCGTCTAGAAGACTAGTCGACGAATCGTCCGACTAGTCGTGACTAGTCGACAAGTCTTTTATATACATATATTTATTAGACTTAAATATATAATATAATTAGTTATAATTATAAATTTATAATAGGTTCAAATTCAACAAAGGTAACATAATAATAGGTTCAAATTCAACAAATATCCATAATAGATCCTAGTCACAACATAATAATAACCATAATAGATCCTAGTCACAACATAATAATCTCATGCCAAGTATTTTCTGGGTTCCTCTCCATTTCAACTGCTGCATATATAATTAAAAACAAATCAGTTAGTAATTAATTAGGTTATAAACTTATAATATAATTAAAAACAAATCAGTTACATACCTGGGACTGGCAGCGAGGAGCAGCGACGAGGTGGACGAGAAGCAATTAGGTTTTTTTTATCGATGTGAGATTTAAGGTTTTATTGATCTTTCTGTTATGCGACGTGGAGCATATATGTTTTATCGTTGTCGATTTAGCTCGATTTAGGGTTTTGTGGGCTCGATTTAGGATTTTTTGGGCTCGATTTAGGGTTTTCTGGGCTGGTTAGCCCAGCATCGTCGAAATGGAAAACTCGACCATCATCGAATCTTCTCGAGCGACTGGTCGACTAGTCGACGACTAGTCGTCGTCGTGATAACAATGGTACACTCAAAGAATTATGTAACTTATCTTTGTCAAATAGAGAAAGATATTCAATGTCGGATATAGGTAAAATGAACGTAGCTAGTGAAAATGTCAACATATTAAATTATCCAAACGTGGCAACTAATCCTAGCAAAAGGCATGGGTTCTGGATAGTAGTGTTAGTTTTGTGCAAGCAAAACAGGGGCATGGGTTCTGAATGGAGGGGAAATTGTTTGCTACTCCACCTTATGATCATATATACAATAATCCACATAGATAATCAACATATGAATACACTTATAAAATATGTTTATATTGAATATTCTTTTGTGATATTTAACACCTTTGTATATGCACCTTATTACCTGCTCTGAGAGTGAACTGGTTTCATTCTACATTATGGTTTCCTTATCCAAGGATATGGTTGTTCATGCTACGAATATACCAAATTTGAATGTATCACTGTATCTAAGCATCTTGTTTAAATACATTTTTCTTCTCTTTTAATATGTTTCTGCATATGCAATTAAACTAAAAATATTTACGAGATTTATGAATTACGTCCAAGAGGAAAAGCGTCTATGAATTATGGTCTTATCTGAAGCTTCAAGTTATACGAGATTTATCTTCGTTCATCTATGCTTTTGACATTACCTTCTCCTCGTCTTGGATTTCTTTTTTGTTGTAACTTTCTCTTCGTTTGTGTGGTTGTTGTTTTTTCCTTTGTGTGCTGCACTTAGCCATCTTTGCTGAGTGCTTTTGTATGTCTCTTTGCTTTTCTTTAATAAATGTGGAAGGGGTCCACTCAAGCCAAAAAAAATATTACTAATGGTTTGATTCCCTTTGACTTAAAGTAATTTCACTCAATCAAAACTGTAACGACCCGCCCCGCACTGACCGTCACTTCCTCAGAATATGTCCAGCCAGCACGGAATGGATCGTTAGAAAGAAAGAAAATGGGGAAAAGAAGGAAAGAATGAACCATCAAAGAGCCAACGGCATATCTCACAGTGTATGGAACAAAATATAATAATAACATAATTTTGACATAAAACAGGCGAGATAGTGCATAAGCTGAAAACTAAACCAAACATAGCAGCGGAAATCCAAATACAGCTTATTACAACCTCCAAAATACTGTCTCTAAGCAAAAGAAAGCTAAAGTAGAAGATACACTACTAATGCCCAAGCAGTGATCTTCAACAACACAGGGAGAATATATATATATATATATATATATATATATATATATATATATGTCATACGTGAAAGCCTCCTGCTCGTCTCAGGATCAGCTACTCGTACATCACCAGCTAACCTGTCTCTGGTTTGCTCGTGTGAGCACCCAGAGTAATAAGAAGAGACATAAAACTCTGGGTCAGACAAAAGTCTGGTATGAGTGATAAGCAGCTAAACAGAACAATAACAGGTATACTAAACCATACCTGAACCTGGACCTGCAACCAAAGAGTTAGCACAACATACAGCTCAATACTCTAAGGTGCCACTAAACATAAGGTGTCAAGATAACGGGGGTGGGGTGTGTATGTCAAACAATCAAACATAGCAACCATCCTCACATCTCTTACTCAGTGCGTAAAGCATACGATGTTCACCACTGTCAATCACTAGACCCATCGAAGTAGAGACGGAATTCGACTTTGTACAACTACTGCTACAACCAAGCTTACCCACATGGAGTCATGACTACACCTTTACAAATGACCCCACTTCATTGGTATATAGCCACTTTAGTCATACCTAGATCACTACATACTGTGACCCTGAATCCGTTCACGTACTCCCCACTCATAGTGATCCAAAGTTACAGACATCGACGACTCCTTTGCACACGTCCCGCAGCAAAGCCCAACTCATGAAGTGAACTGGTTGGTTCCCAACTGGTTCCGTGATCCTGAGCTCTAACTTCCATTTGGACTACCTTTGCATCTCGGGTTATGGTCTCCTCCTCCGGATCGGTCTTCATTCAGTTCGCAACTTCCTGGTTCGGTTCGCAGTCACCAGTTCGTGGTCAACTTCAGGTCGTGATGTTGTTCTAGCTCGGATCGCACTTCCTTCACCAGGTCGGTTCGCCATCATCGGATCGTGCTCCTCAGTTCGGATCGGGTCGCGCCTGCTGCATCAGGTCGGATCGAGTCGTGCTCCTCCCTTCGGATCGTGGTGCCAAGATGGATCGGGTCGTGGTGATGCTCGGGGTCGGACCGTGGGTCTTCCTTGGTCCACGTCTCGTGTGCTTGAGGTGACTCGTGGCGCTTCGGAGTGGAGCGGATCGGGTAGTGAAGGACGAGACGGATCGTGTAGTGAGGTCGGATCGTGAACACATCACGCGAGCTGGTCGGTTCGTGGGGAATAGGGGCGATCCGATCCGGGGTAGGTCCCTGCACTTCGTTCCAGCAATTGTTTTTCGCCATTCGACGGCGTTTTTGACCAAACTAACATTTCTAAACAATCACAAAACACATCATACAGTCATAGCAACATATAGTATCGACCACAAACACCAAAACATGAATCATAGCATGTAAAATAGATCAAACATAGCCAAAACCCCAAATTTCCCCTTAAGCATGTTTAAGCAATTCAAGTGATAGGATTAACAAAACTTAACCAAATCGATCCAAACTTCTAACAAATGTCTAAAATGGTGTTTATGAATTTATGAACATTTTTCCAGAATTTATAAATGTCAAATTTCGTTAATCTTCACTAATTACCCTTAATCAACCGTAATTAGTGCAAAACTAGGCAAATCACTCACCTTTGCCACAATATGATCTCAGATCTGAAATGAATCTCTGTTTGGCACAAATTCCAATGGGTCGCAGCAGCTCTACCTCGACTCTTGTGCTAATCCGCCTTGATTTGATGTCTCTAAGCCTTAATCCTTGATTAGGAAGTGATTTGGGGTGTTTTGGAGAGATTTAGAGAGTGGAGGCCATGGCTAGGTTAAGAGGAATGAATAGTGACGGCTGAAAAATGAGAAAAAGGTGTTCTCCTAACCCTAACAGCCCTTTTAAACTGCTAATCCCGAAATTCCCCTTTGGGCCTAGCTGTTAACTACCAAATTAAGCCCGGTTAAGCTGTTTTATGCATTCTAAACCTTAATTCAGCCATATCTCCCAAACGGTAAGTCCGTTTGGCTATTATGACCACTTTACGGAATTGTAAACCATCATCCGGACCTAATGGAAGTGGTTTCAGGTCAAAATTCCCTTCCAGTCAAAAGTTATGGATGAAACAAGATCAGCTAGGGGTAAAACGGTCATTTAAAAATCGACAAAAATCACGAACATGGGAAATGACCCCACTAGTCGTTCCCCAAAAGTACATGACCATACGACTTACCAGGATAAAGAAATAAATATCCTACGATCCCATGATACGTAGAATACGGGTTGTTACATTCTCCCCCCCCCCCCCCCCTCAAGAAATTTCGCCCCCGAAATTCCTTAACTAAGAAACAGACAGAGAATCCCGCATGCCTACCAATCATTTGCAAACAATCAAACATGCACATCTACAAAACAAGTCTTATCCTAGCATGCGGAAGACTAAATCGCAAATAAAACCTTACCAGGCAAAGAGTTCTGGATACGTCTTCCTAATGCTCTCCTCTGTTTCCCAAGTGCAATCATTCTCGTTCTCGCCCCACTGAACCTTTACTAGTTTCACCGCTTTCCTTCGAAGTTGCTTCGTATCGTGCTCGACAATACGCATCGGCTTGCGGTTCCCAACCGCCTCGGGTTCAACCTCGATATCATCTAACTGATCAGGTGAAATAGTCATATCGGGGTCATGCACAAACTTCCTTAACTGGGAAACATGAAATACGTTGTGAACTCCCGCCATCTTGTCTGGTAATTCAACTCTATATGCCAAATTACCTACTTGCTCCACGACTGGGAATGGACCAACAAATCTTGGTGCTAACTTGCCTCTTTTACCGAATCGAATCACGCTCTTCAGCGGAGAAATCTTAATAAACACCAAGTCGCCAACGAAGAACTTCAATTCTTTTCGTCTTTTATCAGCGTAACTCTTCTGCCTATCTTGGGCAGCCTTCATTCGCTATTGAACAACATTGATCTTATCTGAAGTTTCTCTCACCACATCTGGTCCAAGCACGAATTTCTCACCGGTTTCTAGCCAACACGACGGTGAGTTGCACGGTCTTCCGTACAAAGCTTCAAATGGTGCCATACCAATACTAGACTGATAGCTATTATTATATGCAAACTCTACTAGATGCAAATGGTCATCCCATGATCCACCAAAGTTTAATATACAAGCTCTCAAGAGATCTTCTAATACTCGATTCACCCTCTTTGTCTGACCATCGGTCTGAGGATGGTACGCGGTACTGAGATGTAATTCTGATCCTAACGCCTCTTGTAAGCTCTTCCAAAACCTGCTAGTAAACAACGGATCTCGGTCGCTCACAATGCTCTTTGGTACTCCATGAAATCTCACTATCCAGTTCATATACAGTTCGACCAACTTAGCTGCCGTTCTGTTTGACTTGACTGGTATAAACCTTGCGCTCTTGGTCAATCGATCCACGACTACCCAAATGCTATCATGGCCCGATCTAGTCCTTGGTAAACCATCGATGAAATCCATTGAGACTTGTTCCCATTTCCATTCGGGAATTTCCAACGGTTGTAACAAACCACTAGGCTTCTTTTGCTCAACTTTAACTAACTGGCAATTCATGCACTTAGATATAAATTTCCCAACGTCCCTTTTCATGCCTTCCCAATAGTAGGTTTGCTTCATGTCTCGATACATTTTGTTACCACCGGGATGTAAAGTTAACTTTGAGTGATGACATTCCCTAAGCACTTCATCTCTCAATCCATCTACGTTGGGTACAACTAACTTCCCACTCTTCCGAAGCCATCCATCTCGATCAAGCCCATACTTGCTCATCTCTTCATCGATACCCATCTCTAACTTGAAGATGATTTCCAGTAGATTAGGATCGTCCCTCTGTTTGGAACCAATCCGCTCGATCAAAGTGGGTCTGATTGTCAAAGTTGCTAACATTACTGGATCTAATTCGCACTTTGGTCTGAAATCATACCCTGCGATATACTCCAGTTGCTTTCATTCCAAAAACATAGCCCCTAAGCTGGCATGTCTTCTACTCAAGGCATCAGCTACTGCATTGCCTTTTCCTGGTGTATATGCGATATCGAAATCATACGAAGCCAAAAACTCTAACCATCTTTGCTGACGGAGATTTAAATCCTTCTGAGAGAAAAGATACTTTAACGACTTATGATCAGTAAACAACTCAAATCTTTCTCCCAAGATATAGTGTCTCCACATCTTCAATGCGAATACAATCGCTGCTAATTCCAAATCATGGGTAGGATATTTTCTCTCGTGCGTTTCAGTTGCCGACTTGCATAAGCTACAACCCTACCACGTTGCATCAATACAGCACCTAGTCCGGTACCCACATGCATCTGTGTATACCGTCATCTCTTCATTCCCCTTAGGAATGACTAACACTAGTGCACTCGTCAACTTTTCCTTTAGACGCTTAAATGCATACTCGCACTTTTCGTTCCAAACAAAAGCTTGATTCTTCTTGGTCAACTGAGTCAACGGCGTTGCTATCTTGGAGAAGTCTTGGATGAACTTACGATAATATCCAGCTAACCCCATGAAACTTCTTACATCTGTTGCGTTCTTGGGCGTAGACCAATCTTATAGCGTCGCTACCTTTGCAGGATCTACGGCAATACCATTCTCTGAAACAACATGGCCCAAGAATCTCACTTCCTTCCTCCAGAAGTGACACTTAGAAAACTTCGCTTTCAGTTGGTGTTTTCTCAACACCTCTAACATTGTCCTCAAATGTTCCTTGTGTTCTTCCTCATTTCTCGAGTAAACCAAAATATCATCCACGAACACAAGAACAAACTTATTCAACTGATCTCTGAATACCCTATTCATAAGATCCACAAAATATGCCGGGGCATTGGTCAGCCCAAATGGCATAACCAACCTTTCATAAAATCCAGACGGCGTTCGAAAGGCCGTTTTAGCTATACTCTCAGCTTCCACTCTAAGCTGATGAAAACCTGTAGCGAGATCCAACTGAGAAAATACTCTCGCTCCACTCAACTGATCAAACAAATCATCTATCCGCGGCAGAGGATACTTATTCTTTCTCGTCACTTTATTCAATTCGCGGTAGTCTACACACAATCGAAGGGAACCATCCGCCTTGGTAGCAAACACAACTGGTGCTCCCCACTCAGAAACACTCCTTCTGATAAATCCCTTCTTCAAAAGATCACTGACTTGCACCCCGAGCTCTTGCTGCTCCCTTGGTGCCATACGACGAAGTGGCATCACTATTGGTCGGGCATCTTTCACCAAATCAATACGGAACTCAATCTCTCGGTGTGGTGGAAGCCCGGTCACCTCCTCAAAGACGTCCAGATACTGGCCAACCACCGGCAAACCTGACAACTCATCATGCGGGATATCGAGGGAATTTAGAAAACTAGCCATTACCCCATCACTGGGGTAACACCCCACATTTTTTAATACAATTAAAAATGTGCATGTTAATATGTGCATAAATATAATTAAGAATGTGTTTTCTTTAGAGAATACATTAATGTTAAAAATTAATGTGCTAATGAATTTACAATTAAAATAAAAAGAGATTAGTGCATAAAAGTAAATACAGTACGTTAAAAATGGGTAATGTATCGGTGCAATGCTTGCGATAAAAAGGAAATTGATTTCATGCAAAGGTATTAGGTTGCAAGCAATGAATGTATTGTGTTAAAGGGTATCATAATTAGTACATACTAATACG
Source organism: Allium sativum (assembly GCA_030737875.1). Classification (NCBI taxonomy): domain Eukaryota; kingdom Viridiplantae; phylum Streptophyta; class Magnoliopsida; order Asparagales; family Amaryllidaceae; genus Allium; species Allium sativum. Next base: position 807,327,593 of record CM060921.1, on the reverse strand, counting down.
CAAACAAAAGAAAGAGGTGAATTAACGCATGCAATTAATTATGTGTATATGAATGTATGCATAATTAAGAATAAATTATGAAATTAATATTGTATTGTTTATGCATACCATAATTAAAACATACATATGCATGAACATAAATCAAAATAAAAGAGAAAAGAGTGCATAGCTTAATATGCAAGCGGTAAGGAAAGAATTGATGTGTTAATGCATGCAATAATGCTTAAAATAGGGAACATTGTGCAATAAAAATAATAAATGCATATGCTAAATGCAATTAATTATATGAGAGAAAATGCATAGAATAATTAAAACATAAATATATAATGCATTGAAGAAGAAAGAACTAAGCGTATAAAAGAAGAATGCATTAATTGCAATAATAAATTAAGGATGGGAGGAAGAATGCATGTAAATATATTCAATTGCACAAGATAAAAGAATACCAATTTCAAAATAAAGATTGCGCAAAAAAAAAAAAGTATAGCAATCAGTGTAATCCAAGAAAAGAATCCACATGAAAAAAAGGAAAGATAATAACAAAAAGATGGATTAAATAAAGAGAAAGTAATGTGAAAGCGGTTTGAGTAGAAGGATTAAGTGTGAAAAGGATTAGGTAGAAAGGCGGTTTCTTTTAATTAAAAGAGCAGTCAGTGGTTGAAAAAGAAATAAATCATTTAATTGATTGGAGGAAGAATAAAACAAATAATTATTTACAAATAAATGCTTAACTTACGCACAAGGGTTGGCTGCATATAAATAAAATTTAATATAAGCACTGCGCGCGAACAAAGAAGCAACCAAACAGAGAAAGAAAAGATTGCCCCTGTGCCTGCGCATGCGTTTGTGGGTGCAGCACACCTATGTTGTTCTAGGATGTTCTTTTCTTAGGAGAGGTGGATGGTTTAGATGGATTTTATTTTAATCCTAAGGTTCTAGTTTCTCTCTACACCTATAAAATAGTACCTAGACCTAACCTAATTCATAACAAATCCTCTATGACACCTCCACGCCGCCAAACTTCAACCAAACATGGCCGCCGCCTCAAAACTCTAAATTAAATTGCAAGTTCTTCATCAACTTTGGAGTTTAATCAAATCAAGTAGCAAAATTCTTCATCAACAATTCATGCTCTTCACCAACAATCATATAAGAAGGTTAAATCAACGTTCTACATCAACAATGAATCATTTGTTTCTCCAATCTAGTCAAGGTGAGTGGAATTACGATAAAATTTTGTATAATATATTATTATCGTTCACCATTTCCCCAGTTGTAAATTCAATGCAAGAATTATGTAATAATAATTGTTCTTTTATTCTCCTACCCTTTTCATTGTGGATCTAGGATATCTCGAACCTAGACGAAAATATTATTATTGCAAATATTGGGAATTGTGGCATAGCAATTATTATTGCAAATATTGGGATTGTGGCATAACAGTTATTGTTGCAAATATTGTAAAATCATTGTGATTTAGCTTGAAATTGATAAATTTTGGGACACAATCCATAGTGAATCATTGATATGATTTTGGAATGTGAATAGCGCATAATCATATACTCTAATTTATGATGTTAACATGAAATTATGTAATTTTAGTTCGAATTGTTTATTTCAAGTCTAATATTACGTGATTGGGGGTTTAAACTATAAGTTGAATTGAAGTAATAGGCGTAACCTATTAATGAGATTATAGGCATAAGCATAAATTGAGATAATTTACATTAGAAATTGACATGTTTAGGCGAGTAACATTTCATTTGTGAATTTGGCTAAAATAGGATAATTTGGCTAATATGAAATTGGGCCATAATAATAAATGCTGATAATGTACATTAAAAGAGTAATTATGGAGTACGTAAATTAGGGATAATTTACATGTAAATAAAAGGCTATAAATTGACATAACTTTAATTTATAGATTAATGACATTTCTTCTAATAACACCTGAACGTTCTAGGGTGACAGAGAGGATAGTGTCTAGGCTTGGGTTTGGAAAATACAAGTTTCCTGCCCTCCCTGACTATCCCTAACTGATCCGATGGATGGGATGGTTATCTTCAAAATCCAATTTGAAAATTAAATGCGTGATAACTGTGTGGACACGAGGTTGGACTCATTTATGGTATAAGACTGCCCGGACCCGCCCGGCAAATCCAGCAACCATAAATGGTAGTCCAATGTGAGAGGTCCTACAGGGTTGCGGTAGTAATAAATCAAGTAACTCTTAACCAAAGAAAACATGTGGGTGACATGGGTATGGTTAGAGGGTTAAGTGGGTGACATGTAAAATAGGACATGTAAATATGGACTTAACCGTAGTAAGACAAGACATGTAAAACATATAAATGTGGACTTAACTATAGTAAGATACGTGAAGTGAAACATGACTAAGGTAGACTTAACCGTAGTAAGGCATGTGTAAGACATGGAAACAATAATAAAGGGGTTAAGTGGGACATGGGTGACATGTAAGACCTAAATAAATAAATGCTTAACCAAATGGGACCCATAATGGTATTACAAATTAATTGAAATTGGTAAAGTTCAGGTAACGGGTTAAATAAATAGAAAGGGTTAAGTAAATCTAAATTAATGACAAAAGTGGGGGAATGGTAAATAACCTATTATGAATGAATTTGAATAATAAAATGAAGGATAATAGGTTAGACTTGTCCTAGGGACAAGTGGAAAGTATAACTTATAGGATAAGATAAGTTATAAGAAACGATAGAAGAAAACCTATATGTGAAGATACACTTAATTATAAATTAAGTAGTTTGAGAAGGAGAAGCATGAAATATATGATGATATAAGTTATATAAATGGAAAAGAAGTAAATTAGAATCATATATGTTGGTTGGGTTGAGTAATCCTCTAGGTGCCAGTCTGATGTTGATTTCGGTCTTCGGGGCTGGTGTTTAGAGGGTATTCTCCTAATTAGCATATATGTGGGATAAGGCATACTTAGATTATGAATTAAGTATAACATGTTGTTGTAATCCAAAAAGGGAATAATTTACGAAATTGGAAAATAACATGTTGTGGGCTTATTAATGGACTTAAATGGGTTAAGTATAAATTGAATTAATAAGCAAGGGTAACTTGGTAAATACGAAAAAGGAAGCTAATGTGAATAACCAAGTTAAATGAGAAAGTTGAAGAGGTGGCACAAGCGCGGAATAAATTGTTAGACTTAGGGTCTAATGACAAATAAAACTAAGACGCTTGAAGCAGTCCGTACGTTGTAGGATGAATAACTCAACGAGGTAGATCATCACGGTGTCGTAAGGCACGAGGAGAACGCACGCTCATCATTTTGGCGGATCCAACAGATTGGAAGGGGAGGCAGGCGGCTTCCTGATACGTTAAAGGTGCTCCTGGTAGTCCTCTGTGGTGGTTTAGCTTCGGGCTAGGATTACAGAGGTTGGGTCTGCGCGGAACTACCAGGTGGGTGGGCCTTGACTGCACAAGTAGAGGGCAGTCAGAATGCTGTACGCGGTGGCATTAAGGGTGGTTCGGCGGTTGCCTCAGGCGGAGGTAGAGGGTCAAGACCAAACGATAGCAAGATCGTCGAACGCCTGTCACCAGCTGCCTAAGAAATGCGAAAAGACAAGAGCTAACCCCTAGAGATCGTTAACCTTTGCTATCAAGGGACGGGTGCGGGGAGACCCCACATGGATGTTTAGATTGTTTTCTTGTTAGGGGTGGTCGCTTAGCTCGTGTGGTCTTTAATAGTTGAGGGAGGGGCCGAGGTGGGGCCATAGCCACCATAGAAAAACCAGACCCGAGGGATATCTGTACATTGGATACTCTTAGAGGCGAACGCGTACAGAAGTAGGAAACTCCTGACCGAGTTCCGTGTTTCTGGTGTAGCCCTGCCACGGAACTCGGGTGCACAAGTAGAGGTTATGTGCAGTAGAAAAATCGAGTATGATTGATGATACGTACGTGGGAAAGTCTAGGTACAACCATGTCTGCTCTGGGTGGTATATCGTAGACTGGAGAGCATTACTCGAGGATGGAACCAAGTTCGATCGAATAGTTCGAGGATGGCAGTCAGTACGCTTACGTAGTACAACGATAGCGGTTCTATGTGGATGTAGTGTTGTTATATATATATATATATATATATATATATATAGAGAGAGAGAGAGAGAGAGAGAGAGAGAGAGAGAGAGATATGAACGTTACTTTGGCATAGAATGAGGGACTGCGCGTTTTACTGTGGTGTTACGGAGGAGGCCGTGCGAATGAGGTACCACTGGGTGTACCTCAGTTTGAGGGTAGCTACATATACATTACATTAGGTTACTCTACTAGGGAGTAGATGGGTGCGATGTGTGTGTAAGCTTTGAGTAACACATATAACCTAATAAGCAAGAAAATATAACTGAACTGTATATGTAGGATTATACAGAAGTTTATTTTAAGTCCACTCACACAGAACTTATGTTCTGACCCCCTCCTCGTTACATACTTCCAGGTTAGGTTCATGACAGAGATGGTATAGCTTTGGATACTGGTTAGACAGTATGATATATAAGGTAAAGCAATTTTTGAATATATTATATTTTAATTCCTTCCGCTGTGAGATGCTTTACGAGTTCTAACTTGTTTCTTTATCTCTGTCTTTTTCTGCAGGATACCAGAGCACCCAACTCGGGTTTTGATGGATCAAATTTTGAAAAATTTGGTCTGTCGGAATCTGGGTTGTCACATCTGGTATCAGAGCTTCGGTTTAGTGATCTTAGGGAGATAATGAGTGAACGTATTTGTATTTTCTAAAATATAAATATATTATACGTATAAACCTAAATCCATAAAGTATCCCACTAGGTATGGAAAGAGTTTGGATAATTAGTTTGTACACTAAAGTAATAAACATAGAAATTTTTGAGACCCTTAGGCGGTTTGGTTGGAAAGTGTACAACATGTTTTAGAGAAAAACGAATCCCATACGATAGAAACTGAAGTGTTAGTATTTCATATTAGTGGGTTCAGAAGTGAAAGCTTATATATCAGAAAAAGGTTTAAAAGTGGAGAATGGATAAGGAATATTTATAGTTGAGAGAATTGACCTTGTGGGAAGTGCCTAGGAAAGCCTAGTTGAGTTGAAGACCCACTTTGGGTCTATCCCAATGATTAACTTTTAAGAACTTGAAATTATAAAAGTTTTGGCAGAAAAAAAAGGGTTGTGATGTTTTCAAGTTTTAATCTTAAATGTATTTTGATGTTTGAAGAAAATATGTAGAAAAACATATTTGAAAATGTGTATTGAATTTTAAAGTAAAGTGGGGTATACTTTGTAAAATAATAATTTCTTATTTTAAAAGAATTGTCTCATGAAAAAAAAATGTAGGCTAGTAATACACAGCAAGGACTAGTAGTGACTACTAGATAGTGCAAGGGCAAGTAAGTGTTGAGAGTTTGTGGTTGAACTTTTCTTTACTGAAATAGTCTTATGATTCTTGGCCCGTAGTGGTAGCTGTGTAGGATACTGTTTGCGTTGAAAAAAAAAACTTATTTGAAAAATAAATTTAAGTAATTGGAGTAAGTCAAAAAAGCTAAGAAAAAGAATAGCCTAACTAAGAAGAAAACAACAAATTAACTGAAGCAACAACACATGATGGGAAAAGAAAATGAAAATTTTAAGATGGGTAAAAATGGAATTTTTCTAAGATAAGTTGAAAAAGAAGAGAAAATTTTCTTATGTAGTTGTGCATGGATAGGAAAATAGGAAATCTTTATAGAGTAGTTACATAAAATCCAAGTACAATTAGAGAAGGTACATAAAAGAAAAACGGAAGAAGTGAATTTTTCCGTTTTATACCTTTTTGTAACATAAGAAATCGAATTTAGAAAATTAGATTTTTTCTAAATTTCGAAATTTAATGATGGTTGGTAGGATTTTGGATGCAACAATTGGATGAACTATGTTCTTATTCTGTAAGAGTGTGGGAAAATTTGGGTGAAACATGTTTTGATTTTCAAAAATATTGCATTCATATAGAACTGCAAGTATATTTAGGATGTAAGCATCATGTTTTAAAAATTGTTTTTGAAAATTTGCATACATATAGGAGGTACCACTTAGGCATACATGTATTATTGTAATGTATTGCACTTTGCACGTGTGCACATTGTTTGCGAAAATTGGATGCACACATGATGGATGGATATTATGCGTGGGATTATTTATTTTACCCTCATCAAATTTCGAGGACGAAATTTCCTAAGGGTGGGAGAATGTAACACCCCACATTTTTTAATACAATTAAAAATGTGCATGTTAATATGTGCATAAATATAATTAAGAATGTGTTTTCTTTAGAGAATACATTAATGTTAAAAATTAATGTGCTAATGAATTTACAATTAAAATAAAACGAGATTAGTGCATAAAAGTAAATACAGTACGTTAAAAATGGGTAATGTATCGGTGCAATGCTTGCGATAAAAAGGAAATTGATTTCATGCAAAGGTATTAGGTTGCAAGCAATGAATGTATTGTGTTAAAGGGTATCATAATCAGTACATACTAATACGCAAACAAAAGAAAGAGGTGAATTAACGCATGCAATTAATTATGTGCATATAAATGTATGCATAATTAAGAATAAATTATGAAATTAATATTGTATTGTTTATGCATACCATAATTAAAACATACATATGCATGAACATAAATCAAAATAAAAGAGAAAAGAGTGCATAGCTTAATATGCAAGCGGTAAGGAAAGAATTGATGTGTTAATGCATGCAATAATGCTTAAAATAGGGAACATTGTGCAATAAAAATAATAAATGCATATGCTAAATGCAATTAATTATATGAGAGAAAATGCATAGAATAATTAAAACATAAATATATAATGCATTGAAGAAGAAAGAACTGAGCGTATAAAAGAAGAATGCATTAATTGCAATAATAAATTAAGGATGGGAGGAAGAATGCATGTAAATATATTCAATTGCACAAGATAAAAGAATACCAATTTCAAAATAAAGATTGCGCACAAAAAAAAAGTATAGCAATCAGTGTAATCCAAGAAAAGAATCCACATGAAAAAAAGGAAAGATAATAACAAAAAGATGGATTAAATAAAGAGAAAGTAATGTGAAAGCGGTTTGAGTAGAAGGATTAAGTGTGAAAAGGATTAGGTAGAAAGGCGGTTTCTTTTAATTAAAAGAGCAGTCAGTGGTTGAAAAAGAAATAAATCATTTAATTGATTGGAGGAAGAATAAAACAAATAATTATTTACGAATAAATGCTTAACTTACGCACAAGGGTTGGTTGCATATAAATAAAATTTAATATAAGCACTGCGCGTGAACAAAGAAGCAACCAAACAGAGAAAGAAAGATTGCCCCTGTGCCTGCGCATGCGTTTGTGGGTGCAGCACACCTATGTTGTTCTAGGATGTTCTTTTCTTAGGTGAGGTGGATGGTTTAGATGGATTTTATTTTAATCCTAAGGTTCTAGTTTCTCTCTACACCTTTAAAATAGTACCTAGACCTAACCTAATTCATAACAAATCCTCTATGACACCTCCACGCCGCCAAACTTCAACCAAACATGGTCGCCGCCTCAAAACTCTAAATTAAATTGCAAGTTCTTCATCAACTTTGGAGTTTAATCAAATTAAGTAGCAAAATTCTTCATCAACAATTCATGCTCTTCACCAACAATCATATAAGAAGGTTAAATCAACGTTCTACATCAACAATGAATCATTTGTTTCTCCAATCCAGTCAAGGTGAGTGGAATTACGATAAAATTTTGTATAATATATTATTATCGTTCACCATTTCCCCAGTTGTAAATTCAATGCAAGAATTATGTAATAATAATTGTTCTTTTATTCTCCTACCCTTTTCATTGTGGATCTAGGATATCTCGAACTGTAATGGCGCGTTTTGTAAGGTATAATAATTAAATTATTTAATTATTTAAAAAAAACGAATATATTAAATAAACGATAGTTGAACGTATAATTTATAATATAATTATAATCGAGCTCGAAATGGCGCGGCAGTTCGCTATTTGGCGATTCGAACTTCAACTGAATATACAGGATTCGTTTTAAGCCGGATTTCTGTGAAACAAGAAACGTGTGGAGCTGGTGGAGTATATCTTTCTAGTGGAAGAGAAAAATCGGGATTTCGTCGTATAGATTTTGATGTACGTCCAAATCAAATTTCAGAATAGTCGCTATGGAATTCGTATATAATTCATAACGCTTTATATACGTTATAAAAGGGATTTTCAATGTAAATGGAATATCGATTCAACCTGGACTTAGAATATGAAATATATAATTATCCTATAGCCGTATGATATTCCACTGTGAATATATACGATAATATAAATTTATTTATATTTAATTTGATTTATTTAAATATATTTATATATTTAAATGGGTCATTCAAAGCGTTAAAAATAGCCACTTTTGCAAACGAAGTCGGAATTCGACGAAACCAGTTTTGTTGGATCCGCAATGTCAAATAATTGCTAGATGTCAAGTTTTGTGATTTTTAGAGTCACTGTGTGACCGTACGGATTTTTAGAGTGAGAAACAGTCAGTATTCTGACGGTTAAAAATACGCTGTGTGAGCATACGAAGTCGGAATTCGACGAAACCAGTTTCGTTGGGATCGTGATGTCGAACTCTAGCTACATGTCCAGTTTCGTGATTTTAGAAGATTGTATATGGTCGCTGGGATTTTTAGAAGGCAGATACAAGGAGAAAATTGATAAAACAAAAATAGGAAAGTCAAATTCAAAATATCCCCTCCATTTTCTGTGATCCAGCACAGGCCACACGGCCTTCGTTCTCAACCACACACGAAACCAACCACAACAGCCTATATAAACCCATCCAACAGAACAAAATTCTGATTTTTCCACAAACAAACCGCAAGAAGAAAAATCAAAGAAAATACAAAATAAAATCTACAAACCCACAAACATATATATCTGAGCTCTTGAGGTGGTCCTCTTTAATCTGATGTAGTTTTTAGAGGGTTCGATCTTGGTTCTGTTCACTGGACAATTTCCAGCGTGATGTCGAAGAACCCAGAATTCGGGGAAATTGTGAAATGGAGTCTTTGAGGCTTCGACTCGAGCTTCGGCTAATTGTTGTATGTTTTTGAGATCTCGAGGCCAAAGGCTTCAGAAGCCGTATCCCTTTTGCGCATCCCGATCAAGTGTAGAGGCGTTCGAAGTCTCAGCCGTGAACTAGGGCAGAACCGCAGCATCGAAGTTGAGGGGCAGAGGCCGAGGCAAGGTTGCCGTGGGGTTTCTGGTGTCGAGGAGCAGCTAACGGTGTTGTCGAGGGGGACTTTGGTGGCCTGGGATGAAAAGCGACGTTGGGTAGTCACTGGTTGAGGCAGCAGGTTGGAATTTTGGGCGGGCACCGAACTCGAGAAGGGGGGACGATCTGGAGGAGGTTGAGATGTGGAGTCTTTTGGTGCTGGTTGCGATGGAAGTGGGTGACCGATGGTGTGGCGATGGTGGGTCAACGGACGGTCAAAGGAGGAGATGGGTTTACTGGAGCCGCGTATTGTGTTTGGGGGAAAATGACTTGAACGGGTAATAAGGGAAGCGGGTTCAACTAGTTGGGCCGAACTTACTGAGAAAAGGTAAGGCCCAGTTGGAAAACAAAAAGCCCAAAATCAAGTGTTAATTAAGCCGTTTAATTTAATTATTGTACCTAACTTATAATCGTGATATCTCATCCATACGATATCAGATTGACGAACCGTAAGTTGCGTTGGGATCGTATGGACGGACACTACACGATGACACTGACTGGGGGTCCATCCGAGCTCATTACAATTTATGGCGAAATAAATTGTTCTGCTGAATCAATGAACGCAAACCGATACTTATCGGTTAACGCGCAAATGTGAGTAAAACTCACCAACTCTGTACAGTTCTACTTTTACAGTGTATTCTTAGAACTGTTAATTATTGTCTGTTTGATTGTGTGTTGACTGTTTGATTGAACTGCTAGTCAGTTAGTAAAGATTATATATATGTATATATATATAAATCGTCAAATAGTTATATGTTGATTTTGTTTATCAGAATATTATACTGGTGTTGTCTAATATCTGTGGTGCAGGGAAACAGGTTGGAGGAATCCAACTGGATTCCTCAACAGTTATTTTACTGTTATTTATATATTGTGATATAAATGTGATATATAATCTGATGATGATTATGTGTGTTTGGATGATATTCATCGTTGTTATATGGTGTGTTAATTACCATAAGAAATACCAGAGTGTGATAAAAGGATTTCCAAAGTATACTTTGAAATATATTTATTTATATAAAATCGATGGATTTTATATATATATATATATATATATATATATATATATATAAAAGAAAAAGTTTTAATAAAAAGGGATTTATGTCATTCAAATATAAAAGGAATTATATTTGTTAAACCAAATATAAAGGGAATCTTTATAAATAAACTAAGTGGTTAATCAAACTGAATTAGTTAAGTTAAACTAAGTGGTTAATCGAAGTGAATTAGTTAAGTTAAAAAAATTTGTTAGGTTAACCAAAGTGAGTTAATCGAGTTAATCAAAGTAATTGGTTAAGTAAATCAAAGTGAGTTAATTGAGTTAATCAAAGTAATTGGTTAAGTAAATCAAAGTGAGTTAGTCGAGTTAAACAAAGTAATTGGTTAGGTTAACCAAAGCAAGTTAGTCGAGTAAACAAAGTAATTGGTTAGATTAACCAAAGCAAGTTAGTCGAGTTAAACAAAGTAATTGGTTAGGTTAACCAAAGCAAGTTGGTCGAGTAAACAAAGTAATTGGTTAAGTTAATCAAAGTGAATTAGTTAAGTTAACTAAGTGGTTAATCGAAGTGAATTAGTTAAGTTAACTAAGTGGTAAATCGAAGTGAATTAGTTGAGTTAAACTAAGTGAATCGGTTAGAGTTAATCAACGTGAATTAGATAAGTTAACTAAGTGGTAAATCGAAGTGAATTAGTTGAGTTAAACTAAGTGAATCGGTTAGAATTAATCAACGTGAATTAGCTAAGTTAAACTAAGTGGATTAGTTCAGTTAATCGAGACGAGTTAACCAGTTAGAGTTAACCAGTTAGGTTAAACCAGTAGAGTTAACCAGTTGAGTTAACCAGTTAGAGTTAACCAGTTAGGTTAAACCAGTTGAGTTGACCGGTTAGAGTTATCCGAAGTAGAGTTATCGAATATAGTGTATTCGAGAGAAGAGTAATCGAATATAGTTTATTCGAGTGAAGAAATCAAATGCTATTCATTTGAGAAGAGTTATCGAATATAGTTTTATTCAAGTGGAGAAATCAAATGCTATTCATTTGAGAAGAGTTATCGAATATAGTTTATTCGAGTGGAGAAATCAAATGTTATTCATTTGAGAAGAGTTATCGAATATTATTTATTTGAAGAGTAGTTATCGAATATTGGTTATTCGAAGTTAGTTAATCCAAAGGAGTTATTCGAAGTTAGTTAATCCGAAGGAGTTAGTCGAAGAGTTAATCCAAAGGAGTTATTCGGAGTTAGTTAATCCGAAGGAGTTAGTCGAAGAGTTAATCCAAAGGAGTTATTCGAAGTTAGTTAATCCAAAGGAGTTACTCGAAGTTAGTTAATCCAAAGGAGTTATTCAAAGTTAGTTAATCCAAAGGAGTTATTCGAAGTTAGTTAATCCGAAGGAGTTAATCGACGAGTTAATCCGAAGGAGTTAGTCGAAGAGTTAATCCAAAGGAGTTATTCGAAGTTAGTTTATCCGAAGGAGTTAATCGAAGAGTTAATCCGAAGGAGTTAGTCGAAGAGTAAATCCAAAGGAGTTATTCGAAGTTATTTAATCCAAAGGAGTTAGCCGAAGTGTAAATCGAATATAGTTATTTGAAAGAAAGTGTTAATCGAATATAGTTTATTCGAGTAAAGTTAAAAGAGTTAATCGAATATAATTTATTCGAGTAGAGTTAGAGAAGTTAATCGAATATAGTTATTCGAATAGTGTTGGAGGAGATATCGAATATAGTTTATTCGATAGGAGTTAAGTGAATAGGGTTAATCAAATAGAGTTAATCCAATAGGGTCAGTCCACTAGGGTTAATTGGAAAGAGTAAATCGAATATAGTTATTCGACAGAAAGGTTAAGTAAGGAAGTTAGTTAAAGGAATTTAAAGCAAACTTTACCTATTTCAAGGTTAGAAGTGTTGTTCAATTAAGGTCTGAGAGGTAATTATACCCCAACTTGATTGACTTCAGAATTGACAAAGGAATAGTTGTGGTTCGATCTAAAAGGTTGATTAGGAATAAAGTTAAGGAATAAGCGATAAATGGATTAAGCGAAACGATGTTTTATACAACGTTCATTGGAAATCCGTAAATGAGTTTTGGAAACGTTTTCCAAATATAGTCAGATATGTTTTCTAAACATAGAAAATGAAATGTTTTCATGATAAGAATTTAAGAAATAGAGTTTAGCAAATTCAGAAACTGACTGGAGAGGGTAAGTTGAATGGTTTTCTAAGTGACGATCTGATGTTGGTTTCGACCTTCCAGATTGATACTTAGAGAATGGTTCTCATACTAGTTACAGTTAGGGACTGATAGTTGCGAAATAATAGTGATGTGAAAATAAGCTATGGAAATGTTTTCCAATGATTAATAACATATATTTTCTAAATATATGAAATAAGGAAATATGAACATATGATGATTGATCGATCGAATTCCCATTTGGAAATAAGATCGTTGTTGTACACCGACATGTTTTCATTTGATAGTTAAATCACAGACTATCGAAGTTTTGACCATTTTAACGTTGTTAATATGGAGAGACCGGTTGGATTATTATCCAAAGAACCACTCTGTATTGGCATAAGCGTTGCGAGCAATATATGCCAAAGATAAATTGAAGACGGAGTAAAGTGCAAGGGCTGTTGTATAAGTCTTAGATAACGGTGACTAAGATGGATATACTGAATAGTGCCTTCGGGTTGTCCAGTCCCAGGACAACGTATATGGAAGAAGGTCTGACAGAGTATATCCAATGGATAGCGTAAGTTGATCTGTTCAAACGTATTCACGTTTGGTGGCGGAGGAATTCGTTTCTCTTAGCTGTATACCCGTGTTATTTTTGGATAAGTCAATTTGTGATTTGGAGGGTATGACAATGTGGCATTCAAAGTGAATGGTGATCAGATGTTCTGAAGATAGACGTAACTTCTAGCCTCACACCAGGAAGTAACAAAAGTTGGGCTAGGCAGCATGGTTAGTTGGGTCATTCCCAAGCAGGGTGTATTGTCACCGATCTAGAGAATATTCATATTTATACTTCTTTTTGATTCTGTATCTTCGGATGACGGTTTGATGGCCTATAACCGTGGTGGCAATATATTCGCGACACTCAAGCTAAATGAGTGAGCGGCCATGTGTGGCCGGGTTGCAAGACGTTCTTGTTGAACCCTGAGTGTATCACCTCTAGAGTACACTGATTAGATGGTGCTCCCATACCTTGTCTGTTGGAATCCATTCTCCGATAAGCGCCCTGCGGTTTATGATTTTATACTATGTATGTAGAACGTGAGATGCAAGCGTTTCTGCTAGATTGATACCTATTTGTACTTAGACATTATTATAATATCACAATGATATTGCTTGTCAAAGTTGTTCAGATACTCATAAGGGAAAAACCCGTTCCGTATTCACGGCGTGGTCTTATGAGATATCATATACCTGTTTTAAACTGTTTTACTCATACCAGTCCCATGACTGACCCGGAGTTTACTTTGTTGTTTCCCCTAAACTTTTGGGTGCCTAAATTTGTACGGGTAGTCAAGTAGTCGGGATTTACATATATACTTGGAGAGCTTGGAGCAGGAGACTTCAAGATTCTATAGCTATAGTTATTTCCGCTGTGTTGTAAGTGTTGTACTCTGATAAAGTGCTATTGTATATATAACTGTTATGTTTTCAAAGATATGTTATATATTATATGATTTTCGTTCCGCTGCGAGATTCGTGTTTACTCTGATTCTGATGTTCTTCTTCTTCTTCTATTCTATTAGTTCTATCTTTTCTTTCTCACCTTCTAATTTCTTTCACTAACGTCCCGGAATTTTCGACTCTCGAGGATTCGAAAATTTCCAGCCGTTACAGTTGGTATCAGAGCTTAAGTTAAGAATTACTTGGCTCTGTGGCGTGGCTCGGTAGAGATAGGGTTAGTAATACCCTAGATTGAGTTTGAGTGTATATATACGAGTGCGTATTTGTTATTTAATATAAAGTGATTTTATATTGTGGAGACTCATTGGTTGTGTAGTTTGTGAATTCTGGTCGATCAGTTTGATCCACTGTATCGATAGGGGTTACTAAACACTCGAATATGATGGACCGACATGGTATGTTTTGAAAGGAGGGTAAAAGAAATAATTTTACCCAAATATATTTTGATATAATATATTGGTAGTGTTGGTTGTTATTATAATCGAGTAAGATTATAACATGTGAAATGGTTATATATAACTAATCAGAATTCATATAAGTAAAGTATATGAAATAAGAGGAATTAAATATGAATTTAAATCAGAATTGGAATTAAAATAAGGAAATTTTAAGTTCCTGGGAGATTTTGAAATGTTTTCAAAATGGAAGTATTTAGTAATGGTTTTGAAAATAATATAGTATTGAAATCACTTGGGTCGCTGGAAAATAATTCCGATGATGACTGCGCAGTATCATCGGTGTGATTTTCGAGTTCTAAGTGGTGGATTACTACCAAAGATTTTAATTTGAGTTGTTTTGAGGAAACAAGTTGTTTAGAAAATTCAAAGGCTTTGAATTGACAGTATGATTTCAAGTTGATTTGAAAAACCCAGGAATTTAAATTCTATAATTTAAATGTAACTCGTGGAGTTAAGTAAAACTGAAATGGATTTGATTATAATCTGGATTGGAATTGAGTTGAAGGGTTAAGAGTTTGAAATTTTATATTTGAGTTTGAATGGAATTCGGCTTGGGTATAAGCGAATGATTTGGTTTGAGGATATAAACTGAGTGGAATGACCAAGATATATGCAGAAGTGATAACAGATCAAAAGGGATATGATGATACGACCGACAAAAAGGAACAAGTTTATATTATATATGAGTTTGGATTTTATGAGCCGAATTGGCAAGCCGCTTGGCTGTTTGATTTTCTTTTGGGTTGGAGAAGGCCTAGAGAGGCGAGGGGTGGTTTGTCATATGACCAATACAAAGGAGGTTATGGCGAAATTTTTCGAAAATTTCAGGCGTTAGAACATTCTCATGATTTATGAAAATTCAGTTAGCCAGAATGAATTAATAATTTAATTGAAAATTTAATGGTTCAGTTGAAACTGGAGTTGAGAAGTAAACTAAAAGATATTTGAATCTAGTTAGTAAAGTTGGTAGCATTTTCCTAGCTTAGCAATTTCGAGGACGAAATTATTTTAAGGGGGGAAGTCTGTAATGGCGCGTTTTGTAAGGTATAATAATTAAGTTATTTAATTATTTAAAAAAACGAATATATTAAATAAACGATAGTTGAACGTATATTTTATAATATAATTATAATCGAGCTCGAAATGGCGCGGCAGTTCGCTATTTGGCGATTCGAACTTCAACTGAATATACAGGATTCGTTTTAAGCCGGATTTCTGTGAAACAAGAAATGTGTGGAGCTGGTGGAGTATATCTTTCTAGTGGAAGAGAAAAATCGGGATTTCGTTGTATAGATTTTGATGTACGTCCAAATCAAATTTCAGAATAGTCGCTATGGAATTCGTATATAATTCGTAACGCTTTATATACGTTATAAAAGGGATTTTCAATGTAAATGGAATATCGATTCAACCTGGACTTAGAATATGAAATATATAATTATCCTAGAGCCGTATGATATTCCACTGTGAATATATATGATAATATAAATTTATTTATATTTAATTTAATTTATTTAAATATATTTATATATTTAAATGGGTCATTCAAAGCGTTAAAAATAGCCACTTTTGCAAACGAAGTCGGAATTCGACGAAACCAGTTTTGTTGGATCCGCAATGTCAAATAATTGCTAGATGTCAAGTTTCGTGATTTTTAGAGTCACTGTGTGACCGTACGGATTTTTAGAGTGAGAAACAGTCAGTATTCTGACGGTTAAAAATACGTTGTGTGAGCATACGAAGTCGGAATTCGACGAAACCAGTTTCGTTGGGACCGTGATGTCGAACTCTAGCTACATGTCCAGTTTCGTGATTTTAGAAGATTGTATATGGTCGCTGGGATTTTTAGAAGGCGGATACAAGGAGAAAATTGATAAAATAAAAATAGGAAAGTCAAATTCAAAATATCCCATCCATTTTCTGTGATCCAGCACAGGTCACACGGCCTTCGTTCTCAACCACACACGAAACCAACCACAACAGCCTATATAAACCCATCCAACAGAACAAAATTCTGATTTTTCCACAAACAAACCGCAAGAAGAAAAATCAAAGAAAATACAAAATAAAATCTACAAACCCACAAACATATATATCTGAGCTCTTGAGGTGGTCCTCTTTAATCTGAGGTAGTTTTATAGGGTTCGATCTTGGTTCTGTTCACTGGACAATTTCCAGCGTGATGTCGAAGAACCCAGAATTCGGGGAAATTGTGAAATGGAGTCTTTGAGGCTTCGATTCGAGCTTCGGCTAATTGTTGTATGTTTCTGAGATCTCGAGGCCAAAGGCTTCAGAAGCCGTATCCCTTTTGCGCATCCCGATCAAGTGTAGAGGCGTTCGAAGTCTCAGCCGTGAACTAGGGCAGAACCGCAGCACCGAAGTTGAGGGGCAGAGGCCGAGATAAGGTTGCCGTGGGGTTTCTGGTGTCGAGGAGCAGCTAACGGTGTTGTCGAGGGGGACTTTGGTGGCCTGGGATGAAAAGCGACGTTGGGTAGTCGCTGGTTGAGGCAGCAGGTTGGAATTTTGGGCGGGCACCGAACTCGAGAAGGGGGGGACGATCCGGAGGAGGTTGAGATGTGGAGTCTTTTGGTGCTGGTTGCGATGGAAGTGGGTGACCGATGGTGTGGCGATGGTGGGTCAACGACCGGTCAAAGGAGGAGATGGGTTTACTGGAGCCGCGTATTGTGTTTGGGGGAAAATGACTTGAACGGGTAATAAGGGAAGCGGGTTCAACTAGTTGGGCCGAAGTTACTGAGAAAAGGTAAGGCCCAGTTGGAAAACAAAAAGCCCAAAATCAAGTGTTAATTAAGCCGTTTAATTTAATTATTGTACCTAACTTATAATCGTGATATCTCATCCATACGATATCAGATTGACGAATCGTAAGTTGCGTTGGGATCGTATGGACGGACACTACACGATGACACTGACTGGGCGTCCATCCGAGCTCATTACAATTTATGGCGAAATAAATTGTTCGACTGAATCATTGAATGCAAACCGATACTTATCGGTTAACGCGCAAATGTGAGTAAAACTCGCCAACTCTGTACAACTCTACTTTTACAGTGTATTCTTAGAACTGTTAATTATTGTCTGTTTGATTGTGTGTTGACTGTTTGATTGAACTACTAGTCAGTTAGTAAAGATTATATATATATATATATGTATATATATATATAAATCGTCAAATAGTTATATGTTGATTTTGTTTATCAGAATATTATACTGGTGTTATCTAACATCTGTGGTGCAGGGAAACAGGTTGGAGGAATCCAACTGGATTCCTCAACAATTATTTTACTGTGATTTATATATTGTGATATAAATGTGATATATAATCTAATGATGATTATGTGTGTTTGGACGATATTCATCGTTGTTATATGGTGTTTTAATTACCATAAGAAATACCAGAGTGTGATAAAAGGATTTCCAAAGTATACTTTGAAATATATTTATTTATATAAAATCGATGGATTATATATATATAAAAGAAAAAGTTTTAATAAAAAGGGATTATATTTGTCATTCAAATATAAAAGGAATTATATTTGTTAAACCAAATATAAAGGGAATCTTTATAAATAAACTAAGTTGTTAATCAAACTGAATTAGTTAAGTTAAACTGAGTGGTTAATGGAAGTGAATTAGTTAAGTTAAACAAATTTGTTAGGTTAACCAAAGTGAGTTAATCGAGTTAATCAAAGTAATTGGTTAAGTAAATCAAAGTGAGTTAATCGAGTTAATCAAAGTAATTGGTTAAGTAAATCAAAGTGAGTTAGTCGAGTTAAACAAAGTAATTGGTTAGGTTAACCAAAGCAAGTTAGTCGAGTAAACAAAGTAATTGGTTAGGTTAACCAAAGCAAGTTAGTCGAGCTAAACAAAGTAATTGGTTAGGTTAACCAAAGCAAATTGGTCGAGTAAACAAAGTAATTGGTTAAGTTAATCAAAGTGAATTAGTTAAGTTAACTAAGTGGTTAATCGAAGTGAATTAGTTAAGTTAACTAAGTGGTAAATCGAAGTGAATTAGTTGAGTTAAACTAAGTGAATTGGTTAGAGTTAATCAACGTGAATTAGCTAAGTTAACTAAGTGGTAAATCGAAGTGAATTAGTTGAGTTAAACTAAGTGAATCGGTTAGAATTAATCAACGTGAATTAGCTAAGTTAAACTAAGTGGATTAGTTCAGTTAATCGAGACGAGTTAACCAGTTAGAGTTAACCAGTTAGGTTAAACCAGTAGAGTTAACCAGTTGAGTTAACCAGTTAGAGTTAACCAGTTAGGTTAAACCAGTTGAGTTGACCGGTTAGAGTTATCCGAAGTAGAGTTATCGAATATAGTGTATTCGAGAGAAGAGTAATCGAATATAGTTTATTCGAGTGGAGAAATCAAATGCTATTCATTTGAGAAGAGTTATCGAATATAGTTTTATTCAAGTGGAGAAATCAAATGCTATTCATTTGAGAAGAGTTATCGAATATAGTTTATTCGAGTGGAGAAATCAAATGTTATTCATTTGAGAAGAGTTATCGAATATTATTTATTCGAAGAGTAGTTATCGAATATTGGTTATTCGAAGTTAGTTAATCCAAAGGAGTTATTCGAAGTTAGTTAATCCGAAGGAGTTAGTCGAAGAGTTAATCCAAAGGAGTTATTCGGAGTTAGTTAATCCGAAGGAGTTAGTCGAAGAGTTAATCCAAAGGAGTTATTCGAAGTTAGTTAATCCAAAGGAGTTATTAGAAGTTAGTTAATCCAAAGGAGTTATTCAAAGTTAGTTAATCCAAAGGAGTTATTCGAAGTTAGTTAATCCGAAGGAGTTAATCGAAGAGTTAATCCGAAGGAGTTAGTCGAAGAGTTAATCTAAAGGAGTTATTCGAAGTTAGTTTATCCGAAGGAGTTAATCGAAGAGTTAATCCGAAGGAGTTAGTCGAAGAGTTAATCCAAAGGAGTTATTCGAAGTTAGTTAATCCAAAGGAGTTAGCCGAAGTGTAAATCGAATATAGTTATTCGAAAGAAAGTGTTAATCGAATATAGTTTACTCGAGTAAAGTTAAAAGAGTTAATCGAATGTAATTTATTCGAGTAGAGTTAGAGAAGTTAATCGAATATAGTTATTCGAATAGTGTTGGAGGAGATATCGAATATAGTTTATTCGATAGGAGTTAAGTGAATAGGGTTAATCAAATAGAGTTAATCCAATAGGGTCAGTCCACTAGGGTTAATTGGAAAGAGTAAATAGAATATAGTTATTCGACAGAAAGGTTAAGTAAGGAAGTTAGTTAAAGGAATTTAAAGCAAACTTTACCTATTTCAAGGTTAGAAGTGTTGTTCAATTAAGGTCTGAGAGGTAATTATACCCCAACTTGATTGACTTCAGAATTGACAAAGGAATAGTTGTGGTTCGATCTAAATGGTTGATTAGGAATAATGTTAAGGAATAAGCGATAAATGGATTAAGCGAAACGATGTTTTATACAACGTTCATTGGAAATCCGTAAATGAGTTTTGGAAACGTTTTCCAAATATAGTCAGATATGTTTTCTAAACATAGAAAATGAAATGTTTTCATGATAAGAATTTAAGAAATAGAGTTTAGCAAATTCAGAAACTGACTGGAGAGGGTAAGTTGAACGGTTTTCTAAGTGACGATCTGATGTTGGTTTCGACCTTCCAGATTGATACTTAGAGAATGGTTCTCATACTAGTTACAGTTAGGGACTGATAGTTGCGAAATAATAGTGATGTGAAAATAAGCTATGAAAATGTTTTCCAATGATTAATAACATATATTTTCTAAATATATGAAATAAGGAAATATGAACATATGATGATTGATCGATCGAATTCCCATTTGGAAATAAGATCGTTGTTGTACACCGACATGTTTTCATTTGATAGTTAAATCACAGACTATCGAAGTTTTGACCATTTTGACGTTGTTAATATGGAGAGACCGGTTGGATTATTATCCAAAGAACCACTCTGTATTGGCATAAGCGTTGCGAGCAATATATGCCAAAGATAAATTGAAGACGGAGTAAAGTGCAAGGGCTGTTGTATACATCTTAGATAACGGTGACTAAGATGGATATACTGAATAGTGCCTTCGGGTTGTTGTAACAACCCGCAAAATCAGAACCAATTTAAAATTTTATTTTAGAAAATTTTAATGAGTTTTGACAATATAAAATAATTTATTTAAATAATAATGATCACAAATTTGATTTAAATCGAAGTTAGAATGAATGATTTAATTTTAAGTAACAAAAGAGTTAGAAATAACGCGGTAGTTTGAAAAGTCAAACTTGAACTTTGACTGACCTTACAGGATGCAAAATTTAACGAATTTTAGTGAAACCAAAAATATTAGAATCTATTTAAAAATATCTTTCTAACGAATCTGAAAAATTGAAATTTCATAGCGGAAATCAAAAGTTATGGCCAATTCAATTTTTAGAAAGGTCGTTGTAGAATATATAGGGCCCGAAAGGCTACTTTTCACATATATATGAATTTGAACTCGAAACCACTTCCATTGAGTTCGGAATGACGTTTCTGCATTGAAAAACAGTAAACACTTATATATTTTGAGTTTCGAAAATTATTTGTTTAAAAATGTATTTTTAATATTAGATATATTGGCCTTAAAAATAGTCATTTTTCAAACGACCTCCGTTTTCGACGAAACCACTTTTGTTGGAACCGGAATGTCAAATTATTGCTAGGTTTCAATTTTCAGATTTTTTCGAATTAATATGTGAGCGTGGCGAAATAAAATGTGTTTTGACTATTTACAGTTAAATTTAAACGCCTTAAAAATAGCCATTTTTCAAACAGTCTCAGAATTCGACGAAAATAATTTTGTTGGATTCGTATCGTCATAAGAAAGCTAAAAATATTTTTTTTAGAATTTTCTGAGGTCGTATGTGGCCCCGGCACATTTAAATGTATGGTAGGAATTAAATAATTAATTTAATATTGTATTTTCAATTAAAACCGAAAATAAAACGTGTAGACATCAGAATTGGACCTTGGGACATAGCCCATCGCGTTCAGAAGGCCTCAAAACGTTAAGATCGACAGTAAGCAGGCCAAAATCCGAGAAAGTTCAAAATTCCACTTTATTTCACGAAATTCGGAATTTAATATTAAAATAATATAAAAATCCGAAAACCCTAACCCTAATACTGTTCATGGCAGCCGCCGCTCAGAAAATCGATGGCCAGAATTGCTCCAACTTCAAACGCTAATATCTCTCAATCCGTTCGTCGAAAATTGACGTATGACCTACCAAATCGAAGAGAATTCAGAGACCTTTCAATCTATACGGTTAAGATCGGATTTAGGTGCACGAATTTCACGAATTTTAGCCGAGAAAGGGCTGCGGTTTTTGTTGATTTGCGGCTCATAGGGGAGGCCGAGTTCAACGTGGTTGATGGTGTAGGTGGCTCTCGGCATGGCGGTGGCGGTGGTGGTGTTGGATCGAGGTTCGGTGGACTGGTGGGCCGCGCGCAAGGGGGAGGTTGAAGGTGGAAGATGGGTTAACGTGTTCGGCCGTGCGTGAGGAAGAAGGGTCCGATCCTTTTTTTTAATTATTTTATTATTTAATTATTTAAATTATCCGATGTTTAAAAATTCATAACTCTCTCATACGAGGTCCGTTGACAAACCGTAAATTGCGTTGGAATCACAAAATTAAGAGCTTCGCGATGGCGCAGACCACACCTGATTCTGAGACAGTTGATTTTCAGCCAAAATTTGAGGTGAGAGTTCAAATCTTTATTATTTAATTAATTATTAATTTATTTTCCCACATTAAAATAATTGTATGATGATGATGATTTAGTTCTGAAATGTTTGGTATGTATGAATTATCGATTGTTGCTTGTGGTGTGCTTATTGTTCATGTTATGCTTAAGTCCGTCTTTAAATTGTATATGTTATTGAGTTTAAGTTGCAGTTGGAAAATAAAATCTAAATTTAGATTTAAAACATATTTTATTCAGATCTAGACGTTCTAATTTATTTTATTTTAATGTCATTTTCATTCTTCTGAAATGAACAAAGAAATGGAACGACAAATAAAACCTTATTTGTATTTGTTGATGTTACAATGGAATTTGAACGACAAATAAAGCGTACCCCTATTTGTTGATGCTACAATATAATCGGAATGACGAAAGAAAAAAAAAACTCTTTTTATTGGTTGATTTTACTATGGAATTTGAATGACAAATAGAATATTATTTTTTATTTGTTTTGTTTACAATAGACTATGAACAACGAATAAAATATATTTCTTTTTGTTTGCCTTAAAGGTTAACTAACAAAGTTCTCATTTTTGGTTGCATAAAAAGAAAACAAAAACTCTTAATTTTGTTGCATTAAAAGTTAATGAAACAAGAATTCATATTTTTGTCATTGAATAAAAATGAAACAAGAATTCATATTTTTGTCATTGAATAAAAAATGAAACAAGGATTCATATTTTTGTCATTGAATAAAGATGAAACAAAAATCCATACTTTTGTCATTGGGAAAAAAGAAAAAAAAGAAAAAAGAAGAAAAAGAAAATGAAAGAAAAAAAAAAGGGAAATTTTCCTTTTATTTGAATTAATGTGAAATATCAACTCAATGTTGATAGAAAAAGATTGTGTTTTGTTTGCATTTCTCAAACAGAAATGTACGAAGGAATAAAAAGATTGTATTTTGTTTGCATCCCTTGATGCGAACAAAATGACAAAATATAGATTTACATTTAAAATAAAAAGAATTATATTTTTCTTGCATTTCTCAATGCAAACAAAATGTTTAAATAAAAAGAGAATTATATTTTGGTTGCATCCCTTGACGCGAACAAAGTATTGAAATAAAGATTTACATTAAAATTTATATTTTTATTTGTGTTTTCAAGACACAAATGAACTTGAAACAAAACTTACTTTTTATTTTATTTTATTTATTTATTTACATTTCCTAATGTAAATATCACTTGAGAATAAAACTTACCTTTTTATTTATATTTTATAATGTAAATGTTACCTGAAAACTAAAACTTATTTTATTATTTGCATATTATAATGCAAATGAGTCTTGAAAACAAAACTTACATTTTTGTTAACATTTCATGATGTGAATATAACTTGATGATAAAGCTATTTTTATTATTTGCATACTATAATGAAAATAAAACTTGAAAATAAAATTTACATTTTTATTTGCACTTTATAATACGAATATAACATTGAAAATAAAACTTACCTTTTCATTTGCATTTTATAATGCAAATACAACATAAGGATAGAACCTACCTTTTATATGCAATTTACAATGTAAAATAAAAAGTACATTTTTTATATGTAATTAGAAAGGGGATTTGCGATAAAAAAATAAACTTACATTTTTATATGTAATTTATGATGGGATATATAATTGTAAAATAAAGTTTACATTTTTATATGTAGTAAAAAAATTGAAAATTCGCATTGATATTAAAATAGCACTTTTGTAAAGATATTGCATTACAATAAACAGATAATTTTTGTCGCTTTTTCTTTTAGAATTAAAACATATTTTGTCACCCTTTTCTTTTTAACATAAAAAGGGTCATTTTGTCGCTTCTTCTTTTTAACATTAAAAGAACATTTTTATGTCATGTTTCTTTTTAGCATTACAAAAGAAGCATCTTTGTTGTTTTTCCTTTTAGTAATAAAAAGAACATTTTGCTTTCGTTTCTTATGATAATATTTTATCGTCATTTTGAATGCGGTAAACATAGAATTGTTAATGTTGAATATTTTATCGTCATTTTGAATGCGGTAAAAATAGAATTGTTAATGTTGAATATTTTATCGTCATTTTGAATGCGGTAAAAATAGAATTGTTAATGTTGAATATTTTATCGTCATTTTGAATGCGGTAAAAATAGAATTGTTAATGTTGAATATTTTATCGTGATTTTGAATGCGGTGAAAATAGAATGGTTAATGTTGTCATTTTTATCGACATTTTTGGTGCGATAAAAATAGACAATATTAGTGATTCATTTTTATCGACATTTTTGATGCGATAAAAATAGATAATGTTAGTGATTCATTTTTTTTTTTATCGACATTTTTGGTGCGATAAAAATAGACAATGTTAGTGGTTCATTTTTATCGGCATTTTTGATGCGATAAAAATAGCAATGTTAATTTTACATTTTTATCATCATTTTAGATGCAATAAAAAGAATATATTTTTGTGTTACATTTTATTGTCTTTCTAGAGACAATAAAAAGCATAAAATTAAAGAATTACAATTCTATGTAAAATTGCTTTCATTGAATAGAATAAATATAGAAGACGAGATTTTTGTTGTTAATAATAAACAATGAAAAAGGGAACATTTGCATTTTGATGTAAATAAAAAAAAAGAAAAAGAAAAATTACATTCAAAATGTAGATTAGAATAAAAGGGGCATTTTGTTAAGTAAAAATGTAAATTACAATAAAAAGTATAGAAATAAAGATCACATTTTTATTGACCGTTTATAGGCAATAAAAGGAATATAAATAAAAGAGACAGTTTTATCGTCGTGTTATATATTGTGTAATACACTTCCATAGACGAGTTACCCGACTTGTGTATGTGATTGGGACGATAATTTTCACACATCGCCCAAGTGCACAAATTAGTTTATCATTTGCTTGATTGGTTGAAAACCCCACACGGGTGTTGGGATGAAAATTTACATACACTAATCCCAATATTTAGTTGTATGTTGATCGTTAGATCGACAGGCTGTGATGAGCGTTATTATTTAATTTTAACGCTTACACAGTGGAAATTACACTTTGGATGTAATGGATGACTTGATGATTATACTGTTATTGTCATATATATGATGTGTGTGAAATCCATATAATCCAAATTATATGGTAAATGTTTGAGTCGCATTTCGATTCAAGTGTTCTTTTAAATAAGACTATTTTTACATTAGAAATCCTTTTTATATAAAGTATATATATTTAAAAAAAATATAGATTTTTAATTAAGTATATGTTAAAACAAGGAATATTTGTAAAAGATAAAGATTTGTAAAATAAAGAATACTTCTCATTTAGAATCTTTTATATAAAGAATATTTTTATGATTATTTTAAAAGATGTTTTAAAGGGGTTACTAGCGTTTGCAATCATATTTTGTGATATGAAATAAATTGAGATGTGAAGTGGATTTACCGTGGGCGATGTTTTTAAACGACATCTATCCTTTAATCCAATTTGCATTGAATTTATTATTTGGAACTTATGAATCTATTTCATAGATTTAAAAAGACATTTTCTATAAATCAAGTTTTTCAACTAATATATTAAATAGGAATTAAGTGGAAATTCTATTGGTAATAATTGAGATGGGCTTCTGTAAAAGAAGACCGATATTATATATGGAATTTAAGAGGCTTTGCCGTTATTCCATTTATACTATGAGTCTGATACAGAAATCTATATCGATTATGTATTGATTGGATTTCTGTGGAATTCCATATTTTTAGAAATTGATTTATAGATTTTATTTTAAATATTTATCTTTGATAAAATTAATGAGAATCTTTTTAATTGAATATCTTATTAAAAAGAATATTCTGAGTTGGGATGTGACGAAATGTGTGATTTTCCAATATTTGTTTTTAATCCCAAATTACGCAAGTTATTCAGAAAGACCGGGTTTAACCCATTCTGAATAATCAACACGACGATCAAGAGTCGAAGACGAAGACGATGATTGAAGACCGAAGGTTTTCACATCGTTGGGATGATGATGACTGGTATCTTGAATTGGGATTGGCCTTCCAAGGCAAGGTATTTGGTAATGATCGTCCAAACGCATTTGGAGACCGACGGACACGATGTTTCACTCAGACCCAGAGCGGACTTGTAAATGGATTGCATGTCTGACATTGTATTCTTTTCTACTGTATTTGTTGAACGCTACTAATTATATATTTCTGTTTGGTGTTTAACACCCTTCTCTAAGACGTATGAGCTTGGAGGTTATATATATATTGGTAGATGATCAATGATATGGTAGAGTCTGACAATGTGGCATGCTAAGATGCAATTGATCAAGGCTTTGTTGAAAAGCAGGCCTTGTGGTTGATGATCAAAGCACAGTCTATTTAGGCATAGCTTTGTGTATATCGTGACTTCGCGAGCCTCACAGCCCGGTAGAGTCTAAAACGGGAGAAGGGAACGCAGGGAGTGCGCACGTTTCTTTCTAGCTAGAGTGGTGCCAGGGACCTACCAGCGCTGGCATTTATTCATTGTGGTTGTTGGATTTTTCGAGGCCTCGGGTTTATGCGGTCGCCACTGGCCGTAGTATAGGTCCAAAAGGACCGGGAAGCGTGTGTTCAGGCATAACCAATCCACAAAAGCAAGTGTGGACCGGCCCTGCAGGATCCAAGGGTTGGACAGAGTACCAATCCTGGGGCATTTGCTAGAGTGTCTCGAATCGGTAAGGATCTCCTCCCTAGCCTTGACTCAGATGGAAACCCAAATTTCCAATACGACATCACGCGGTTTTGATTGTATACTATATATGGCGACATAGTGGGATGGGGCACTCATGCCGTCTAGGATTGATACATTTACTTTGATGTATTTCATATTGGTTGCACACTATTATTATATACTACCGTGTTTATCGTATCAAGCATCTTTTGATCATTATAAGGTAAAACCCTATCCTCCGGTTTGCGTTGCATTGTGTGATGGGACTTGGGTCTTATAATGGTTTCATTTTTCTAAAAAGCATTGCGTTATTTTGACGTTTTACCTTATTTCATGCACTGGCAATCCATAGGAGAAAACCCGTTCCGCGAAAGTGGCGTGGTCCTGTGATTAGCCTTATTATATTATATAGGTTAAGTAGAATTCTCACACCAGTCCCACGACTGACCTGTAGTTTGTTTCACTTTGCAAACTCGGGTGCCCTCTTTCCACACGGGCAGTCGAGTAGCTTATTTGACAGATAGATAAAACAAGATCCTGGATTGAAGATTGAAGCTGTGGCCATAGTGTTGATAGCCTTCCACCGAGATTAGTTCCGCTGCAATGTATTCATTTATTGTAATTTATTCTTCCGCTGTAATTATTTTCCAATGTACTCTGATATGTATATTCTGTACTCTGATGTAACATTTATTATTGATGTTATAAAAGTCCGTGTTTTTGTTCTGATGTGTTGTATGCCCAAAGTTAAAGTATTCGTAGGTTTCCACCTTTTGGGTCAGACCTGTGTGGTTTATGGTTGATTCAAAGGGCGGGAATTTGCGGGTCTTTACAGTTGGTATCAGAGCTCAGGTTAGCTCAAATCTTTGGGGTACAACTCGTTAGAACTGAAAGGAAGACTCATCAGAGATTGGATCAGTAATATCCAATAAGAATACTCATTAGAGATAGGATCAGCAGTATCCTAGAATGAGTGAGCTCGTTAGAGATGGGGTTAGTAATGCCCTAGAACGAGTTAAGAGTTACGAATTTATAATTAACGTATTTTCGATATTTATAATCTATTCTTTGAAATATGATTTTTATAAATATAAAGTTATATATATTTTGAAAAGATAATCAACCATTAAAAATTAAAATTGAGATAGTTAATTTTACAATTTTTAGCTACGTTCCTTTTCGAGGACGAAAAGTTTTTAAGTGGGGGCGATTGTAACAACCCGCAAAATCAGAACCAATTTAAAATTTTATTTTAGAAAATTTTAATGAGTTTTGACAATATAAAATAATTTATTTAAATAATAATGATCACAAATTTGATTTAAATCGAAGTTAGAATGAATGATTTAATTTTAATTAACAAAAGAGTTAGAAATAACGCGGTAGTTTGAAAAGTCAAACTTGAACTTTGACTGACCGTACAGGATGCAAAATTTAACGAATTTTAGTGAAACCAAAAATATTAGAATCTATTTAAAAATATCTTTCTAACGAATCTGAAAAATTGAAATTTCATAGCGGAAATCAAAAGTTATGGCCAATTCAATTTTTAGAAAGGTCGTTGTAGAATATATAGGGCCCGAAAGGCTACTTTTCACATATACAGGAATTTGAACTCGAAACCACTTCCATTGAGTTCGGAATGACGTTTCTGCATTGAAAAACAGTAAACACTTATATATTTTGAGTTTCGAAAATTATTTGTTTAAAAATGTATTTTTAATATTAAATATATTGGCCTTAAAAATAGTCATTTTTCAAACGACCTCCGTTTTCGACGAAACCACTTTTGTTGGAACCGGAATGTCAAATTATTTCTAGGTTTCAATTTTCAGATTTTTTTCGAATTAATATGTGAGCGTGGCGAAATAAAATGTGTTTTGACTATTTACAGTTAAATTTAAACGCCTTAAAAATAGCCATTTTTCAAACAGTCTCAGAATTCGACGAAAATAATTTTGTTGGATTCGTATCGTCATAAGAAAGCTAAAAATATTTTTTTTAGAATTTTCTGAGGTCGTATGTGGCCCCGGCACATTTAAATGTATGGTAGGAATTAAATAATTAATTTAATATTGTATTTTCAATTAAAACCGAAAATAAAACGTGTAGACACCAGAATTGGACCTTGGGACATAGCCCATCGCGTTCAGAAGGCCTCAAAACGTTAAGATCGACAGTAAGCATGCCCAAATCCGAGAAAGTTCAAAAATCCACTTTATTTCACGAAATTCGGAATTTAATATTAAAATAATATAAAAATCCGAAAACCCTAACCCTAATACTGTTCATGGCAGCCGCCGCCCAGAAAATCGATGGCCAGAATTGCTCCAACTTCAAACGCTAATATCTCTCAATCCGTTCGTCGAAAATTGACGTATGACCTACCAAATCGAAGAGAATTCAGAGACCTTTCAATCTATACGGTTAAGATCGGATTTAGGTGCACGAATTTCACGAATTTTAGCCGAGAAAGGGCTGCGGTTTTTGTTGATTTGCGGGTCATAGGGGAGGCCGAGTTCAACGTGGTTGATGGTGTAGGTGGCTCTCGGCATGGCGGTGGCGGTGGTGGTGTTGGATCGAGGTTCGGTGGACTGGTGGGCCGCGCGCAAGGGGGAGGTTGAAGGTGGAAGATGGGTTAACGTGTTCGGCCGTGCGTGAGGAAGAAGGGTCCGATCCTTTTTTTTAATTATTTTATTATTTAATTATTTAAATTATCCGATGTTTAAAAATTCATAACTCTCTCATACGAGGTCCGTTTGACAAACCGTAAATTGCGTTGGAATCACAAAATTAAGAGCTTCGCGATGGCGCAGACCACACCTGATTCTGAGACAGTTGATTTTCAGCCAAAATTTGAGGTGAGAGTTCAAATCTTTATTATTTAATTAATTATTAATTTATTTTCCCACATTAAAATAATTGTATGATGATGATGATTTAGTTCTGAAATGTTTGGTATGTATGAATTATCGATTGTTGCTTGTGGTGTGCTTATTGTTCATGTTATGCTTAAGTCCGTCTTTAAATTGTATATGTTATTGAGTTTAAGTTGCAGTTGGAAAATAAAATCTAAATTTAGATTTAAAACATATTTTATTCAGATCTAGACGTTCTAATTTATTTTATTTTAATGTCATTTTCATTCTTCTGAAATGAACAAAGAAATGGAACGACAAATAAAACCTTATTTGTATTTGTTGATGTTACAATGGAATTTGAACGACAAATAAAGCGTACCCCTATTTGTTGATGCTACAATATAATCGGAATGACGAAAGAAAAAAAAAACTCTTTTTATTGGTTGATTTTACTATGGAATTTGAATGACAAATAGAATATTATTTTTTATTTGTTTTGTTTACAATAGACTATGAACAACGAATAAAATATATTTCTTTTTGTTTGCCTTAAAGGTTAACTAACAAAGTTCTCATTTTTGGTTGCATAAAAAGAAAACAAAAACTCTTAATTTTGTTGCATTAAAAGTTAATGAAACAAGAATTCATATTTTTGTCATTGAATAAAAATGAAACAAGAATTCATATTTTTGTCATTGAATAAAAAATGAAACAAGGATTCATATTTTTGTCATTGAATAAAGATGAAACAAAAATCCATACTTTTGTCATTGGGAAAAAAGAAAAAAAAGAAAAAAGAAGAAAAAGAAAATGAAAGAAAAAAAAAAGGGAAATTTTCCTTTTATTTGAATTAATGTGAAATATCAACTCAATGTTGATAGAAAAAGATTGTGTTTTGTTTGCATTTCTCAAACAGAAATGTACGAAGGAATAAAAAGATTGTATTTTGTTTGCATCCCTTGATGCGAACAAAATGACAAAATATAGATTTACATTTAAAATAAAAAGAATTATATTTTTCTTGCATTTCTCAATGCAAACAAAATGTTTAAATAAAAAGAGAATTATATTTTGGTTGCATCCCTTGACGCGAACAAAGTATTGAAATAAAGATTTACATTAAAATTTATATTTTTATTTGTGTTTTCGAGACACAAATGAACTTGAAACAAAACTTACTTTTTATTTTATTTTATTTATTTATTTACATTTCCTAATGTAAATATCACTTGAGAATAAAACTTACCTTTTTATTTATATTTTATAATGTAAATGTTACCTGAAAACTAAAACTTATTTTATTATTTGCATATTATAATGCAAATGAGTCTTGAAAACAAAACTTACATTTTTGTTAACATTTCATGATGTGAATATAACTTGATGATAAAGCTATTTTTATTATTTGCATACTATAATGAAAATAAAACTTGAAAATAAAATTTACATTTTTATTTGCACTTTATAATACGAATATAACATTGAAAATAAAACTTACCTTTTCATTTGCATTTTATAATGCAAATACAACATAAGGATAGAACCTACCTTTTATATGCAATTTACAATGTAAAATAAAAAGTACATTTTTTATATGTAATTAGAAAGGGGATTTGCGATAAAAAAATAAACTTACATTTTTATATGTAATTTATGATGGGATATATAATTGTAAAATAAAGTTTACATTTTTATATGTAGTAAAAAAATTGAAAATTCGCATTGATATTAAAATAGCACTTTTGTAAAGATATTGCATTACAATAAACAGATAATTTTTGTCGCTTTTTCTTTTAGAATTAAAACATATTTTGTCACCCTTTTCTTTTTAACATAAAAAGGGTCATTTTGTCGCTTCTTCTTTTTAACATTAAAAGAACATTTTTATGTCATGTTTCTTTTTAGCATTACAAAAGAAGCATCTTTGTTGTTTTTCCTTTTAGTAATAAAAAGAACATTTTGCTTTCGTTTCTTATGATAATATTTTATCGTCATTTTGAATGCGGTAAACATAGAATTGTTAATGTTGAATATTTTATCGTCATTTTGAATGCGGTAAAAATAGAATTGTTAATGTTGAATATTTTATCCTCATTTTGAATGCGGTAAAAATAGAATTGTTAATGTTGAATATTTTATCGTCATTTTGAATGCGGTAAAAATAGAATTGTTAATGTTGAATATTTTATCGTCATTTTGAATGCGGTGAAAATAGAATGGTTAATGTTGTCATTTTTATCGACATTTTTGGTGCGATAAAAATAGACAATGTTAGTGATTCATTTTTATCGACATTTTTGATGCGATAAAAATAGATAATGTTAGTGATTCATTTTTTTTTTTATCGACATTTTTGGTGCGATAAAAATAGACAATGTTAGTGGTTCATTTTTATCGGCATTTTTGATGCGATAAAAATAGCAATGTTAATTTTACATTTTTATCATCATTTTAGATGTAATAAAAAGAATATATTTTTGTGTTACATTTTATTGTCTTTCTAGAGACAATAAAAAGCATAAAATTAAAGAATTACAATTCTATGTAAAATTGCTTTCATTGAAAAGAATAAATATAGAAGACGAGATTTTTGTTGTTAATAATAAACAATGAAAAAGGGAACATTTACATTTTGATGTAAATAAAAAAAAAGAAAAAGAAAAATTACATTCAAAATGTAGATTAGAATAAAAGGGGCATTTTGTTAAGTAAAAATGTAAATTACAATAAAAAGTATAGAAATAAAGATCACATTTTTATTGACCGTTTATAGGCAATAAAAGGAATATAAATAAAAGAGACAGTTTTATCGTCGTGTTATATATTGTGTAATACACTTCCATAGACGAGTTACCCGACTTGTGTATGTGATTGGGACGATAATTTTCACACATCGCCCAAGTGCACAAATTAGTTTATCATTTGCTTGATTGGTTGAAAACCCCACACGGGTGTTGGGATGAAAATTTACATACACTAATCCCAATATTTAGTTGTATGTTGATCGTTAGATCGACAGGCTGTGATGAGCGTTATTATTTAATTTTAACGCTTACACAGTGGAAATTACACTTTGGATGTAATGGATGACTTGATGATTATACTGTTATTGTCATATATATGATGTGTGTGAAATCCATATAATCCAAATTATATGGTAAATGTTTGAGTCGCATTTCGATTCAAGTGTTCTTTTAAATAAGACTATTTTTACATTAGAAATCCTTTTTATATAAAGTATATATATTTAAAAAAAATATAGATTTTTAATTAAGTATATGTTAAAACAAGGAATATTTGTAAAAGATAAAGATTTGTAAAATAAAGAATACTTCTCATTTAGAATCTTTTATATAAAGAATATTTTTATGATTATTTTAAAAGATGTTTTAAAGGGGTTACTAGCGTTTGCAATCATATTTTGTGATATGAAATAAATTGAGATGTGAAGTGGATTTACCATGGGCGATGTTTTTAAACGACATCTATCCTTTAATCCAATTTGCATTGAATTTATTATTTGGAACTTATGAATCTATTTCATAGATTTAAAAAGACATTTTCTATAAATCAAGTTTTTCAACTAATATATTAAATAGGAATTAAGTGGAAATTCTATTGGTAATAATTGAGATGGGCTTCTGTAAAAGAAGACCGATATTATATATGGAATTTAAGAGGCTTTGCCGTTATTCCATTTATACTATTAGTCTGATACAGAAATCTATATCGATTATGTATTGATTGGATTTCTGTGGAATTCCATATTTTTAGAAATTGATTTATAGATTTTATTTTAAATATTTATCTTTGATAAAATTAATGAGAATCTTTTTAATTGAATATCTTATTAAAAAGAATATTCTGAGTTGGGATGTGACGAAATGTGTGATTTTCCAATATTTGTTTTTAATCCCAAATTACGCAAGTTATTCAGAAAGACCGGGTTTAACCCATTCTGAATAATCAACACGACGATCAAGAGTCGAAGACGAAGACGATGATTGAAGACCGAAGGTTTTCACATCGTTGGGATGATGATGACTGGTATCTTGAATTGGGATTGGCCTTCCAAGGCAAGGTATTTGGTAATGATCGTCCAAACGCATTTGGAGACCGACGGACACGATGTTTCACTCAGACCCAGAGCGGACTTGTAAATGGATTGCGTGTCTGACATTGTATTCTTTTCTACTGTATTTGTTGAACGCTACTAATTATATATTTCTGTTTGGTGTTTAACACCCTTCTCTAAGACGTATGAGCTTGGAGGTTATATATATATTGGTAGATGATCAATGATATGGTAGAGTCTGACAATGTGGCATGCTAAGATGCAATTGATCAAGGCTTTGTTGAAAAGCAGGCCTTGTGGTTGATGATCAAAGCACAGTCTATTTAGGCATAGCTTTGTGTATATCGTGACTTCGCGAGCCTCACAGCCCGGTAGAGTCTAAAACGGGAGAAGGGAACGCAGGGAGTGCGCACGTTTCTTTATAGCTAGAGTGGTGCCAGGGACCTACCAGCGCTGGCATTTATTCATTGTGGTTGTTGGATTTTTCGAGGCCTCGGGTTTATGCGGTCGCCGCTGGCCGTAGTATAGGTCCAAAAGGACCGGGAAGCGTGTGTTCAGGCATAACCAATCCACAAAAGCAAGTGTGGACCGGCCCTGCAGGATCCAAGGGTTGGACAGAGTACCAATCCTGGGGCATTTGCTAGAGTGTCTCGAATCGGTAAGGATCTCCTCCCTAGCCTTGACTCAGATGGAAACCCAAATTTCCAATACGACATCACGCGGTTTTGATTGTATACTATATATGGCGACATAGTGGGATGGGGCACTCATGCCGTCTAGGATTGATACATTTACTTTGATGTATTTCATATTGGTTGCACACTATTATTATATACTACCGTGTTTATCGTATCAAGCATCTTTTGATCATTATAAGGTAAAACCCTATCCTCCGGTTTGCGTTGCATTGTGTGATGGGACTTGGGTCTTATAATGGTTTCATTTTTCTAAAAAGCATTGCGTTATTTTGACGTTTTACCTTATTTCATGCACTGGCAATCCATAGGAGAAAACCCGTTCCGCGAAAGTGGCGTGGTCCTGTGATTAGCCTTATTATATTATATAGGTTAAGTAGAATTCTCACACCAGTCCCACGACTGACCTGTAGTTTGTTTCACTTTGCAAACTCGGGTGCCCTCTTTCCACACGGGCAGTCGAGTAGCTTATTTGACAGATAGATAAAACAAGATCCTGGATTGAAGATTGAAGCTGTGGCCATAGTGTTGATAGCCTTCCACCGAGATTAGTTCCGCTGCAATGTATTCATTTATTGTAATTTATTCTTCCGCTGTAATTATTTTCCAATGTACTCTGATATGTATATTCTGTACTCTGATGTAACATTTATTATTGATGTTATAAAAGTCCGTGTTTTTGTTCTGATGTGTTGTATGCCCAAAGTTAAAGTATTCGTAGGTTTCCACCTTTTGGGTCAGACCTGTGTGGTTTATGGTCGATTCAAAGGGCGGGAATTTGCGGGTCTTTACAGTTGTCCAGTCCCAGGACAACGTATATGGAAGAAGGTCTGACAGAGTATATCCAATGGATCGCGTAAGTTGATCTGTTCAAACGTATTCACGTTTGGTGGCGGAGGAATTCGTTTCTCTTAGTTGTATACCCGTGTTATTTTTGGATAAGTCAATTTGTGATTTGGCGGGTATGACAATGTGGCATTCAAAGTGAATGGTGATCAGATGTTCTGAAGATAGACGTAACTTCTAGCCTCACACCAGGAAGTAACAAAAGTTGGGCTAGGCAGCATGGCTAGTTGGGTCATTCCCAAGCAGGGTGTATTGTCACCGATCTAGAGAATATTCATATTTATACTTCTTTTTGATTCTGTATCTTCGGATGACGGTTTGATGGCCTATAACCGTGGTGGTAATATATTCGCGACACTCAAGCTAAATGAGTGAGCGGTCATGTGTGGCCGGGTTGCAAGACGTTCTTGTTGAACCCTGAGTGTATCACCTCTAGAGTACACTGATCAGAAGGTGCTTGTAACAACCCGTAAAATCTGGGCCAGTTTAAAATTTTTATTTTGGCAATTTTAGCGAATTTTGAATATTTAAAATAGATTATTTTAAATAATATCGACGAGGAATTTATTTTGAATAGAATTCGAACGTATATATTATATACGACGTCGTTAGAATATATAATAATTATATATAATTATAAATAGAATTGAAAATGGCGCGGTAGTTCGATAATTCGATTTCAAACTTCAATTGAATGTACCGGGTGCAAAACAATCCGGATTTTAGTGAAACCAAAAATGATAGGATCTATTTGATAGTATCTTTCCAACGAATCCGAATAATCAAATTTTCATAGCGGGAATCAAAAGATATGTCCAGTTGAAAATTCTGAATAGTCGCTATGGAATTCAAGCCCTTAAAAAATGGACATTTTGCAAATGACCTCGGATTTCGACGAAACCAGTTTTGTTGGGTCCGTGATGTTAAGTTATTGCTAGATTCCAAATTTCATAATTTTTCGAATCAGTATGTGAGCGTGGCAAAGGAAAACGCGTTTGACCAGTTTCAGTTGATTTTAATCGACTGGAAATTGGCCATTTTTCATACGGTCTCAGAATTCAACGAAACTAGTTTTGTTAGGACCGTATCGTCAATACGAAGCTAGAAAATATTTTTCGAGAATTTTTAGAGTTAGTATGTGACCCCGGTAATTTGAAATGTACGTTTAAAATTCAATATAGCGATTTAAATGTAAATTTAACGGAAATTGATTCAAACAGTCGAATCAGCCCACGTGGCATATCCCATTGTGTTCGGAACGGGGGTGAAACGCTATGGACGACAGGCGGTGGGCCTCGTTTAGAGGTCATGTGTAAAAGTCAACTTTTAGAAATAAAAAAAAAAAATAAAAAAAAAAAATATCCCTCTCTCTCCTATATTTCTGGCCCCCCCCCCCCTTTGTTCGTTTCATTTCGATCCAATATAAAAAAAAAAAAAAAAAAAGGGAAAAGAGGGCTCGACGGAGGACCGATCGCCCCGTCGCCAGTGGCCCTGGCGCCGCCACCAGGAGGCCGACCTCCCCCACTTCGACGACGACGAAGACCCCCCGGAGCAACCCTCGACACCCCGAGGACGAAGCAACCCTTCCGCGACACCTCCAGGAACGCCACCTCGAGCCGCCGACTTTTCCTCCTCCCCTTCGCCAGATCGGTGAGACTTTATTTTACTTTTATTTTTATTTTTATTTTTGTTTTGTTTTATAAAAACTGATTTATACGAATTTAAAAATTGATTTTAAGGTTGCAAAAAAAAAAAAACTGTTTTTTTTTTTTTTTTTAAATAATTTAAAAACTTTTTTTTTTTGAAATGAAAACTGTTTTGTTTTTAAAGGAATTTAAAAACAGAAAAGAATTTTATTTGTAGTGTAAAACCAGAATTGTATTTATAATTTAAAAACTGATTTTTTTTACAAAGTAAAAACTGATTTTATATGATTTTAAAAACTGATTTTATTTTAAAAGGTTTAATCTTTTAATAAAAAAGATTGTTTTGAAAACATATATGAAATTGTTTTGAAAATATATGTTGTTTTTAAAAATAAAAACAACTTTGTTTTTAAACAAAAGATATGAACTTTAAAAATGAAAAGGCGTGTTCTTTGAAAGTGAAAAGGCGAAATCTTTATTTTAGAAAAGGCAAAATCTTTAGGTGGAAAATAGCGTGATAAAAATATAATTTTTATCTATATAACATAGTAATAAAAATTCGATTTTTATCTGTTGAAAGGCAAAGTAAAAATAGAATTTTTATATATTGAACTTCGATAGAAAAATAGAATTTTTATATATTGAACATCAAAGTAAAAATTCGATTTTTATATATTGAATAGCATAGTAAAAATTCGATTTTTATATATTGAACTTTGAAATAAAAATTCGATTTTTATATATAGAACTTTGAAGTAAAATCTCGATTTTTACATATGTAGTGAAAGCGGACAACGAAGGTGACAATAAGGCGAAACGACGAAGACTTCTGCAAAGGAAGAGCCGTGGAGCTAGGATAGCTATATGTGAGAATTTCTCACCTTTCAATTTATTTTTCTAGTTATATATATATATACTAGGATGCAGACGGTGCTTAGAAGCACCCGACACCCGTCCACATACCATGGACTTGTTTGTTTGGATGTTTGGTGATTGATTGAGATATTGGTTTGAATGTGGTTTGTGGTGTGAATAATCGAATCGATAAATTGGTTAGGATTAGATGTGCGCCGTTATAAGGCGAAGGAGTAAGGCTAGGTTAGACTCTTACTCCAAATTTTGTGGTTTGCATAACTAATTTATTTGATTGATGTGTGAATGGCGTGGGCCTTCACTAGACCGGGGATAAGGCTAGGCCTTGTCCCGTTTCTAGTATCGTGCCGTTATGCCGCCGAAATTTTCTAAAACGTGTTAGAAAAATAAAAATATCATTTTATTTAAAGAATGAACTTAATAGAAATTCATATGTTGGAATAAAATGTTTTATCGTTAAAAATATAATTTTTAACGTGAATGTGAATAAATAAATATTCATTTACAAACCGAACGGTTTGTTTATGTACACCTATTTGAATGACATTGATTGGGACGATAAATTTTACACATCGCCCAACTGCACGAATAAAATCTGTGTTTGATTGTTTGAAACCCCACACGGGTGTTGGGATGAAATTTGAAGTTCACTCATCCTGATTGATTAAATATGTCGATCGAATGATTGACAGGCTGTTATAAGCGTTGAATATATACATTTGATGCTTATACAGTGTAGTGCACTTTGGTTGATGGTTGATTATTTTCAAGGCTATTATATACATGTGTTGTATGCAAATCCATATAATTAATTTTATATGGTAATTGATTGGGCCTCATTCCAGTTTTGAAAAAGAAATATTTGAAAAAGAAATATTTGAAATAGAATATTTGAAAATAGAAATTTATGAAGCCGTGTTGATTAGATTGACGCCATTTTGACGTGAACGATATTTATATCAATTTTAAACGATTTCGAAATGAATTGAATTGAAAACGATTTCGAAATGAATTGAATTGAAAACGATTTCGAAATGAATTGAATTGAAAACGATTTCGAAATGAATTGAATTGAAAACGATTTCGAAATGAATTGAATTGAAAACGATTTCGAAATGAATTGAATTGAAAACGATTTCGAAATGAATTGAATTGAAAACGATTTCGAAATGAATTGAATTGAAAACGATTTCGAAATGAATTGAATTGAAAACGATTTCGAAATGAATTGAATTGAAAACGATTTCGAATTGAATTGAAAACAAATTGAAATGAATTCAAATTGAATTGAAATTTGAATTGAATAGAAATGAATTTTAAAACGAATTTATAAAGAAGAATTCAATTTTGATTTGAATTGAAAAGGAAGTTGAAATTGTTTTTGAAACGAATTCAAAACTATTTATATAATTCGTTTTAAAATAGAAATCGATGAAATATATATTATATATATTATATATATAATATAATGGCCTGAATAGAACGCGCC
The DNA here is from genome assembly GCA_030737875.1 of Allium sativum. Classification (NCBI taxonomy): domain Eukaryota; kingdom Viridiplantae; phylum Streptophyta; class Magnoliopsida; order Asparagales; family Amaryllidaceae; genus Allium; species Allium sativum. The sequence continues at coordinate 807,288,136 of CM060921.1, read as the reverse complement.
GCGCCGCGGCAGTTCGCGAATTTCGACCATTTATTTAAAACGGACATTACGGGAGATCCGACCGTCGGATTCTCCTAAAACCGGAACCGTTGGGTTCGTATCGAAAAGAGCTTTCTAATGAATGTTAGAAATTTGAAATCTAACGGTTGGATTTGGAGATACGTCCAAATCAAATTCGAAAAAGGTCGCTGTAAGTGCAGTTCGATGGCCGTTGTTGGAAATCGACTGTACGGGCCTTGATAAAATTATTAAAAATAGTAATAATTTGTGTAAAATCATAAGAAATGATTTGTGAAAGTTTGGGATGAAAAACTCCATATTTGAAAAGATAAAAATAGATTTTTATCGAAATGAACTAGTTTTGAACTAGAATTATAATTCTATTTATTTTTAAATAAATAAATTGAATTTGAAATGGTTTTGAAAATAACCAAAATTTCCAATGATTGCATTGGAGTGGATTTGAATCGAAATTGTCTTCGGAATATTTCGATGTTGGAATTTGTGATTATACGGATGTTGTTACGAAAATTTGAAAGATATATATTTATATCGTTATTTCCAATACGACATTTGTTAATCGTAGAATTTGATATTGAATATAAGCCGATATATTTTCTATTCAGAGCCTTATATTGAATATCAAATGGGATTTGGGTTTGTCGTGAATGGTGTCTTCACTAACACTGTTCTTGAACCCAGTTGAGAAAAGATTAAATCTTTTTATTTAGATTTAATGAAGTGTACCAATTAAATAATATTTAATTGGAATTGAATTGATATTGATTTTTGGGTTTATCGTGAACAGTGTTTTAAATAACACTTGTTCTTTAACCCGATAATTAATGAATGTGATTTGGGTTTGTCGTGAATGGTGTCTTCACTAACACTGTTCTTGAACCCAGTTGAGAAAAGATTAAATCTTTTTATTTAGATTTAATGAAGTGTACCAATTAAATGATATTTAATTGGAATTGAATTGATATTGATTTTTGGGTTTATCGTGAACAGTGTTTTAAATAACACTCGTTCTTTAACCCGATAATTAATGGAATGATTTTTGGGTTTATCGTGAACAGTGTTTTTAAATAACACTCGTTCTTTAACCCGATAATTAATGGAATGTGACTTTGGGTTTATCGCGAACCGTGTTTTTAGATGACACTGATTCTTTAACCCAGTCACAGATTAAAACTAAGTGGAGTTTTAATGAATCTTTAATTAGATTGAAAAGATCGAGAATGGAGTATCACCAGTTTTGCTCCAGGCGATAGTTAAATCTTTAATTAGATTTGAATGTAAAATTTAGAAACTAACTGTCGGTTGGCCAAGCAGAATGGTTTTCTGGGTATTGATCTGATGTTGGTTTCGGCCTTCGGGGTTAATATTTGGGGAATTATTCTCTTGATTAATTTACGGTTAGTGACTAATGAATTGGAATGAGGCGTATGTTGTGTTTGTGTAACACTTATTTAAAATATACGCGAGTTATTCGGAAAGACCGGGTTCATCCCATTCTGAATAACTGATACGACGATAAGTCGAAGATGAAGACGATGGTAGAAGACCGGAGGTCTTCACGTCGTTTGGGTGATAACTGATGATCTTGATTGGGCTGTACACCCAAGAAGATGGAAACAGTTAGTGATCGTCCAGACGTACTTGGAGATCGATGGATATGCGGGGTACTAGGTGCCTCCGGTTTCGTTCAGACCCAGAACGGACTTGTAAATGGACTGTGTGTCTGACATCGGATTTCATTCTGTGTGACTGATATCGGTTGCATAGGATGGTTTGCCTGTGTGGCATGCTAAGATGCAAATGATCAAGGCTTCTGTTGAAAAGCAAAGTCTTGTGGTGATGATCAAAGCACGGCCTTTGTGGCGTAGCTTTGTGTAACGTTTACCTCGCGTGTTTCACACCAGGTATGAACCAAAAACGGGAGACGGACCTCAGGGAGGACTTGCGTTTCTTTCTAGCTAGAAGTGGCGTCAGTGGTTTTACACGCCCTGACGAGTTTGACTTATGTGGTTGTTGCTGTTGCGAGGCGCCTCGGTTATATCGGTTTCGGCCGAATGCATTCTGGTCGGCTGACGGACCAGACTTACACCCCATAGGGTGGGGAGACGTATTGTTCAGGCATAATAATCCACTCCGTGTGGACCGGCCCTGACGATCCAAGGGGCAGTTGCGGCTGTTCCTGAGGGGCGGGCTAGAGCGTCTCGAATCGGTTGAGGACTATCTTTTGCCTCGGTTCATAGATGGAAATCCAATTTCCAAATACGTGACATTTGCGGTTTTATTTGTAAACCTATATATGGCGACATAGTGGCATGGGACGCTCATGCCGCCTATGATTGATACTTATGATTTGAAGTTGTTTTATACACTTATAATAGTATCAAATGATTTGTTTTAAAACGTATCAAGCATCCTTTGGCTGTTATAAGGGAAAACCCTATCCTCGACTGCGTTGCATTGTGTGATGGGACCTGGGTCTTATATCAGCTTCATTTTTCTTTATTTAGCATTGCGCTGTTTGTTTCATGCACTGGTATTCTTGGGAGGAAACCCGTTCCGTATTATACGGCGTGGTCCCTTGATTTACCTAATGATTTAAAATAAAGATTAATAACTGTTTTAGTTCTCACACCAGTCACATGACTGACCTGGAGTTTATTGTTTTAACCTAAACTCTGGGTGCCCTTATTTTGACACGGGCAGCTAGTAGTTTTGGTTTTGCAGATTTATATTCACAGGATCCTGGTTTACAGCTGGAATGATATCCGGAAAGCTTTGTATCCGTATATCTCTTCTAGTTGTGTATTGTATTATTTTCCGCTGCTATGTATTTAAATGTAATTTAAATCTCTGATATTTCTATGTAATATTCATTTATACTCTGTATATTCTTGTAATCTGATGCATTGTTGTAATATACAGTGAAATGTCTTTTTATATGCGTTCTATTTTGTCGTGTTCTCAAACGATAGGGCGTTTCGAACGGTCTGGGTCGGTTTAGCGACTGGTTCGGACCGAGCGAGATTCCTTGCCGTCACATTTGGTATCAGAGCTTTGGTTTACAAAGCTAGAGAACCAGACACATTAGAACCATACGAAAGAATTCATCAGATATTGGGTTAGCAATATCCAATGAGAATGACTCGTTAGAGATGGGATCAGTAGTATCCTAGAACGAGTGTGAAGAGTAAATTTTTAAAGTGAAAACAAATTTTTGTTTTGAAAATTTAAATCAATTATTCGTATTTGATTATTTATTTATATTGACGTGGACAATCCAGTATATATAGATTTTGCGTATACGTCTGATCCGCGTGTATTCGAAATTTTAATATACTGGATAGATATAGAATTATACTCTAGTCGCCCGGGGGTGATTCTGATGATTGATATATCATCATCAGAGTTTATATCCGAGTGACGAACGTGTAATATTTATATATTTCCTATTGACTGGTGTGAGAACCAAAAATTAGATAGGGCTTATTGTTGTGATTTGGCATCAAAAATCTGATTTTTGACTATATATCAAAGTTATGAATTTCAAATGATAATTTACTAATTGATTGATGTTTGTTGTTGTTTGTTTAATTGTTTGATAATTTAGAACCATTTAGCCTAATTGTATCAAATATTGAACTATATTGAAAATTGGTCGCATTTGCTTGCATATACATATACTTACATTGAACAGGTCATAGCAAGGAGGCTAGAGCCAGAGAATAAAATTTGTTTGCCCGACAAATAGGTACATGTTTACTACATAATTTACCGTTTTGTTTGGGTGATGATGATTTTGTGAGCCTATTGGCTAGCCGCTTGGCTTTTTCTTTTTCTTTTTGAGATCTGAAGGACCGGGGAAGCTATTTGAAATTCCCCGATGCTCCCGGTGCAGGAGAGGTTATGGCGAAATTTTTCGAAAATTTAGGGTGTTAGCCAAATTTTTGAAATTTTGAAAATTCTCAGAAACTGAAAAGTTGGAGAATGGAAGCCAGATCGAACGTAGAGTTGATTAATCAAACCACTTTCGACTTTGTTCCTTTTCGGGGACGAAAAGTTTTAAGTGGGGGAGATTGTAACAACCCGTAAAATCTGGGCCAGTTTAAAATTTTTATTTTGGCAATTTTAGCGAATTTTGAATATTTAAAATAGATTATTTTAAATAATATCGACGAGGAATTTATTTTGAATAGAATTCGAACGTATATATTATATACGACGTCGTTAGAATATATAATAATTATATATAATTATAAATAGAATTGAAAATGGCGCGGTAGTTCGATAATTCGATTTCAAACTTCAATTGAATGTACCGGGTGCAAAACAATCCGGATTTTAGTGAAACCAAAAATGATAGGATCTATTTGATAGTATCTTTCCAACGAATCCGAATAATCAAATTTTCATAGCGGGAATCAAAAGATATGTCCAGTTGAAAATTCTGAATAGTCGCTATGGAATTCAAGCCCTTAAAAAATGGACATTTTGCAAATGACCTCGGATTTCGACGAAACCAGTTTTGTTGGGTCCGTGATGTTAAGTTATTGCTAGATTCCAAATTTCATAATTTTTCGAATCAGTATGTGAGCGTGGCAAAGGAAAACGCGTTTGACCAGTTTCAGTTGATTTTAATCGACTGGAAATTGGCCATTTTTCATACGGTCTCAGAATTCAACGAAACTAGTTTTGTTAGGACCGTATCGTCAATACGAAGCTAGAAAATATTTTTCGAGAATTTTTAGAGTTAGTATGTGACCCCGGTAATTTGAAATGTACGTTTAAAATTCAATATAGCGATTTAAATGTAAATTTAACGGAAATTGATTCAAACAGTCGAATCGGCCCACGTGGCATATCCCATTGTGTTCGGAACGGGGGTGAAACGCTATGGACGACAGGCGGTGGGCCTCGTTTAGAGGTCATGTGTAAAAGTCAACTTTTAGAAATAAAAAAAAAAATAAAAAAAATATATAATAAAAAAAATAAATATCCCTCTCTCTCCTATATTTCTGCCCCCCCCCCCTTTGTTCGTTTCATTTCGATCCAATATAAAAAAAAAAAAGGGGAAAAGAGGGCTCGACGGAGGACCGATCGCCCCGTCGCCAGTGGCCCTGGCGCCGCCACCAGGAGGCCGACCTCCCCCACTTCGACGACGACGAAGACCCCCCGGAGCAACCCTCGACACCCCGAGGACGAAGCAACCCTTCCGCGACACCTCCAGGAACGCCACCTCGAGCCGCCGACTTTTCCTCCTCCCCTTCGCCAGATCGGTGAGACTTTATTTTACTTTTATTTTTATTTTTATTTTTGTTTTGTTTTATAAAAACTGATTTATACGAATTTAAAAATTGATTTTAAGGTTGCAAAAAAAAAAACTGTTTTTTTTTTTTTTTAAATAATTTAAAAACTTTTTTTTTTGAAATGAAAACTGTTTTGTTTTTAAAGGAATTTAAAAACAGAAAAGAATTTTATTTGTAGTGTAAAACCAGAATTGTATTTATAATTTAAAAACTGATTTTTTTTACAAAGTAAAAACTGATTTTATATGATTTTAAAAACTGATTTTATTTTAAAAGGTTTAATCTTTTAATAAAAAAGATTGTTTTGAAAACATATATGAAATTGTTTTGAAAATATATGTTGTTTTTAAAAATAAAAACAACTTTGTTTTTAAACAAAAGATATGAACTTTAAAAATGAAAAGGCGAGTTCTTTAAAAATGAAAAGGCGTGTTCTTTGAAAGTGAAAAGGCGAAATCTTTATTTTAGAAAAGGCAAAATCTTTAGGTGGAAAATAGCGTGATAAAAATATAATTTTTATCTATATAACATAGTAATAAAAATTCGATTTTTATCTGTTGAAAGGCAAAGTAAAAATAGAATTTTTATATATTGAACTTCGATAGAAAAATAGAATTTTTATATATTGAACATCAAAGTAAAAATTCGATTTTTATATATTGAATAGCATAGTAAAAATTCGATTTTTATATATTGAACTTTGAAATAAAAATTCGATTTTTATATATAGAACTTTGAAGTAAAATCTCGATTTTTACATATGTAGTGAAAGCGGACAACGAAGGTGACAATAAGGCGAAACGACGAAGACTTCTGCAAAGGAAGAGCCGTGGAGCTAGGATAGCTATATGTGAGAATTTCTCACCTTTCAATTTATTTTTCTAGTTATATATATATATACTAGGATGCAGACGGTGCTTAGAAGCACCCGACACCCGTCCACATACCATGGACTTGTTTGTTTGGATGTTTGGTGATTGATTGAGATATTGGTTTGAATGTGGTTTGTGGTGTGAATAATCGAATCGATAAATTGGTTAGGATTAGACGTGCGCCGTTATAAGGCGAAGGAGTAAGGCTAGGTTAGACTCTTACTCCAAATTTTGTGGTTTGCATAACTAATTTATTTGATTGATGTGTGAATGGCGTGGGCCTTCACTAGACCGGGGATAAGGCTAGGCCTTGTCCCGTTTCTAGTATCGTGCCGTTATGCCGCCGAAATTTTCTAAAACGTGTTAGAAAAATAAAAATATCATTTTATTTAAAGAATGAACTTAATAGAAATTCATATGTTGGAATAAAATGTTTTATCGTTAAAAATATAATTTTTAACGTGAATGTGAATAAATAAATATTCATTTACAAACCGAACGGTTTGTTTATGTACACCTATTTGAATGACATTGATTGGGACGATAAATTTTACACATCGCCCAACTGCACGAATAAAATCTGTGTTTGATTGTTTGAAACCCCACACGGGTGTTGGGATGAAATTTGAAGTTCACTCATCCTGATTGATTAAATATGTCGATCGATTGATTGACAGGCTGTTATAAGCGTTGAATATATACATTTGATGCTTATACAGTGTAGTGCACTTTGGTTGATGGTTGATTATTTTCAAGGCTATTATATACATGTGTTGTATGCAAATCCATATAATTAATTTTATATGGTAATTGATTGGGCCTCATTCCAGTTTTGAAAAAGAAATATTTGAAAAAGAAATATTTGAAATAGAATATTTGAAAATAGAAATTTATGAAGCCGTGTTGATTAGATTGACGCCATTTTGACGTGAACGATATTTATATCAATTTTAAACGATTTCGAAATGAATTGAATTGAAAACGATTTCGAAATGAATTGAATTGAAAACGATTTCGAAATGAATTGAATTGAAAACGATTTCGAAATGAATTGAATTGAAAACGATTTCGAAATGAATTGAATTGAAAACGATTTCGAAATGAATTGAATTGAAAACGATTTCGAAATGAATTGAATTGAAAACGATTTCGAAATGAATTGAATTGAAAACGATTTCGAAATGAATTGAATTGAAAACGATTTCGAAATGAATTGAATTGAAAACGATTTCGAAATGAATTGAATTGAAAACGATTTCGAATTGAATTGAAAACAAATTGAAATGAATTCAAATTGAATTGAAATTTGAATTGAATAGAAATGAATTTTAAAACGAATTTATAAAGAAGAATTCAATTTTGATTTGAATTGAAAAGGAAGTTGAAATTGTTTTTGAAACGAATTCAAAACTATTTATATAATTCGTTTTAAAATAGAAATCGATGAAATATATATTATATATATTATATATATAATATAATGGCCTGAATAGAACGCGCCGCGCCGCGGCAGTTCGCGAATTTCGACCATTTATTTAAAACGGACATTACGGGAGATCCGACCGTCGGATTCTCCTAAAACCGGAACCGTTGGGTTCGTATCGAAAAGAGCTTTCTAATGAATGTTAGAAATTTGAAATCTAACGGTTGGATTTGGAGATATGTCCAAATCAAATTCGAAAAAGGTCGCTGTAAGTGCAGTTCGATGGCCGTTGTTGGAAATCGACTGTACGGGCCTTGATAAAATTATTAAAAATAGTAATAATTTGTGTAAAATCATAAGAAATGATTTGTGAAAGTTTGGGATGAAAAACTCCATATTTGAAAAGATAAAAATAGATTTTTATCGAAATGAACTAGTTTTGAACTAGAATTATAATTCTATTTATTTTTAAATAAATAAATTGAATTTGAAATGGTTTTGAAAATAACCAAAATTTCCAATGATTGCATTGGAGTGGATTTGAATCGAAATTGTCTTCGGAATATTTCGATGTTGGAATTTGTGATTATACGGATGTTGTTACGAAAATTTGAAAGATATATATTTATATCGTTATTTCCAATACGACATTTGTTAATCGTAGAATTTGATATTGAATATAAGCCGATATATTTTCTATTCAGAGCCTTATATTGAATATCAAATGGGATTTGGGTTTGTCGTGAATGGTGTCTTCACTAACACTGTTCTTGAACCCAGTTGAGAAAAGATTAAATCTTTTTATTTAGATTTAATGAAGTGTACCAATTAAATAATATTTAATTGGAATTGAATTGATATTGATTTTTGGGTTTATCGTGAACAGTGTTTTAAATAACACTTGTTCTTTAACCCGATAATTAATGAATGTGATTTGGGTTTGTCGTGAATGGTGTCTTCACTAACACTGTTCTTGAACCCAGTTGAGAAAAGATTAAATCTTTTTATTTAGATTTAATGAAGTGTACCAATTAAATGATATTTAATTGGAATTGAATTGATATTGATTTTTGGGTTTATCGTGAACAGTGTTTTAAATAACACTCGTTCTTTAACCCGATAATTAATGGAATGATTTTTGGGTTTATCGTGAACAGTGTTTTTAAATAACACTCGTTCTTTAACCCGATAATTAATGGAATGTGACTTTGGGTTTATCGCGAACCGTGTTTTTAGATGACACTGATTCTTTAACCCAGTCACAGATTAAAACTAAGTGGAGTTTTAATGAATCTTTAATTAGATTGAAAAGATCGAGAATGGAGTATCACCAGTTTTGCTCCAGGCGATAGTTAAATCTTTAATTAGATTTGAATGTAAAATTTAGAAACTAACTGTCGGTTGGCCAAGCAGAATGGTTTTCTGGGTATTGATCTGATGTTGGTTTCGGCCTTCGGGGTTAATATTTGGGGAATTATTCTCTTGATTAATTTACGGTTAGTGACTAATGAATTGGAATGAGGCGTATGTTGTGTTTGTGTAACACTTATTTAAAATATACGCGAGTTATTCGGAAAGACCGGGTTCATCCCATTCTGAATAACTGATACGACGATAAGTCGAAGATGAAGACGATGGTAGAAGACCGGAGGTCTTCACGTCGTTTGGGTGATAACTGATGATCTTGATTGGGCTGTACACCCAAGAAGATGGAAACAGTTAGTGATCGTCCAGACGTACTTGGAGATCGATGGATATGCGGGGTACTAGGTGCCTCCGGTTTCGTTCAGACCCAGAACGGACTTGTAAATGGACTGTGTGTCTGACATCGGATTTCATTCTGTGTGACTGATATCGGTTGCATAGGATGGTTTGCCTGTGTGGCATGCTAAGATGCAAATGATCAAGGCTTCTGTTGAAAAGCAAAGTCTTGTGGTGATGATCAAAGCACGGCCTTTGTGGCGTAGCTTTGTGTAACGTTTACCTCGCGTGTTTCACACCAGGTATGAACCAAAAACGGGAGACGGACCTCAGGGAGGACTTGCGTTTCTTTCTAGCTAGAAGTGGCGTCAGTGGTTTTACACGCCCTGACGAGTTTGACTTATGTGGTTGTTGCTGTTGCGAGGCGCCTCGGTTATATCGGTTTCGGCCGAATGCATTCTGGTCGGCTGACGGACCAGACTTACACCCCATAGGGTGGGGAGACGTATTGTTCAGGCATAATAATCCACTCCGTGTGGACCGGCCCTGACGATCCAAGGGGCAGTTGCGGCTGTTCCTGAGGGGCGGGCTAGAGCGTCTCGAATCGGTTGAGGACTATCTTTTGCCTCGGTTCATAGATGGAAATCCAATTTCCAAGTACACTGATCAGAAGGTGCTCCCATACCTTGTCTATTGGAATCCATTCTCCGATAAGCGCCCTGCGGTTTATGATTTTATACTATGTATGTAGAACGTGAGATGCAAGCGTTTCTGCTAGATTGATACCTATTTGTACTTAGACATTATTATAATATCACAATGATATTGCTTGTCAAAGTTGTTCAGATACTCATAAGGGAAAAACCCGTTCTGTATTCATGGCGTGGTCTTATGAGATATCATATACCTGTTTTAAACTGTTTTACTCATACCAGTCCCATGACTGACCCGGACTTTACTTTGTTGTTTCCCCTAAACTCTTGGGTGCCTAAATTTGTATGGGCAGTCAAGTAGTCGGGATTTACAGATATACTTGGAGAGCTTGGAGCAGGAGACTTCAAGATTCTATAGCTATAGTTATTTCCGCTGTGTTGTAAGTGTTGTACTCTGATAAAGTGCTATTGTATATATAACTGTTATGTTTTCAAAGATATGTTATATATTATATGATTTTCGTTCCGCTGCGAGATTCGTGTTTACTCTGATTCTGATGTTCTTCTTCTTCTTCTTCTTCTATTCTATTAGTTCTGTCTTTTCTTTCTCACCTTCTAATTTCTTTCACTAACGTCCCGGAATTTTCGACTCTCGAGGAGTCGAAAATTTCCAGCTGTTACATGAACCTAGACGAAAATATTATTATTGCAAATATTGGGAATTGTGGCATAGCAATTATTATTGCAAATATTGGGAATTGTGGCATAGCAATTATTATTGCAAATATTGGGATTGTGGCATAACAGTTATTGTTGCAAATATTGTAAAATCATTGTGATTTAGCTTGAAATTGATAAATTTTGGGACACAATCCATAGTGAATCATTGATATGATTTGGGAATGTGAATAGCGCATAATCATATACTCTAATTTATGATGTTAACATGAAATTATGTAATTTTAGTTCAAATTATTTATTTCAAGTCTAATATTACGTGATTGGGGGTTTAAACTATAAGTTGAATTGAAGTAATAGGCGTAACCTATTAATGAGATTATAGGCATAAGCATAAATTGAGATAATCTACATTAGAAATTGACATGTTTAGGCGAGTAACATTTCATTTGTGAATTTGGCTAAAATAGGATAATTTGGCTAATATGAAATTGGGCCATAATAATAAATGCTGATAATGTACATTAAAAGAGTAATTATGGAGTAAGTAAATTAGGGATAATTTACATGTAAATAAAAGGCTATAAATTGACATAACTTTAATTTATAGATTAATGACATTTCTTCTAATAACACCTGAACGTTCTAGGGTGACAGAGAGGATAGTGTCTAGGCTTGGGTTTGGAAAATACAAGTTTCCTGCCCTCCCTGGCTATCCCTAACTGATCCGATGGATGTGATGGTTATCTTCAAAATCCAATTTGAAAATTAAATGCGTGACAACTGTATGGACACGAGGTTGGACTCATTTATGGTATAAGACTGCCCGGACCCGCCCGGCAAATCCAGCAACCATAAATGGTAGTCCAATGTGAGAGGTCCTACAGGGTTGCGGTAGTAATAAATCAAGTAACTCTTAACCAAAGAAAACATGTGGGTGACATGGGTATGGTTAGAGGGTTAAGTAGGTGACATGTAAAATAGGACATGAAAATATGGACTTAACCGTAGTAAGACAAGACATGTAAAACATATAAATGTGGACTTAACTATAGTAAGATACGTGAAGTAAAACATGACTAAGGTAGACTTAACCGTAGTAAGGCATGTGTAAGACATGGAAACAATAATAAAGGGGTTAAGTGGGACATGGGTGACATGTAAGACCTAAATAAATAAATGCTTAACCAAATGGGACCCGTAATGGTATTACAAATTAATTGAAATTGGTAAAGTTCAGGTAACGGGTTAAATAAATAGAAAGGGTTAAGTAAATCTAAATTAATGACAAAAGTGGGGGAATGGTAAATAACCTATTATGAATGAATTTGAATAATAAAATGAAGGATAATAGGTTAGACTTGTCCTAGGGACAAGTGGAAAGTATAACTTATAGGATAAGATAAGTTATAAGAAACGATAGAAGAAAACCTATATGTGAAGATACACTTAATTATAAATTAAGTAGTTTGAGAAGGAGAAGCATGAAATATATGATGATATAAGTTATATAAATGGAAAAGAAGTAAATTAGAATCATATATGTTGGTTGGGTTGAGTAATCCTCTGGGTGCCAGTCTGATGTTGATTTCGGTCTTCGGGGCTGGTGTTTAGAGGGTATTCTCCTAATTAGCATATATGTGGGATAAGGCATACTTAAATTATGAATTAAGTATAACATGTTGTTGTAATCCAAAAAGGGAATAATTTACGAAATTGGAAAATAACATGTTGTGGGCTTATTAATGGACTTAAATGGGTTAAGTATAAATTGAATTAATAAGCAAGGGTAACTTGGTAAATACGAAAAAGGAAGCTAATGTGAATAACCAAGTTAATGAGAAAGTTGACGAGGTGGCACAAGCGCGGAATAAATGGTTAGACTTAGGGTCTAATGACAAATAAAACTAAGACGCTTGAAGCAGTCCGTACGTTGTAGGATGAATAACTCAACGAGGTAGATCATCACGGTGTCGTAAGGCACGAGGAGAACGCACGCTCATCATTTTGGCGGATCCAACGGACTGGAAGGGGAGGCAGGCGGCTTCCTGATACGTTAAAGGTGCTCCTGGTAGTCCTCTGTGGTGGTTTAGCTTTGGGCTAGGATTACAGAGGTTGGATCTGCGCGGAACTACCAGGTGGGTGGGCCTTGACTGCACAAGTAGAGGGCAGTCAGAATGCTGTACGCGGTGGCATTAAGGGTGGTTCGGCGGTTGCCTCATGCGGAGGTAGAGGGTCAAGACCAAACGATAGCAAGATCGTCGAACGCTTGTCACGAGCATCCTAAGAAATGCGAAAAGACAAGAGCTAACCCCTAGAGATCGTTAACCTTTGCTATCAAGGGACGGGTGCGGGGAGACCCTGTAACAACCCGTATTTTAACAACACGTTAAAACAAGAAATCAAGGCAGAATTAAATTTTAAAATTTGAATCAGGTAAAATGGACTTCACCATTGCGTTCATCTCGGAAAAATACGCGAAATAGAGTCTGAGTTTTCGAAAATCGGAGTCCGTATGGCCAAGCTATGGCCAGAACAAGTTTTCAGCAGTTTTCGGGCAGACTGGCCAGGTGTCGACAGCCCTATCGACTTGGCTGTCGACTTGGGGCCCATGGTGTCGACTTGCCTGTCGACTCCTTCCTGTACAGACGAACTAAATTGGCCTGGGGCGGCCCAGAACCCATTTCTGAGGCCCGGGATGGGTTTTGGTGGCCCGGATTGACTCTAGGGCTGATTTTAAGCCCTAAAGGGGTTTCTACATGTGACTTCTTCCCCAAGACATGCTTTAAAGGCTAGGATCTAAACTAGGATTGATCCTATGGCCTAAACTATCCTAATCCTCTATAAAAAGACCCCTAACCCTCTCCTAAAATCCTCATTATTCATTCATGCAACTAAACTATGCCAAAATTTCTCCTCTCATGGCCTCCACTCAAACCCTAGCCTCCACCCTCTTGCTATCTTCATTTCTATTAGAGGTTTCATGATCATGTGAGTGTTAGAGAGTCTCTATGTTTGTATGAGAGCTTTTCAAGTTGATTTCAAGGCTAAATCTTTGGTCTTTGTTCATCATGATGGGATTTTTATGGATTTTGCTCATGGGTTTTCTAAGGAGCATTTCTATTTGGGTTTTTGGGTGATAGCATGAATAGGCTTCGTCTCAATCTTTGTTTTGTAAATCGATTTGTGCCTTCATAGCAATGTAAGCCCTTTCCCTACTCTTAGATATTAACCATAAAGTGAAATGTTCATGTTGCAAGTTGGGTTTGATCATTGGGTTTAATACATGCTATCATCTTATGCTAGTTTATGAAGACTTTATCTTGATCTTGTGGGCTTAAAGATTCAACCTTTGTGTTGAATGTTGCATTTTGGAAACATGAAAGTTATCATACCCCTTATGATAACTTGCATGTAAGGCCATATGCGAACTTCTAGACATCTTTCTATGTCATTTATCACCAAGATTCGCTTATGTGCTAAGTTTGGGTTTATGCATGTTTTTGAGCCTTAATAATGTAACATGCAAGTTAATGAACACATTTGTACCTCATTTGCCACCATGATTAACTTGTGGCTTTGTACCCCTCTTGTCATGCCTTTGCCAAGTTCCTTCTTTTAATCCATTATGCGTTGTGCGAACGTGTATGCAAGTTTAAAGTGCGTTGGGGTTGGGAAAACTTAAATGACATGAAAATATAACTTGCAAACATGACTTGAAATATAACATGGAAGTTGACATGTGAGTATGCTTGAAAATATGAAATTGGGAATTTACCTATTAAGTTAGGTCTACCCATACTATGGAATTGGGAATTTACCTATTGAGTTAGGTCTACCTATATTCTTAAAATAAAACTGGAATATGAACATGATGCTAGACCAAACATGGAAGTGACCAACTCGAGGTTGGGTTGAGTTTGTAGCGGAAATCTACCCGGAACCGACCGGCTTAACTAGTTGCTACAAACAATAGGACCCAATGTGAGAAGTTGGTCATGTTGTACCTTGAACCCGAGGTTAGACCAAGTTGTGGTGGAAATCTACCCGGAACCGACCGGCTTAACTAGTAACCGCAACAAAGTCTAATGTGAGAGGTTGGGGTGCATTAAGTAATTAATGCCACATAATAGGGTTAAGTTAATTTGATTAATGACTCTTAACCAAATATGACATGGACAAATGGGTTAAGTAATTTGATTAGGCTAATGATACTTAACAAAACATGACAAGGTTGGGTAGGTTAAGTAACTCGATTTGCCTGGTGACACTTAACCATTTTTATACGGCTAGTGGACGGGGTTAAGTTAACCAACACTTAACCAAACCAACACGTGAATTTGATACGGTTAATTAAGCTTTCCTAATTACACTTAACCGTATAATACAGTTAGGGGATGTGGTTAAGTAAACCTAGACTTAACCCGTCCAATTCGGTGATTTTGAAGTGGTTAAGTTAACCAACACTTAACCAATCTAACTCGGTAATTTTGAAGTGATTAAGTGACCTATACTTAAACACTCTAACTCGGTTATTTGATAAGGTTAAGTTAACCAATACTTAACCAATCTAACGTGATAACATGATAAGGCTAAGTCACGAATCGTTTGAATACACTTGACCGATTTGACTCAGTAAATTTATAGGGTCAAGTTAATATATACTTAACCAATCTAGAATGATAATTGGACGAGGTTAAGTCGTGAATTGCTTAATATACTTAACCAACATGACACATGGTTTGTAGGGTTGAGTCTTGAACTTGGATACTTAGCCAACTTTGACATGATTTGTAGACGGGTTAAGTCATGAACTTAGGTGACACTTAATCCATTAAATAAACCCTAATTCGGAGAATTAGGTGGATAACCGTAATTAACAAGAATAACGGGAATAAGGCTAAGTGGTAAACCTTAGTTGAAGAATAGCTAAGTAATAATTCTTAGTCAAGGAGATTTGGACCAGTTCATAGATAGATGAGTAACCTGATACGGTAGGTCATCGTTTAAGTATACGAGTAGGAGCAAGTATCTGATTTAGATAAAGGCTCCAGCGGACTGGGTAACGAAGCAGCGGCTTCGGGGAAAGTGAGGATATTCTTGGTATCCCTCTGTGAGCTGCCAGGTGATCATACTAGGCTCACGAGAGGTTAAGGTCTGCGTTAGAAGAGCCAAGAGTATGCCTTGGTTGCTATACGAGCGACCTAAAGATGGGGATGGATAGGGGATAGTCGACGATACATGGTAGTGCCCTAGATAGCATTTCTTCAGGCTACCTACCATCTTTGGTCAAGCGTGTACGTACGGAAAGGCAGAGAACACCCAAAAGACCATAATTGCTATCTAGTTATGGTTGCGGTAAGGCCGTAGGATGGTGGGTTGGCCAGTAGTGTAGTTCTCATACAGGATTTATCCTGTCTTGTCTTTCACTAGTTGAGGGAGGGGTCTCGTAGGACCATAGCCACGTATAGGAAAAACAGACCTTAGCATCTGCATCGGCAGATAAATCGAAAGCTCCCAACCGAGTCCTGTATTTCTTGACTTGCCTTGTGACAGGACTCGGATGGCACGATTTTATACATGTGCATACAGTCATGGAAACGATTCACGATAAATGCGTGGGAAAAGGGCGCGGTTGACGGTTAGCGTAATTCCTAGTGGCCCTAGGTAGTTAAACCCAAACCAAGATACGAAAACGTGCAATAGGTAAGCATAATCCCTAGTAGTCCTAGGTAGCATAAGTCCTAGTTGTACAAACGATGATTCATGTTGGAAGATCCTAGCAAGATATAGGCTGACAGTCCAAAACGATCTTAAGGATCATGGAACTACGTTGAAGTAGAATCTCATGGGAAAACCCGTACGACGTACGGCAAGGGACTGAATTTATACAAGGAAAGAAACATACGAGTTTAGAAACCTACATATGCTAAATGTTAGGTTGACATGGACCATTACACGACTTTTGAGTAAGGGTCATTCATGGTTAACACATGATACAGTTGGGATACTAGTACGGTAGGTGCAGAGCAGATATACATGATAGATACCGTGGGACGTTAGACTTGATAGATACATTGGGATATGATACTTGTTAGAAACCTGACGATGTGATACCTTGTTCTATCTTGACATCGTAATTTACATAACACCTTAGTTTATCTGGGTACAGTAGTTCATCCTGCTTTCTTGGTTTAGTCGATCTATCTTGTTAGTTATTCATCATGCCAGTATGCTATTATCCTTATGTTCATCTCAGTTCCTCATGCCAGTTAACTTTACTTGTTTTTATGCTAATAGTAGATAGGGCTTACTCAGTCTTTTTGACTGACCCGTTTTGTTTCGCTTCTTTTCTTCCGTTTCCCCCCCAGGTTACAGGGAGGAAATACTGTTGTTTAGTTCGGACTTCTTCCGCTTGAAGGTCATCATGGATGGCTTGGACTTTTCTTGGCTATGGCTACTTTACTGTTTTACTTGGGGAATAATTTATGTAAAAGTTTTTATGCTTCTTTACTATTGCAAGACAGGTTTTGATGTACTCTGATGTAAAAGGCTTTAGACCTTATTTATTAATGTTATGAAAGATTTATTTTACTTCCGCTATTTTATATGTTCTGTCTTGTGATATTTCTGTGCATGTTTACCAATAATGCCCCTCTAAAGCTAGTGCATTCCTTTGCGAGTGACCCTAGCGGAGGCGGGGTGTTACATTTGGTATCAGAGCAGAAGGTTACCAGACTGGGTAAAAGTTTTTAAAGACCTTCTGAAAACTATTTGAAAATCGTTTACAAAGAAGCATTTTTCCAGAAAATTTCCTTTTAAAAGAAAAAGGCTATTCCCCAAAGGCCATTAACACTATCCTTGTTTCCTTGATTGAATCTCTTTTCCTTTCTTTCCTCCATCTGTAGTCACAGTGGTTTCAACTGTGACTAGTCTTTTCTAGCTACGAAAGTGTTTTCCGTACGATGGAGGTGGTTCTCGAGAGACCAGTGGCCGCGTTATAAGAAAGGAAAGTAAGAAAGAGGATAAAGGATACAAGTTTAAGGATAAGCAACCTGTTGGTATGGCTCAACCCAGGACATGGCGAGAAAGTATGTATGGTATGGTAAAAAGGGACGGATAGCTAAGTATTATGGACAAGGACAAGATCATCATACCCCACTAGAGTACCTGCGAAGGGAGATAGCATTCTTGTGGAAAGTTTAGTTATTCTTTTCTATTATCCCGCCAAGACTTAGTTTTGATCATCGTATCATTTAAGTCCGCTTCGATAGTTGAGTCTCTGCACCTTAGTACTAGTGTAATAGAGAATCCCATTTTTGTCTCAAGTCCTATTGGAGAATCGGTCCATCTGTTCATGGCTTGTTTGGATTTGAGAATGTCTATGCCAAGTGTTGAGTTTGGAAATAATGCTTATGTTGATAAGCTATGGATGGATTCTAGGGATGAAGTGGTTATCCAGTAAGGGGTGCCACTCTCGGTTTTGATGGGAGGGTAGTTAGACTTTTGACTAGCCTTGGTAATACCCTCGAAGTCTCGTGTAACCTTTTGGGTTCTGTCATGATTAGTTACTTAGAATCCCTTGGTGCCTTTATTGGAATTTGAAACCCGATCGAGTGGTGTTCACCAATAAGATAGATGGTTTACTTCACTTATGCATGGGTTATAGAAATCACCCTAGTAAGTGTGCTTGATAACCTGGTTGACATCTATTTACTTTCAAGAGGAAGTCCTTCTACATGGAATACCTTATAGTATGAAAACAAGATCCAAGATTCACTAGTGAATTCTGGAGGGCTCGCATGGAATCATGAGTACGCAGTCAAGTCTGCGCCAAGTATTCTAGAAAAAGGATAAGTGCAAGTGGAACGAAAGGCGACGACGGAATGAGTTCCAACTCATGTTTTGGAAACAAGAAATAAGAAGCTACGAAATCGTGAAGATAAAGAACGGTCAAAGCACAATGGAATTAAGCTCAAGGAAAGGCGACTCAGAAGACAAGACACGCGCATCATATCTCTTTTTAAGAGTATATCCTTGATCCCTGTTTTCAGTAGAACCTACTTGTAGGTTATCTTTTATGGATATTCTCTCGGTCCTGTTTTTGTTATAAACTCCGTAAGGAGTTTGTCTTGTTTATCTTCTCGATCCTGTTTCAGGAACCCTAGGTAGAACCCTATGGATGTAAACATGTATTTGAAACATGTTATGATTGATATGGTTGCAATTGGTTGCAAGTGGTTGCTAGTGGATGCGCGAATACACATTAGACACTAGCTCGACTCGGTCACATTTCATATTGCATATGCACGAGTATTTATACTTGTTTATGGATGAAATTGAATGTGTTATCATGTGGACGTTGCATATAAATGAATGATTGTGCACACATATAGTATTTATGTGACTAGGACTATTTGCATACATTTTGGATTCATGGCACTAAACATACTTTGCATTAGAAAGATTATTCAGGCCTGATCATTAGCATTAGCTAAGGAACATGTACACACACGTTTTGCATACATTCATAAAGCATTAGAAGTCTTCTAAGGACCATGTTTGCTTGTGGATGATGGTTTGAGTAGATGGATGATGGATGGTAGGATACGATCTTCCTAACTTGGAGATTTCGGGGACGAAATCCTTAAAAGGTGGGGAGAATGTAACAACCCGTATTTTAACAACACGTTAAAACAAGAAATCAAGGCAGAATTAAATTTTAAAATTTGAATCAGGTAAAATGTACTTCACCATTGCGTTCGTCTCGGAAAAATACGCGAAATAGAGTCCGATTTTTCGAAAATCGGAGTCCGTATGACCAAGCTATGGCCAGAACAAGTTTTCAGCAGTTTTCGGGCAGACTGGCCAGGTGTCGACAGCCCTGTCGACTTGGCTGTCGACTTGGGGCCCATGGTGTCGACTTGCCTGTCGACTCCCTCCTGTACAGATGAACTAAATTGGCCTGGGGCGGCCCAGAACCAATTTCTGAGGCCCGGGATGGGTTTTGGTGGCCCGGATTGACTTTAGGGCTGATTTTAAGGCCCTAAAGGGGTTCCTACATGTGACTTCTTCCCCAAGACATGCTTTAAAGGCTAGGATCTAAACTAGGATTGATCCTATGGCCTAAACTATCCTAATCCTCTATAAAAAGATCCCTAACCCTCTCCTAAAATCCTCATTATTCATTCATGCAACTAAACTATGCCAAAATTTCTCCTCTCATGGCCTCCACTCAAACCCTAGCCTCCACCCTCTTGCTATCTTCATTTCTATGAGAGGTTTCATGATCATGTGAGTGTTAGAGAGTCTCTATGTTTGTATGAGATCTTTTCAAGTTGATTTCAAGGCTAAAGCTTTGGTCTTTGTTCATCAAGATGGGATTTTTATGGATTTTGCTCATGGGTTTTCTAAGGAGCATTTCTATTTGGGTTTTTGGGTGATAGCATGAATAGGCTTCGTCTCAATCTTTGTTTTGTAAATCGATTTGTGCCTTCATAGCAATGTAAGCCCTTTCCCTACTCTTAGATATTAACCATAAAGTGAAATGTTCATGTTGCAAGTTGGGTTTGATCATTGGGTTTAATACATGCTATCATCTTATGCTAGTTTATGAAGACTTTATCTTGATCTTGTGGGCTTAAAGATTCAACCTTTGTGTTGAATGTTGCATTTTGGAAACATGAAAGTTATCATACCCCTTATGATAACTTGCATGTAAGGCCATATGCGAACTTCTAGACATCTTTCTATGTCATTTATCACAAAGATTCGCTTATGTGCTAAGTTTGGGTTTATACATGTTTTTGAGGCTTAATAATATAACATGCAAGTTAATGAACACTTTTGTACCTCATTTGCCACCATGATTAACTTGTGGCTTTGTACCCCTCTTGTCATGCCTTTGCCAAGTTCCTTCTTTTAATCCATTATGCGTTGTGCGAACGTGTATGCGAGTTTAAAGTGCGTTGGGGTTGGGAAAACTTAAATGACATGAAAATATAACTTGCAAACATGACTTGAAATATAACATGGAAGTTGACATGTGAGTATGCTTGAAAATATGAAATTGGGAATTTACCTATTAAGTTAGGTCTACCCATGCTATGGAATTGTGAATTTACCTATTGAGTTAGGTCTACCCATATTCTTAAAATAAAACTTGAATATGAACATGATGCTAGACCAAACATGGAAGTGACCAACTCGAGGTTGGGTTGAGTTTGTAGCGGAAATCTACCCGGAACCGACCGACTTAACTTGTTGCTACAAACAATAGGACCCAATGTGAGAAGTTGGTCATGTTGTACCTTGAACCCGAGGTTAGACCAAGTTGTGGTGGAAATCTACCCGTAACCGACCGGCTTAACTAGTAACCGCAACAAAGTCTAATGTGAGAGGTTGGGGTGCATTAAGTAATTAATGCCACATAATAGGGTTAAGTTAATTTGATTAATGACTCTTAACCAAATATGACATGGACAAATGGGTTAAGTAATTTGATTAGGCTAATGATACTTAACAAAACATGACAAGGTTGGGTAGGTTAAGTAACTCGATTTGCCTAGTGACACATAACCATTTTTATACGGCTAGTGGACGGGGTTAAGTTAACCAACACGTGAATTTTGTACGGTTAATTAAGCTTTCCTAATTACACTTAACCGTATAATACAATTAGGGGATGTGGTTAAGTAAACCTAGACTTAACCCATCCAATTCGGTGATTTTGAAGTGGTTAAGTTAACCAACACTTAACCAATCTAACTCGGTAATTTTGAAGTGATTAAGTGACCTATACTTAAACACTCTAACTCGGTTATTTGATAAGGTTAAGTTAACCAATACTTAACCAATCTAACGTGATAACATGATAAGGCTAAGTCACGAATCGTTTGAATACACTTGACCGATTTGACTCAGTAAATTTATAGGGTCAAGTTAATATATACTTAACCAATCTAGAATGATAATTGGACGAGGTTAAGTCGTGAATTGCTTAATATACTTAACCAACTTGACACATGGTTTTTAGGGTTGAGTCTTGAACTTGGATACTTAGCCAACTTTGACATGATTTGTAGACGGGTTAAGTCATGAACTTAGGTGACACTTAATCCATTAAATAAACCCTAATTCGGAGAATTAGGTGGATAACCGTAATTAAAAAGAATAACGGGAATAAGGCTAAGTGGTAAACCTTAGTTGAAGAATAGCTAAGTAATAATTCTTAGTCAAGGAGATTTGGACCAGTTCATAGATAGATGAGTAACCTGATACGGTAGGTCATCGTTTAAGTATACGAGTAGGAGCAAGTATCTGATTTAGATAAAGGCTCCAGCGAACTGGGTAACGAAGCAGCGGCTTCGGGGAACGTGAGGATATTCTTGGTATCCCTCTGTGAGCTGCCAGGTGATCATACTAGGCTCACGAGAGGTTAAGGTCTGCGTTAGAAGAGCCAAGAGTATGCATTGGTTGCTATACGAGCGACCTAAAGACGGGGATGGATAGGGGATAGTCGACGATACATGGTAGTGCCCTAGATAGCATTTCGTCAGGCTACCTACCATCTTTGGTCAAGCGTGTACGTACGGAAAGGCAGAGAACACCCAAAAGACCATAATTGCTATCTAGTTATGGTTGCGGTAAGGCCGTAGGATGGTGAGTTGGCCAGTAGTGTAGTTCTCATACAGGATTTATCATGTCTTGTCTTTCACTAGTTGAGGGAGGGGTCTCGTAGGACCATAGCCACGTATAGGAAAAACAGACCTTAGCATCTGCATCGGCAGATAAATCAAAAGCTCCCGACCGAGTCCTGTATTTCTTGACTTGCCTTGTGACAGGACTCGGATGGCACGATGTTATACATGTGCATACAGTCATGGAAACGATTCACGATAAATGCGTGGGAAAAGGGCGCGGTTGACGGTTAGCGTAATTCCTAGTGGCCCTAGGTAGTTGAACCCAAACCAAGATACGAAAACGTGCAATAGGTAAGCATAATCCCTAGTAGTCCTAGGTAGCATAAGTCCTAGTTGTACAAACGATGATTCATGTTGGAAGATCCTAGCAAGATATAGGCTGACAGTCCAAAACGATCTTAAGGATCATGGAACTACGTTGAAGTAGAATCTCATGGGAAAACCCGTACGACGTACGGCAAGGGACTGAATTTATACAAGGAAAGAAACATACGAGTTTAGAAACCTACATATGCTAAATGTTAGGTTGACATGGACCATTACACGACTTTTGAGTAAGGGTCATTCATGGTTAACACATGATACAGTTGGGATACTAGTACGGTAGGTGCAGAGCAGATATACATGATAGATACCGTGGGACGTTAGACTTGATAGATACCTTGGGATATGATACTTGATAGAAACCTGACGATGTGATACCTTGTTCTATCTTGACATCGTAATTTACATAACACCTTAGTTTATCTGGGTACAGTAGTTCATCCTGCTTTCTTGGTTCAGTCGATCTATCTTGTTAGTTATTCATCATGCCAGTATGCTATTATCCTTATGTGCATCTCAGTTCCTCATGCCAGTTAACTTTACTAGTTTTTATGCTAATAGTAGATAGGGCTTACTCAGTCTTTTTGACTGACCCGTTTTGTTTCGCTTCTTTTCTTCCGTTTCCCCCCAGGTTACAGGGAGGAAATACTGTTGTTTAGTTCGGACTTCTTCCGCTTGAAGGTCATCATGGATGGCTTGGACTTTTCTTGGCTATGGCTAATTTATTGTTTTACTTGGTGAATAATTTATGTAAAAGTTTTTATGCTTCTTTACTATTGCAAGACAGGTTTTGATGTACTCTGATGTAAAAGGCTTTAGACCTTATTTATTAATGTTATGAAAGATTTATTTTACTTCCGCTATTTTATATGTTCTGTCTTGTGATATTTCTGTGCATGTTTACCAATAATGCCCCTCTAAAGCTAGTGCATTCCTTTGCGAGTGACCCTAGCGGAGGCGGGGTGTTACAGACCCCACATGGATGTTTAGATTGTTTGCTTGTTAGGGGTGGTCGCTTAGCTCGTGTGGTCTTTAATAGTTGAGGGAGGGGCCGAGGTGGGGCCATAGCGACCATAGAAAAACCAGACCCGAGGGATATCTGTACATTGGATACTCTTAGAGGCGAACGCGTACAGATGTAGGAAACTCCCGACCGAGTTCCGTGTTTCTGGTGTAGCCCTGCCACGGAACTCGGGTGCTCAAGTAGAGGTTATGTGCAGTAGAAACATCGAGTACGATTGATGATACGTACGTGGGAAAGTCTAGGTACAACCATGTCTGCTCTGGGTGGTATATCGTAGACTGGAGAGCATTACTCGAGGATGGAACCAAGTTCGATCGAATAGTTCGAGGATGGCAGTCAGTACGCTTACGTAGTACAACGATAGCGGTTCTATGTGGATGTAGTGTTGTTATATATATATATATATAGAGAGAGAGAGAGAGATATGAACATTACTATGGCATAGAATGAGGGACTGCACGTTTTACTGTGGTGTTACGGAGGAGGTCGTGCGAATGAGGTACCACGGGGTGTACCTCAGTTTGGGGGTAGCTACCTATACATTACATTAGGTTACTCTACTAGGTAGTAGATGGGTGCGACGTGTGTGTAAGCTTTGAGTAACACGTATAACCTAATAAGCAAGAAAATATAACTGAACGGTATATGTAGGATTATACAGAAGTTTATTTTAAGTCCACTCACACAGAACTTATGTTCTGACCCCCTCCTCGTTATATACTTCCAGGTTAGGTTCATGACAGAGATGGTATAGCTTTGGATACTGGTTAGACAGTATGATATATAAGGTAAAGCTATTTTTGAATATATTATATTTTAATTCCTTCCGCTTTGAGATGCTTTACGAGTTCTAACTTGTTTCTTTATCTCTGTCTTTTTCTGCAGGATACCAGAGCACCCAACTCGGGTTTTGATGGATCAAATTTTGAAAAATTGGTCTGTCGGAATCCGGGTTGTCACAACTGGGTAGACCACCAAACACTACCCTCCGCCCATCATCCGCTATAACTGTCACCAACAAGCCCTCACAGTCTACCACCACCCCGTATCTTTGGAGCCAATCGACTCCCAAAATAATTCCAAACCCAGTAAAGCCCAAAACAAAGCAATCAAAAACAAACATGCATCCATGACTCGATAAGACCGTACTACGGCAAATCATACTAAAGCTAGTCGAACCTCCTATTGGGTTCGTCACTACTAAAGGTCCATCGACTATCTCGGGTTCCAATCCCAACCTACCTACCAGGTCACTAGATATGAAGGAACTGGAAGCTCCGGTATCAAACAAAACTCTAACAGGAACATCATAAATAGAAAGCATACCTTGGATAACAACATTCTTTCCCTTCTCCGCCGCAGTTGGGGCATTCGACGAAGAAGGAATAGCATTGATGGCATATGCTTTCACTATCTGCTTCTCCTTCAAAGGTTGTGGACACTTATCCTTTTGATGTCCGACTTGGCCACAGTTGAAGCACTTCCTATCCGCTGGCTTGGCCCGACTCTCTTTGGCATAATGGCCCTTCTTTCCACAGCTGAAGCACTCAACCTCTTTCTTGTTCTTTTTCTTCTGGCCATCCTTGGTCCGATTCTGTTTCCTCTTATTCTGAGAACCATTCTTACCTCCACCGCTTGCTTGCGGCTTTGGCTCTTCTGCAGATGCAACCTCAGTCTTTGACTTAGGGTATAGGCTTTCCGATATCAAAGCTTTCCCCACAATCGATTCAAACGTCTCATCGATGTGGTTAATGAGCCTTTCCCCCAAGTATCCATCCAAACCAGTCATAAACATTTCGTTCTTCTTCTCGGCAGTATCAATCAAAGACAATCCATACTTCGACAAGGTATCAAACTCAACAACATATTCTGAAACTGCCCTTCCGTTCTGCTTAAGCTCCAGAAACTTCCTAAACAGTTCTGACTTCTGAGCAGCCGGAATAAACTTATCGCTAAAGCGAGCTTTAAACTGATCCCAAGTAACCTGATCTTCTGGAGTAGCTGCCTTTATAGCATTCCACCAATTCATTGCCCGTCCTTGCAGCTGACGGGATGCTAGTCTTCTCTTCATTGCGTCCTCGATACCCAAGTCTTCGAAGATACGCTCACAACTATCCAACCAATCTTGAACATCTGTAGCCGACTCCGTTCCATGGAACGGCTTCCCTCCAAGACTAGTATAATCCTTGTTAAGCTTGGCGAAATCGACCCTAGGCGCCTGCACTGCTGCACCACCACCGTTAGCAGCATTAGGAGCTGCTCTCTGAACCTCTCTAAGCATCTCTCTCATGAGGTCAGTAAACATCGTCCTCATCTCAGCAGCACTCCCATTATTGGCTCCTCTACCAGTACCTCTCGTGTATCGGCTCATCGTTCAATCTGTACAGAGAAAACGATTAACCATCTTCTTTGTGGTGTCTGTGCAATGCGACTTCATCCTTAACTATACTTATAGTACATATATATAGCTTTTGAAAACCAAAATAATCACAAATACGCGCTGTCATATACGTATACTAACTCTCCCTGACGACTTCCCTAGGTGAATTACGCAACCTAGAGCTCTGATACCAACTGTAACGACCTGCCCCGCACCGACCGTCACTTCCTCAGAATATGTCCAGCCAGCACGGAATGGATCGTTGGAAAGAAAGGAAACAAGAGAAATGAACAAATACAGAACCTGTCGAATGTCTCACAACGCATGGAACAAAATATAATAATAACATAATTTTGACATAAAACAGGCGAGATAGTGCATAAGCTGAAAACTAAATCAAACATAGCAGCGGAAATCCAAATACAACTTATTACAACCTCCAAAATACTGTCTCTAAGCAAAAGAAAGCTAAAGTAGAAGATACACTACTAATGCCCAAGCAGTGATCTTCAACAACACAGGGAGAATATATATATGTCATACGTGAAAGCCTCCTGCTCGTCTCCGGATCAGCTACTCGTACATCACCAGCTAACATGTTTCTAGTCTGCTCGTGTGAGCACCCAGAGTAATAAGAAGAGACATAAAACTCTGGGTCAGACAAAAGTCTGGTATGAGTGATAAGCAGCTAAACAGAACAATAACAGGTATACTAAACCATACCTGAACCTGGACCTGCAACCAAAGAGTTAGCACAACATACAACTCAATACTCTAAGGTGCCACTAAACATAAGGTGTCAAGATAACGGGGGTGGGGTGTGTATGTCAAACAATCAAACATAGCAACCATCCTCACATCTCTTACTCAGTGCGTAAAGCATACGATGTCCACCACTATCAATCACTAGACCCATCGAAGTAGAGACGGAATTCGACTTTGTACAACTACTACTACAACCAAGCTTACCCACATGGAGTCATTATAACAACCCGTATTTTCAATAAACTGTTATAACATAAATCGAGGCAGAATTTTATTCAAAAATCAGAATCAGGGGAAACAGGCTATGCCATTGCGTTCGTCTCGGAAAAATACGCGAAATAGAGTCCGAGTTTTCGAAAATCGGAGTCCGTATGACCCAGTTAAGGCCCATTGAAGTTTTCAGAAATTTCTATGCTAAAAACAGATTTAAATTTCAAATTAAAATCAAGGATTAGGGCTAATCAGGGTTAGGCGGGAAAATTCCCGCCAGGGGCCCCATGTCGACAGGCATGTCGACAGGGCCCCCAGGGTGTCGACAGCCCTGTCGACAGGGGGTGCCCAGGCAGTTTAGCCTGGTGCACCATTTCTGATTTGGGTTGGGTCTGGTGGCTTGGTTCTAGAGAATTCTGAGATCTGACGGGCCAAAACTAACCTAGGGTTAATCCTAGGGCTTAAAACACTCTAATTCCCTATAAATATACCCCTAATCCTACCCTAAAGCCACATTAATCAATCTAGCAACTAAACTATGTCAATTTGAATCCTCAAATGGCCTCCACCTAAAACCTAGCCTCCACCTTCCTCAAAGTTAAATCCTATGAAGATATGATGATCATACAACCTTTTCTATGTTGTATGAATGCTTAATAACTTGCATACTTCATTAAGTTGCAAGTTTGATTTGCTAAAGTTTGTGTTTTGGGATTTTGCAAAAGGGTTTTTTTAATTTGAAGCATTGTTTTGGGTTTTTTAAAGGGCTTCTTCATCTTATTTGGTGGATTTGTGACTTGTTTATATTTGTAAGCCCTCTTACCTTCACTTTACAAACTCTAAAGTTAATATGTGGTAAAAGTTGAGATTTATGTGAGTTTAGTTGATTATGCATGCTTATGCGAACTCACTATGCCATGTTTTACATATTTCATAAGTTATGCATGCTTATGCGAGATTTCTATGCCATGTTTTACATGAGTTATGCATGCTTATGCGAGTTTATTATGCCATGTTCTACATGTTTCATGAGTTATGCAAGTTCATCTTACCATGTTATGCAAGTTTAATGGATTATGCATGATTATGCAAGTTCATCTTACCATGTTATGCAAGTTTAATGGATTATGCATGATTATGCAAGTTCATCTTACCATGTTATGCAAGTTTAATGATGCAAGTTCACCTTACCATGTTATGCAAGTTTAATGTATTATGCATGTTCACCTTACCATGTTATGCATATTTAATAAGCTATGCATGTTTATGCGAGTTCACTATGACTTGATTTGCAAGTTTAACATGTATGCATGTTTATTATGATATGTGAAGTTCATCATGTATGTTATGCCAAGTTACCTTTTATACCCTTATGCGTTATGACGAATATGTAAGCGAGATAATGACGTTGGGAGGGTTTGGGTAAACTTAAAAATACATGAAACTAAAAGATTGGGAATTTACCTATTAAGTTAGGTCTACCCCTTGGGAATTTACCTATTAAGTTAGGTCTACCCAAGTATATGTTAACTTGTGAATATGTTCTAAAGTGGACATGACATTAGATAACATGATATGGCCAACTCGAGGTTAGACCTAGTTGTGGTGTAAATCTTCCCAGGTAACCACAACGTGGGGTCTAATGTGGGTAGTTGGTCATGTTGCACCATAAGACCCGAGGTTAGACCTAGACGTGGTGTAAATCTTCCCAGGTAACCACGGATGTCTAATGTGAGAGGTTGGGTGCGTTAAGTAATTAATGCCTCATGATTAGGGTTAAGTCATGGCCCACTAATACTTAACCAATAATGGGGATGCGAGGATTAGATGGGGTTAAGTGGTTACACTTAACTAATTTAATCCGGGATTAGTGAGGGGTTAAAACCACACTTAACCCTCTTAGAAACCCTAGCAGCGTGGTCTGTTCCAGCAGTAATCCCAGTTTGGTATCATTCACAACCCTAGAGGCTAGGCTAGGGCGGGGCACGATTACTGGACTGATGTAAGCGACCAAAGCGACGGCTGAGTGGTACAGCGGTGCGGGTCCGGCGGGCTACGGACGTGCACGTAGTCCGATGTTGGACAAACTCGAGGCACGGGTACCAGTAGGCTTAGACTGTGCATTATTGCTTAGGTGTCTGGGGTTGACACCTTAGGGCTTGATACACCCGAAGGTGGACCCAGCACAGTCTGACTACATCCATGTGGGCCGTATGGACACCAACACTTGACGTGTTAGGTTTATAGGGAGCCGATCGACTAGACCGTGGGCTGGACCTTATACTAAGGTCACTTCATGTTATTAGGCCAAAGTTTGGGCTAAAGGATCAAGATCTGTTTTGTGGGTTTGCTAGTACACTGTGGTGCAAAGTTTAATCTCGTCTATGTGATGTCACCTTTATCTATTGCCAGTATGTTCATCTCAGTTTCCATCATACTGTTAACTTTATTAGTTTATAGATTGATCGTAGTAGGGCTTACCAGTCTTTTTGACTGACCTGTTTTCTTTCGCTTCTTTTCTTCCGTTTCCCCCCCCCCCCATAGGTTCTCAGGGAGGGGCTACATCTGCTTAGTGGATCTTTGGCTTGCTTGTTGGATAGCTCATGTATGGATCTGAGCTAGTTATGGCTTATCTTTTATTTCTGGGGATTAGTACTGATGTTTTACCATGTACTTTGTTATCACGTATCTAGACTTATGTTGTATTTTGGATCATGACATTTTGATATTATGTACTTGACTATGTGGGATTTTCTGAGATGATGATGATGGGTTTTTATCTGCTACCGCTGCTTTACTTATATTTACTTATATTTATTCTGTCTTGCGATATCTCTGTGCATGTTTTACCTTCACAATAACGCCCCTCCAAAGCTAGTACATTCTAAGGAGTGATCCTAGTGGAGGTGGGGTGTTACATTTGGTATCAGAGCACAAGGTTAACAAGATTGAACAAAACTTTTGAAAAAAAAAACCTTTTTTTTGAAAAACTATTTTCAAAAACCTACTAAGTATTTTTCAAAATAAAGTCTAGATTATTTTAAGGCTAATCCCCAAAAGCCATCAGCGTTATCCTTCGTTCCCTTGACCTAATCTTGTCTTATCTTTCGTTTCAGTATGGCTGAGAATCTTGACATTCCAGATGGAGTGAACGTACCACTCTGGTATAGAAGACTCCTAGAAGCTAGGGCGGCAGCTGGTCCCGCCAACCCTACTCCCACTCCTCCTCCTGTAGTGGAGAATCCTATCCCTAATATCCCTCCTCCGGTGGTCCCTGCTCCCCCTCCTCCAGCAGTTAATATTCCCCCTCCCGTTGCTAATGTTCCTCCCCCTCCCGTTGCTGAGGCTCCTCTTCCTCCTCCTCCCCCTCAGCATCCTCAGATCGAGTTTACGAAGGTTTGTAAAGACTTCAAGGCAATGGGAGGCAAGAATTTCCTAGGCACAGATTCTTTTGTTGAAGCTAGGAATTGGCTGAAAGACACGGAGGACTTGTTTGCTATTTTCGGAATTGATGACGAGAGGAAAATCCTATTGACAGTATGGCTTTTGAAGGATGAGGCGGCCTATTGGTGGGAGGTCACCAATGGGACGAGGCCCGTTGAGACTTGGGCCGATTTAAGGGCTAGATTTGTGACTAAGTTTCTATCTTCAGCTGAGGCGAATTTACAAATGGAGAAGTTCATTGCATTAAAGCAAGGTGATATGTCTGTCAAGGAGTATGTGAACAAGTTTAATCAGCTGGCCCGTTTTGGATTGGATATAGTAAACACCCCGGAGAAGAAGGCTCTTCGATTTGCTAGAGGGTTGAATGAGCCGCTACAGGGCTTGGCGATGTCACATATTCCGCATGGAGCCACTTTCGAGAGTTTGGTCAATATGGCTCTGCTTCAGGGAGATGGAAAGAAAGAAGTCAAGTCGGGCGATACTCAAGCAAAGAAGGCTGATTCTCAAGGCAAAGGCAACCAAGGTCAAAGCAGTCAAGGAAATCAGAATAAGAACAAGAAGGGCAACAACAAAGGCAAGGGGAAGTGCAATTACTGTGGCATAGCTGGGCACTTTGCTAAGGATTGCAGGAAGAAGAAAAGGAAGCTTAGTGGTGGATGCTTTTCTTGTGGAGAGACTGGGCACTTCAGCAAAGAATGCCCAAAGAAGAAAGGACAGGCTGGATCTTCGGGAGGGCAAGTTCATGCTCTCAATGCCGCTTCAGTTCCCGAGCGAGGTAGTGTTTCTGTTGAGAACCTTGTTTATATCTCTGATCTTCCAGTACGTACCTTGTTTGATTCCGGTGCATCACATAGCTTTATTTCATCTGATCTTGTTGATAGCTTGCACCTTAGTACTAGCTTAGTGGATGATCCTGTTTGTGTTTCGAATCCCATTGGGGGTTCTGCTCATCTATCTATGATATGTGAGGATCTGAGGATTTCTATACTCAGCGTAGAGTTCTTGTGTAGTGCGTATGTTCTGGGTTTCAGGGGATACGGATTGATCTTTGGCATGGATTGGCTGTCTAGATATGGAGCCATTCTGGATTGTGAGCATAGGGTTGTAAGGCTTGTGACTCGCCTGGGCAACACCTTAGAGATTTCATGCAATCCGAAGAATCCCGTCATGTTATGCTATCTAGAATCTCTCGACTCATCAGAGGAGGCCCTTCAGTCTGTAAGGGTGGTCCGAGATTATCCAGATGTTTTCGAAGAAGTCAAGGAGTTGCCCCCTAAACGAGAGATTGACTTTCGCATCTATCTGGTAGATAATGCTAAGCCTGTTTCTTTGCCCGTTCGGCATATGGCTCCGCGTGAGAGACGGGAGCTGAGAAAGCAAGTGAAATAATTGCTTGAGAAGGGCTTCATCAGAAGAAGTATATCCGAATGGGGAGCTCCTGTGGTGTTTGCAACTAAGGCAGATGGCTCTCTTCGACTCTGTGTGGATTATAGAGAATTGAATAAGCTGACTAAGAAGAACAGACACCCGTTACCAAGGATCGATGATCTCTTTGATCAACTTGTTGGTGCTTCTGTTTTCTCTCAGCTTGACCTTGCTACGGGTTTTCATCAGCTCAGAGTGGCTGAAGACAGTATAGACAAGACTGCATTCAGAACTCCAGACGGATTCTTTGAATGGCTTGTTATGCCGTTCGGTTTGACGAATGCACCCGCGTATTTTGTGGATTTGATGAGTAGGGTGTTTCGGGAGTTCTTGAATAAGTTTGTCGTGGTCTTTGTTGATGATATTCTGGTCTTCTCCAAGGATGAGGAAGAGCATGCGAGGCACCTAGTAGAGGTGATGGACACACTCAGAGCACACCAGTTAAAAGCCAAGTTCTCCAAGTGCCACTTTTGGAGAAGGGAAGTCAGATTTCTTGGGCATATCGTATCCAAGCAAGGCTTGGCGGTGGATCCCGCTAAGGTGGTTGCAGTTCAGGATTGGAAGACTCCAAGGAATGCAACCGAGGTGAGAAGCTTTCTGGGTCTTGCGGGTTTTTACCGGAAGTTCATCAAGGACTTCGCGAAGATATCCGCTCCTCTTACTAAGTTGACGAAGAAGAACTTAGTCTTTGCTTGGGATATGGATTGTGAGCTTGCTTTTCAAAGGCTCAAGAGAGCCCTCACCTCAGCACCAGTTCTAGCCTTACCCGATGGTGGCAAGATATTTACCGTGTACACTGATGCTTGTGGCACGGGATTGGGCGCCGTTCTGATGCAAGAGGGCAGGGTTATATGTTTTGGTGGGAGGCAACTTAAGGTGCATGAGAGGAATTATCCCACTCATGATCTAGAGCTGGCAGCGATTGTATATGCACTCAAGGCCTGGCGTCATTATCTTCTGGGAGAGAGATTTGAGCTATATACTGGTCATAAGTCCTTGAAGTATCTCTTTTCGCAGAAAGATCTGAACCTAAGACAGCAGAGATGGATGGAATTTTTGGCTTCCTATGATTTTGAGATATCCTATACCCCTGGTAAGGGGAATGTTGTAGCGGATGCGTTGAGTAGGAAAAGGTTGACACTAAGTCCTCTATTTGTTGAGATGAAGAATTTAGAGTTCTTGGCGACCTTTGATTTCTCTTTGGCAATGGAGTCGGTGACCGGTTCCTTGGCATCTCTAGAGCTCAGGCCTACCCTTCTGGATCAAGTCGGGGCTTCACAGAAGGAAGACCCTCAGATAATTGAGATCATGGACAAGCTGGCTCGAGGGGAGACATCTAGTCACCTTGCTCGATATTCTATAGACGATAAGGGTTGGCTGAGGAGAGACGGAAGGCTTTGTGTTCCGATGGTAGAAGACTTGGTGAGGAAAGTTCTTGAGGAAGCACATCGCTCCAAGATGACTATACATCCAGGTGGTGATAAGATGTATAAGGACATGAAGCGCGTTTTCTTCTGGCCTGGAATGAAGAAGGATGTGGCGAAGTTTGTCTCGAGATGTGTTATTTGTCAGAGAGTAAAAGCTGAGTCAAAGAAGCCCGGTGGGCTATTACATCCGCTAGAGGTCCCGCTATGGAAGTGGGAGAGCATTTCTATGGACTTTATTGATGGGCTTCCAAGGTCCAGAAAGGGGAATACGAGCATATGGGTCATTGTGGATAGGCTCACGAAGAGTGCTCATTTTATCCCAGTGAAGAGCAAAAGGACCGCATCTGGACTAGCATCAGTATATCTTTGTGAGATAGTGCGACTACATGGAGTCCCTTCCAGCATAGTCAGTGACCGAGACCCCATCTTTACTAGTCAGTTCTGGAACAGTTTACAGGAAGCTATGGGCACGAGATTGAACCTGAGTACGGCCTATCACCCACAGACAGACGGCCAAACAGAAAGGGTGAATAGGGTACTTGAGGACATGTTGAGGCTTTGCATTCTGGATTTTGGTGGTGCTAGGGAAGACCACCTTCCTCTTGTTGAGTTTGCATATAACAACAGTTATCAGGCGAGCATAGGGATGGCACCGTTTGAGGCTTTATATGGGAGGCCGTGCAAGTCACCTACATTTTGGTGGGAGTCCACGGATAAACTTATACTTGGACCCGACATGATTAGGGATACATCCGAGAAGGTTGAGTTGATTAGAAGACGGATGAAAGCGGCCCAAGACCGGCAGAAATCCTATGCTGACAGGCGAAGGTCCGAATTGGAGTTTGAGGTTGGGGACAAGGTTTTCGTAAAGGTTTCTCCTTTACGGAATGTGGTCCGATTTGGAGCGGTTGGGAAGTTAGCACCGAGATTCGTTGGACCCTTCCCCATCATTGAGAGAATTGGGAAGATGGCTTATAAAGTGCAATTGCCCGAGAAGTTGTCCGGAGTACATAATGTCTTTCATGTCTCGCATCTCCGAAAGTGCTTGCATGAGTCCGCTGAGGTGGTTGAACCTAGCATTCTTGAAGACGTGGAAGTAGAGAAAGAAGCAACTTTAAGGAAAACTCCGATTCGTATCTTGGGGACAGAGACCAAGAAGCTAAGGAATCGTGAGGTCAGATTGGTGAAAGTTCAATGGGGTGAAGCCGAAGAGGACGCAACTTGGGAAACCGAGGAGAAGATGCGTGGGCTTTATCCATTCCTTTTTGAGGGTACACTCTCAATCTCTTTCCTTTGTTAGTATATCTTTCTCTTTGCTATCCATGTTTATCTAGTTATCGTGCTAAGCTTGTCATGAGAACCTTAGGTAGAAACCCTTTGGATGAAACATGTGCTTGAGACATGTTATGTTTGATGGTTGCGAGTGGTTGCAAGTGTTTGCAAGTGGTTACTCGTGGATGCATGATACACATTAGGCACTAGATCGGCTCACACACTCCTCATATTGCATGTGCATGGGTGTTTATGCTTATTCTTGGATGAAATTTGTATGCAATCACATGGATGTTGCATATGGATGTATGATTGAGCACGCATGTAGATAT
The DNA here is from genome assembly GCA_030737875.1 of Allium sativum. NCBI lineage: Eukaryota > Viridiplantae > Streptophyta > Magnoliopsida > Asparagales > Amaryllidaceae > Allium > Allium sativum. The sequence goes on along the minus strand of CM060921.1, from coordinate 807,253,180 downwards.
TATACATTATGTTAGGGATTTGCATACATATGGATACATTTCACTAACATATTTTTCATTGATCATTGCATTAGATAAGTACATATACACACAATTTTGCATATGTTCATACAACATTTAGAATCTTTTAAGGACAATGGCTGCTCGTGGATGATGTTTTGAGTAGATGGATGTTGGATGGTAGGATATGTTATTCCTAACTTGAAGATTTCGGGGACGAAATCCTTTAAGGAGGGGAGAATATAAAAACCCATATTTTCAATAAACTGTTATAACATAAATCGAGGCAGAATTTAATTCAAAAATCAGAATCAGGGGAAACGGGCTATGCCATTGCGTTCGTCTCGGAAAAATACGCGAAATAGAGTCCGAGTTTTCGAAAATCGGAGTCCGTATGACCCAGTTAAGGCCCATTGAAGTTTTCAGAAATTTCTATGCTAAAAACAGATTTAAATTTCAAATTAAAATCAAGGATTAGGGCTAATCAGGGTTAGGCGGGAAAATTCCCACCAGGGGCCCCATGTCGACAGGCATGTCGACAGGGCCCCCAGGGTGTCGACAGCCCTGTCGACAGCCCTGTCGACAGGGGGTGCCCAGGCAGTTTAGCCTGGTGCACCATTTCTGATTTGGGTTGGGTCTGGTGGCTTGGTTCTGGAGAATTCTGAGATCTGACGGGCCAAAACTAACCTAGGGTTAATCCTAGGGCTTAAAACACTCTAATTCCCTATAAATATACCCCTAATCCTACCCTAAAGCCACATTAATCAATCTAGCAACTAAACTATGTCAATTTGAATCCTCAAATGGCCTCCACCTAAAACCTAGCCTCCACCTTCCTCAAAGTTAAATCCTATGAAGATATGATGATCATACAACCTTTTCTATGTTGTATGAATGCTTAATAACTTGCATACTTCATTAAGTTGCAAGTTTGATTTGCTAAAGTTTGTGTTTTGGGATTTTGCAAAAGGGTTTTTTTTATTTGAAGCATTGTTTTGGGTTTTTTAAAGGGCTTCTTCATCTTATTTGGTGGATTTGTGACTTGTTTATATTTGTAAGCCCTCTTACCTTCACTTTACAAACTCTAAAGTTAATATGTGGTGAAAGTTGAGATTTATGTGAGTTTAGTTGATTATGCATGCTTATGCGAACTCACTATGCCATGTTTTACATATTTCATAAGTTATGCATGCTTATGCGAGATTTCTATGCCATGTTTTACATGAGTTATGCATGCTTATGCGAGTTTATTATGCCATGTTCTACATGTTTCATGAGTTATGCAAGTTCATCTTACCATGTTATGCAAGTTTAATGGATTATGCATGATTATGCAAGTTCATCTTACCATGTTATGCAAGTTTAATGGATTATGCATGATTATGCAAGTTCATCTTACCATGTTATGCAAGTTTAATGGATTATGCATGCTTATGCAAGTTCACCTTACCATGTTATGCAAGTTTAATGGATTATGCATGTTCACCTTACCATGTTATGCATATTTAATAAGCTATGCATGTTTATGCGAGTTCACTATGACATGATTTGCAAGTTTAACATGTATGCATGTTTATTATGATATGTGAAGTTCATCATGTATGTTATGCCAAGTTACCTTTTATACCCTTATGCGTTATGACGAATATGTAAGCGAGATAATGACGTTGGGAGGGTTTGGGTAAACTTAAAAATACATGAAACTAAAAGATTGGGAATTTACCTATTAAGTTAGGTCTACCCCTTGGGAATTTACCTATTAAGTTAGGTCTACCCAAGTATATGTTAACTTGTGAATATGTTCTAAAGTGGACATGACATTAGATAACATGATATGGCCAACTCGAGGTTAGACCTAGTTGTGGTGTAAATCTTCCCAGGTAACCACAACGTGGGGTCTAATGTGGGTAGTTGGTCATGTTGCACCATAAGACCCGAGGTTAGACCTAGACGTGGTGTAAATCTTCCCAGGTAACCACGGATGTCTAATGTGAGAGGTTGGGTGCGTTAAGTAATTAATGCCTCATGATTAGGGTTAAGTCATGGCCCACTAATACTTAACCAATAATGGGGATGCGAGGATTAGATGGGGTTAAGTGGTTACACTTAACTAATTTAATCCGGGTTTAGTGAGGGGTTAAAACCACACTTAACCCTCTTAGAAACCCTAGCAGCGTGGTCTGTTCCAGCAGTAATACCAGTTTGGTATCATTCACAACCCTAGAGGCTAGGCTAGGGCGGGGCACGATTACTGGACTGATGTAAGCGACCAAAGCGACGGCTGAGTGGTACAGCGGTGCGGGTCCGGCGGGCTACGGACGTGCACGTAGTCCGATGTTGGACAAACTCGAGGCACGGGTACCAGTAGGCTTAGACTGTGCATTATTGCTTAGGTGTCTGGGGTTGACACCTTAGGGCTTGATACACCCGAAGGTGGACCCAGCACAGTCTGACTACATCCATGTGGGCCGTATGGACACCAACACTTGACGTGTTAGGTTTATAGGGAGCCGATCGACTAGACCGTGGGCTGGACCTTATACTAAGGTCACTTCATGTTATTGGGCCAAAGTTTGGGCTAAGGGATCAAGATCTGTTTTGTGGGTTTGCTAGTACACTGTGGTGCAAAGTTTAATCTCGTCTATGTGATGTCACCTTTATCTATTGCCAGTATGTTCATCTCAGTTTCAATCATACTGTTAACTTTATTAGTTTATAGATTGATCGTAGTAGGGCTTACCAGTCTTTTTGACTGACCTGTTTTCTTTCGCTTCTTTTCTTCCGTTCCCCCCCCCCCCCCCCACAGGTTCTCAGGGAGGGGCTACATCTGCTTAGTGGATCTTTGGCTTGCTTGTTGGATAGCTCATGTATGGATCTGAGCTAGCTATGGCTTATCTTTTATTTCTGGGGATTAGTACTGATGTTTTACCATGTACTTTGTTATCACGTATCTAGACTTATGTTGTATTTTGGATCATGACATTTTGATATTATGTACTTGACTATGTGGGATTTTCTGAGATGATGATGATGGGTTTTTATCTGCTACCGCTGCTTTACTTATATTTACTTATATTTATTATGTCTTGCGATATCTCTGTGCATGTTTTACCTTCACAATAACGCCCCTCCAAAGCTAGTACATTCTAAGGTGTGATCCTAATGGAGGTGGGGTGTTACAGTCATGACTACACCTTTACAAATGACCCCATTTCATTGGTATATAGCTACTTTAGTCATACCTAGATCACTACATACTGTGACCCTGAATCCGTTCACGTACTCCCCACTCATAGTGATCCAAAGTTACAGACATCGGCGACTCCCTTGCACACGTCTCGCAGCATAGCCCAACTCATGAAGTGAACTGGTTGGTTCCCGACTGGTTCCGGGATCCTGAGCTCTAACTTCCATTTGGACTACTTTGCATCTCGGGTTATGGTCTCCTCCTCCGGATCGGTCTTCATTCAGTTCGCAACTTCCTGGTTCGGTTCGCAGTCACCAGTTCGTGGTCAACTTCAGGTCGTGATGATGTTCTAGCTCGGATCGCACTGCCTTCACCAGGTCGGTTCGCCATCATCGTATCGTGCTCCTCAGTTCGGATCGGGTCGCGCCTGCTGCATCGGGTCGGATCGAGTCGTGCTCCTCCCTTCGGATCGTGGTGCCAAGATGGATCGGGTCGTGGTGATGCTCGAGGTCGGACCGTGGGTCTTCCTTGGTCCACCTCTCGTGTGCTTGAGGTGACTCGTGGCGCTTCGGAGTGGAGCGGATCGGGTAGTGAAGGACGAGATGGATCGTGTAGTGAGGTCGGATCGTGAACACATCACGCGAGCTGGTCGGTTCGTGGGGAATAGGGGCGATCCGATCCGGGGTAGGTCCCTGCACTTCGTTCCAACAACTGTTTTTCGCCATTCGACGGCGTTTTTGACCAAACTAACATTTCTAAACAATCACAAAACACATCATACAGTCATAGCAACATATAGTATCGACCACAAACACCAAAACATGAATCATAGCATGTAAAATAGATCAAACATAGCCAAAACCCCAAATTTCCCCTTAAACATGTTTAAGCAATTCAAGTGATAGGATTAACAAAACTTAACCAAATCGATCCAAACTACTAACAAAGGTCTAAAATGGTGTTTATGAATTTATGAACATTTTTCCAGAATTTATAAATGTCAAATTTCGTTAATCTTCACTAATTACCCTTAATCAACCGTAATTAGTGCAAAACTAGGCAAATCACTCACCTTTGCCGCAATATAATCTCAGATCTGAAATGAATCTCTGTTTTGCACGAATTCCAATGCGTCGCAGCATCTCTACCTCGACTCGTGTGCTAATCCGCCTTGATTTGATGTCTCTAAGCCTTAATCCTTGATTAGGAAGTGATTTGGGGTGTTTTGGAGAGATTTAGAGAGTGGAGGCCATGGCTAGGTTAAGAGGAATGAATAGTGACGGCTGAAAAATGAGAAAAATGTGTTCTCCTAACCCTAACAGCCCTTTTAAACTGCTAATCCCGAAATTCCCCTTTGGGCCTAGCTGTTAACTACCCAATTAAGCCTGGTTAAGCTGTTTTATGCATTCTAAACCTTAATTCAGCCATATCTCCCAAACGGTAAGTCCGTTTGGCTATTATGACCACTTTACGGAATTGTAAACAATCATCCGGACCTAATGGAAGTGGTTTCAAGTCAAAATTCCCTTCCAGTCAAAAGTTATGGACGAAACAAGATCAGCTAGGGGCAAAACGGTCATTTAAAAATCGACAAAAATCATGAACATTGAAAATGACCCCACTAGTCGTTCCCCAAAAGTACATGACCATACGACTTACCAGGATAAAGAAATAAATATCCTACGATCCCATGATACGTAGAATACGGGTTGTTACAAAAACAGAGCTAATGAATATATATATATATATATATATATATATATATATATATCAAAAGTTAGCAGCTTTCATTTTTTATACGCGTAGCAAGTCCATTCTCATATGCACTTGTGCTTCTTTCATGTGTAAGTAACATGATTCACTAGCTATTTTTTACATTGTCAATCATTGTGGTGAATAGTGTCACAAAATAATTATCTACTGAATGTAAATTATAATTATCTTAAGTTCATGCAGTTGGTATTATTTTCAGAAATCGTAAAGATATTTAGTTGTGCAACTATAATCAAGTTATTTAATACGCTTCTATCATCAATATGCTTATATTTAATACGACCTGAATCCGCTATGCCTCTGCTTGATATAGGGAATGTATGTGGTGAAATTTGAAGCAGTTTGATATGTAGGGTTCGTGGCTTGTAGCAGGAGTTTTGAGAGTATTTGATTGAGTTGTGTACGGTGGTGATGAAGGAGGGTTAACTGATGTAGCAGTGTAGCAGTTGGTTTGGAAGTTGTAAGTGGTGTTTTGGTGTTGGAGATATGCCGGGATGGTGGTTTATGCTGTTTCAGTCGGGGGGTTTGTCAAAGATAAAGTGGGATGGTCGAGGATGGGGTGGTTTTGTCTGTCGAAGTGGAAATGGAAATGCTTGTTTAGATATGTGTATGTGTATGCAAGGCAGAAGTGAAGTTAATAGTCGTTAAACTATGGCCATCGATTGCAATTTAATCCATGGGATCAAGTAGAAATGGGTGTTATAAGTTTGTAGTCTATTGTTGGTATGATCTCTTTACTGTCATTTTCAGCTTTGCACATGAATTTGATCAAACGATAACATAATATCCCTTCATAATTACATTTGGATTTACCCAGAATTTTAGTTGTAATATACATCAAATTAAATGTAAGATTGGCTAGTGTTTGATCATTAATCTGGAAAATTTAATGCTCTGTCAATGAGCTACTTTCTGTTAGATCTTTGTTATATCTAATCAGACGTTAGATAGATACACATGCCACAAAATATTATTTATTTTATTGCCTTGTCAATGAGCTACTTTGCTCTGTTTCAGTTTTTATCCTGCTTCGACTTTTGTTCTATTGGATACCATACACTAAGAGGAGTAGGAAGTTGTTCTATTGCATTATACTCATATTCCGTTAATTGTCAAAGTGCAACATTCTAAAATTTCGTTAATTGTTCACTTTTCATGTGAGTTTTAATCTTTGTATGGACATATAATATATGTTGTGTACTTTTAAAGTAATAAAAGAATGCTCGCAGCATAGACCTTTTTGCGATCCATACAAGAATGCAGGTGTTGAGTTTGTGTATTTAATGGTTCAATGGGGTTTGACATGCCAACAAGATTGCATGTTATCGTCAGTGGTATGTATTTGTTTTTTTATATCTACTTTCTCTCTCCGTTGTTTTCAGTAGTACAATTTTTGATGCAATATCACAATTTGCATATGTTGGTATTATTAATTTACATATGTACTATAGAGTTGAAAAAAAAACTATATACAGTTACTAATGAGTATAAAACATCTGTGAACAGAATTATAAAGCTAGGCCGTTTTGTCTTCTACAATTTATCAGACTCAATTTCCTCTAGCATCTTTACAACCTCTGCCATTATTGGTCTTTTCAAACAGTCTGGTTCTATGTCTTTTTTTTAATTTTTTTTGGCAGCAACGAATTTATCTGCATTTGGTCTACTCGGTCTATCAGTTGGTATTTCTTTTGGAATACTAGGATCCCAGTTTAAGGAATATTTTGTCATTATTTTTTAAAAACTCATGGCTGTTACATATTTGTTAACTTCTATTTCCACATGTCAGTACCGTACTAAATGTCCATTGGAGATTTCTTGATTTTTTATTTTGCAGGCCATTAATTTTATTTTTGAAATAGTTTTCCACTGGAATTCAAGTGTGTTGTTCTTTGATGCAATTAAACAAAGAATTGCCGGTTATTGTTGCTTCTAATTGCAGTCAACATGTTATGGAAAAAAAAAGCATTTTGGTTAGTTCTTAGTCAATGTTTCACACGTGAAAAATATGACATAAGATAGATTCTTTCCCTTTGTAATGTAAACAAAAAAAAGTGATTAGAGCATGACTTGCAGACTATCATGGATAATTTGCTTTGTTTTCTTGGCATGGTCATAAATTTTATTTATTCTATGAATATATAGTGTGTTGTTTGCACATGCTTGCTGAATTATGTTTCTGTCCAAATCTTTCGCTCGTAGTATTTAAATCTAAAATAACCCCAAATCTTTCACTCTTATTATTTAATCTGAAATAACATTTTTATCCCACGGCTTCTAGATACTGTATAAATAGGTATCATTATATGACTTCGAATGACTGTGCATATAATTCGGTATAATTTTGTTTCCAAGCAGCGAAGGAAACAAGTCAATACTTCAACTCATGTTTCAACAATCAGGATTGATGGAATTACAGTTTTATGTAAAGGGAAATCAGGCCTTATCAGTGATGGAGTCATGGGTATCATCATTTTCAGCTACTATGTGTAATACATGCTATCCAACTGATTTTCAATAAAATTAAATCAAAATTGTTGTTATCCATAAAGTAGGAACATTTGGTTCCAGGTAAGCTCGTTCTTAACGATTCCTAGCGAGAGGGGATCGAGCATGGAGCTGTCGTTCCTGCATGTTGACCACCTGGCTTTAATTTCTACCTTTCTAAAATGGACAAAATGGTAATATTAAAATAATTACTACGTTCTTTATGATAAATTATTAATTATATGATCTGTGAGTAGATCCCAATGCTCATTAACATGTTTTTTGTCATCTGCACTCATAATTTCATGTCTTGTTTCCCATCCGAATACACATTTACGTGTGTGTCAACAGAATAGGATTTCATTTGATCATTATCACATAAATTGGTTCTAAACAAATATATCTGTCTATTTTGATCTAATGGCTCGAACTAAATGTTTTAATTTACATAACATGTTTGTGAATCTAGTAAGCAGCCTATTTTTGCATAGTTGAAACATCTTTTTGTCAATGTATGGCAAAGTCGCATATGATTGTTATTCTTGTAGAAGATGTGCTAGAGTCGATTGTATGGTCTCTATTCCATTTATTTGTAAAAATTAAAAATTCAATTCTCCTTTTTTTCCTTTATGTATAATCTTAATTCCATTGTGTATAATCTTTGTTTCATAATGAATGAGTCCACTAATGATGATGTTTTTGCTTAGAGGAAAAAACTCATAAATTACATGTCAAAATTTACCTTTTTGACAAAATAATGATCTATTAAGTCTTTTTTAAACTAGTAAGTTATAAAAAGTAAACAAGTTTCATAAAAATTAACTAACTTAACTAAGCTTTTTACGAATCAAAAGGTTTATAATAATAAACTAATTTTGATAGAAATTAACTAAGTTTATAAGAAACTAATTTGTTCAGGAAATGGATAAAATTAACTGAGTTTTATAAATACTAACTAAAGGTATATAAAAATTAATTAAGTTAATTGAGTTTTATAAAAATTAACTAAATTTCATTTCTTAATTAAATTAACTTAAGTTCATGAAAATTAACTATGTCCAATAAAAATTAAGTTAGTTTTATAAAAATCATGTTCTCAATTAACAAAAGCTACATATAAATTAATCAAGTTTCACACACACACACACTCCCTTTATCTTATACATATAATTGCTAATTGTTGAATTTCTTTTTCATAGGTACTTACCCATCTATGGTGCAATGCAAATGACAACATGTTGCGGTATATTAGGGACTTGAAGTCCCTTTGAAGTAACAACTTTTTGGGTTTGCATACTGAATCGTCATGTGTAGTACATCTTTTATCATTGCATTATTTACGCGTTTAATATAATGTCATCAAATATTGTAACATATAATGCATTATTTTATATGAAAGTTGAACGGTTAATTTATTTTGGTTTAAGGTGATATATATGATTATGTGAAATGATACATTGTGTTTATGTAAATCTGTCAATGATAGTGTGATAATAGATACATATATAGCGCAAAAATCACTTTTAATAGCACGCTGTTAAATGATTTAACAGCGTTTAAAAAACGCTGTTAAATGATTTAATGTTGTTATAAAAATGCTATCAAAGGATTTAATAGCATTTTTAAAATGTTGTTATAGGAAACAATAGCGTTTTCTGAAAGCTGTAGGTCAGCAAGTGATTAGAATAAAATATTTTTATAGCGGCTTAAATATTCGGTTAATATACATTTTCATAGCGTTTTGATAACGCTATAAAAGTATTTTGCTTATAGCATGCCTTTTATAGCGTTTCTAGTATTGTTATAATAAGTCACTGGCCTATTATAGCATGCTGATATGCAGTGTTTATGAAAACGCTATAGTAGCCTTTTATAGCATTTTTTAAATGCTGTTAAAGGGTCATTTTGTTGTAGTGTTCATTTAACTATTTTAATCAAAACACGTTAATTTGATAATCAATTCCAATTCAATTCGGTCGATTTAATCAACTCAAAAACTTGATTATCCCATTAACCGATTCTAATTAATCCTTACTTTAAATTAATTAAAAATATAATTAATTTAAATAATTCCATTAACTGTTTCTTAACAAACAATTACCCTAAATTTACCATTCCATTTATTTCTTATCCTTGTACTTATAAATCTGATTAACATCTGAATTGACTTTATAAAATCAATTAATAAAAATCAAAGTCTTAAATAAATACAATATTTATTTATTTCTCTTTAATAACTCTTATTCAAAATAATACTTTTCAAAATCTAACTACAGTTATAAAATAAATTTTATAACTTCATCTTTATCGATTCACCTGATGGTGAATCAATATTTATAAAATGATTGATTTTATAGGTCATACGCTGTCAAATACTAAACCAATACCGCCCATTGGTTTAAACAAAACACAGGTTGACTTTTCAGTAAATGATCACAAACCAAATCAAACACCAATCATGACAGTTCATATATGATAATATGAAAATAAATAACATATTTGAAGAATCCGGTTGGATCCCTCCAACATGTTCTGCCTTGTATTCAAATGATTATCTCAAATCAGACTGTTCAGTTTTGTTTAACTGACAAACTAAATAACGACCATTTAACATCAACCACAAGCAATTCAAACAATTCAACCATTTAAACACGTTTATAAATAAATGTGACCAACCAAGGTGAGTTACCTTTATTGGAATCAATCGTTAAAAATAACGATTTGGTATTTCACTAAAATTAAACACAGTTTAATTTCATTAGTTCAATCAACAAACTAGTGTATAACTAGCAAACAAGAAACCATTAGCAAGCAGAGCACACAAAATAAAAACCCAATTTATATAAAAATATAAATGGGATAACTGAGTGAGTTTAACTCACCTTGATTTCATTATTGCTGCAGCGGTTCAGTTACAATCAAATCAAACAACATTTAATTTGACTGTAAATTCCGGCTAATCCCATCTTTGTCCAACTCAGTTCCATAATGTAGCATCCGTCACCATGATTTCGGTGCCACCAGTTTGGTCTCATTTTGATAATGCGGTAAAAACATTGTACGAATTTTAGTTCACAATCTAATTTAAACAATTTAATTAAATGACTAATTCTCTTAATTATATATATTAACAAGTATGATTACTTTTGTTAAACATGAAATTAGGTAGACTCCTTTCATCTTGCTAACGATGTCCTTCATTCTCAACATACCTGAAACACGCACCATTTAAATGCATATGATTAACTGATTAATTTCTTAATTAATTATTGTTAATTTTAATCATTATCGTTAACATAAATTTAAGGCGATCCCTTTTTGGTTTACCCTTCCATTTATTACTGCAATTTCTCATGGTATGCACGTCCAACTATTTCGCTGTCGCTCCTCCCACTAGTATGAACACAGCAACCAATCAATCCCTGCCAAGAACATGTATTAGTATAGTTAAACAATTTAAGAACTGATTACGTTCAAAAAGGAACCCGGTTTACTGTTTACGGTTTGTAAACCCATGCTCCTTTCATTTGGACCCCATTGTTGTGTTCAAATTACTCACCTGGTCTCGTTGTTTCCATAAGTAAGTCACCCATCGCACAAACCATACTCCGTCTGCCGCTCCTCCCAGGACTGACCCAATCTTGATTGAGAATCCCCAACGGAAGCGCCTCACTGCCGTCGAACCTCACGCCCCATAACACCTCGTCAGGCCCTCCCGTTCTCCATAAATAAACACCCAACCGAAGCACCTTTTTGAATGATATCCGGTCACCATGATGGACCAGACCTCCTCATCACCGTTCGATTTTAAGAGCTCCTTGAGCTGAATAATTTTGCTGTTGTGTCATATTCAATTAAATGGTGGATCGATTTGAATATGTAGGGGAAAGAGGTGGATCGGTGTTCGTTCTTTATTTAGTGGCAGCGCAAATAATTGTTGACCGAAAATGAACGGAGAATAGGGTTTATAATTGGGTATATATAGTGGACAAATATAAATATATTATTGATCGACGCTTTCCTAACGATTAGAAAAGCGCGAATTTTAAATTAAAGTACTGCCAGCGCACAGGTGTGTAGCATACAGGTCGAACACGGGGAGGTAGATTAAAATCAAATTATTTATCTAATCTCTTGGGCGAGTTAGACGAAGCTTGGAGTTGGGTTGAAAAACAATAAAAAAATTGAAACTGTAATTTGATTCAGAACAGATTTAACTGAACCGACGATCAAATCACAATTTTCAATGGAAAAGCAATGAAATTATGAATCGGATCCGAATCTAATCAAATCTGATTTAACCTATGAAAGCGATAAAAAAGCAGAAATCAAAATTGCAGAAATTGAAATAACAAACAGGAATTAAAATTAGGATTGTCGTTGAAACTAATCAAACGACTAATCACTAAAAAAAAGTGTAAAATACAATTGATGCTCTACCGAATCTAATCGTGTAGACAACACTAATCGCTAAGAAAATAGAAAAAATGCAGAAAATAAAAAGAACAAGAACTTTGTTAATGGAGATGAAGAGAAAATACAGGATAATGGATATTTGTTACAATGGGTATACATGTGCTTTTATAGGTGAAATTGGCCAAACGCTAATCAGATTTGTATGAATATATGGGCCTCTCATGCCTTTCTTGACCAAGTTTTGTTTGGAAATGATCTTTCAAGAATATCTGAGCATATCATGGTGAATATCTTCCATATCATTCAAATCTTCCATGTGGCTAATTGATTGACAAAGATCTGCATGTGATTAATTCTTCCAAACATGGACTCTTAAAAAGTGCATACGATAAAATCTTCAAATCTTCCATATCTTCCAAGACATCTTTTGAGATCTTTTCTACCAATCTTCTTCTAATGTGATCAATGTGAACACATCTAGTCTCCAATGAAAGCTCTTATGCAATTCTTCAAGAAAATGGCATCTATTCTTCACTTTTAAGGCTGAATGAGGTCTGGTTAACATATCTATAAAAACAACAAGAAAATACCCAGCGTAATATTTATTTATATATAAAAAGATAAAATATAGGTGCATAAATTAACATATTTATATGCTGATCAAATACCCCCACACTTATCTTTTACTCGTCCTCGAGTAAAAAGAAAGAAAAACAAAGAAAATGAAAAGCTAGACTAGATAGGTCACACTTTCGTAGGAAACACGATTGCATTGAGCGTATGCAACAAGCCGTTAAACCTCTAGGTGTCCCTAGTAGGACGAGTGGTGTCTCGTGAGGGTTTTCAGCGGATACTACCCACAAAATCCAAATGCAGTATGATATGACTCTAATGTAACTACGTGAATGCAGAGGACTTATGCAATTGAAAACAAAAAATGAAAACACGACTTGTTTCGGGAAGTGGTACAACAAATTAAGTTAACAATTTCTAATCAGTTGATTTTATTTTAGATACCTCAACTTGTCACAAATTTTCAACATAAATCAAGTTTTCAAATGTTAAATTCCAGCTTGGCCAGTTGGTTCGGTTGATAACATAGTGCAGCCATGAAATAAATTCTTAGTTTGCTTGGTACAGTTTGTAAAGTGGTATTCTAATTAATTTTCTTATGTATGGCTATTCAAATCAATAAGGTCAAGAAATGTTTGGGCATCGTCGCTTATTCTCTATCTCTATAAAAGTTGAAATTTATGATTAATTACATACACCTAACTTAGAAGACCAAGGTTTACCACCCATACACTGCCTCGCGAACTAACGGAGAGTGGGTAAAGAGCTTGGCGGATTGTGCAGACCGACTTTGACTTTGTCAACAACGTGTCGGTAATCCTTAGGTGTCCAATCTCATAAAATGAGACCAAGATATTCCAACGCTGACTTTGTCAACAACGTGTCGGATAGAGCTTGGCGGGTTTGCACACCAACTCGAGATATACAAGCAATGTTGGATACCCTTGGATTACTATTATTATTATTATTATTATTTAAAATATAAGCACAAAAGAGAGTTACGCGAATTCAGCTTAACACAACTTAGTTTTAAAGATTCGAAAAGCCAATATAAGCATTTTAAGTCCTCCACTTATTTAAACAAAGTCTACAATATAGAATAGATTTCATGGCCATCACCTAAGAATCTACTTATGTACCGGTTACACTATTATCCCTCAAAATTAAACTTTTCATTATATTTCTTAATCGATCTTAGTTGAGAGAGAAAAAATACTATCAACTGACTGAAAATCCTTAACTTATTTTGTTGTATCAAATCTAAAATGAGTCGTATTTATATACAAAAAAAAAATATGGTATGTTACTACGATCTAGAATGCATGATGGTCTTATCTAAATTCATTAAAGATGAAAGAAGAAAAATAAATAAAAAAAAAAATGAATGCAATGCAGACTCCCCTCACACTAGATCTAAACAGTGTCCACACTGTGAACGTTTCCTAAATTTGAAAGATCGTACCCAAAGGTGGATTAAATGCTAAATGATTTGTAAAATGAAGTGCAATTTAACCACTATATAGGCATGAAAATTATATGAAGAATGAAATCTACGATAATGATGAGTGTTCTGTGAAAAATTAGATTTCCTTTTCTTTCCACACTTTCCTCTATCGAAAATGATGCATGATGATTTCTTGTTTGATTTGTGAGGTACCCTGGGCATTTCAATGAATTCTGTGATCAAAATCCTTCCAATAAAATTTTTATCGTGCCAATGATTTGTATCACTCAACTGAAGATTATCGTAATCCCAAAAACTAGAGTGCTTAACAAGTATTTTATTTGATGTCATGGAATTACGATTATATTTGAGACGTTCAATATATCCATCTTCGTCATTCAAAATTCAAGTTCGTCTTCAAAAAGTTCTTCAAAAGATATATTAGACACGTCTATTGAAGTAAGCGAATCATAGTGACTTTCATTCATCGTTATCAAATTCAAAAAAAAATCCAAACTTAAGATAGACACCAGTGACTTTTGTTACAAAATAAATAACGTACTCAAGTATTTCTTATTAATTTATAATCTCGATTTGAAGGGGGAAGAGGGTCTTATGGCCGTTCACGTATAGTATAAATACTAAGGGATACGACCAATGTTTTACGGGTAGTATATAACCTCTTTTGCTAGAAGTTCAATAAATTGAACTAATATATATCTGCGATCAAACCGTTGAGAAAATCAATTTCATAAAATACACTCTTGTAGTTAAATAATTTGAAATAACTAATCAGATTTTATTGTTAAAAAAACGATGAAAGTGATGGATTTAATTATCGAAATTCGCTCCACACCAACAGATTCAGAAATTTCCGTCACAGAACAGACACAGAACAGTCACAGAAGAATAATTGCAGAAATAAAATAATTGTACAAGCAAGCCGTTTCCCCTGCAGAAATTTTTACATGCAATTTCTATATTTTCAAAGCAGCTTCAGCACCTGTAGAGTTTAGAAAAATTTTACCGTGGGGTATGGCTGTCCGTCCAGAGCAGTTGAGTAGCACTGGCAATTCAAACCACTATTTGAAAATCGACCGACCACTGAATACTTGTTCGATTGCTTGAATGCTTCACTTTACGCTGACCTTTGAATTGACTTGATTTTCACTTCTAAATTAAGAACGGCGGGTCCTAGAAGTCAGTACCCAATATAGAAAGAAAGAGTCAGACCCGAAACCATTTGTTTTTGTCACCACACAAAACAAAATACAAATAAAAAAAGAGCAGAACGCAATCACGCCACAACTATTTCAGAAAACAATCTTATGAAATCACGTTCCTTTATTCTTTCAAAAACGGATCGAGTCCACGCTAATAGGAAACAAATCAATTTCCGGCGAACCAATAAAAGGGAAACCAATCACGCCCCTAAGTATAGAACAGAACCCAGGTTTGACCTATATAACTCTCCTTCCACCCGTTTACTTGGCAAATTCAGAAAGAAATCAAGCACACCCCTTTTGTTTTCAGCAACAAAACAAATCGAACCCAAAAAGAAAATCACGCCTCTCCTCTTAAATGTAATCGATCCCGGCGATGGAACCAGGAGTCTTTGCGGGTTTAATCTTTGGTTCGGGTTTAGTGAAATCGAATTGAGGGGTTACGGGTATTTTCGATTTGGGAATTCGGATCTTCGAATCAGATATTGGGTTTCGGATCTAAAAGTTCTTGGTCTTGTGATTTGAACTGGGAGATACACTGTTGTGAACGGTTGGCTTGCAGTCTTGGCTTGCGTTTTGGGTAGGGATTTAGCGATATGGTAAGGTTCAAGAGGGTGATTGGTAGATGTGAGATGACTGGGTAGACTGCGATTTTCAGATTTTTTGGGCTTGGTGAATTCGGTTGTCGCGATTTGATTTGGGAGATGGAAGGAAATTCTGCGGTGCGTGATTTCTGGAATTGGTGAGGATGTAAGGGTGAGTACTGTGGTGCGGTGATGATTGTTTGTGGTTGAATAGGGCTGTGGCAAAGATTGGTATTGGTGGAGCAAAGCAGTTGTGGTATGGGTGGAAGAGGGTGACAGAGAAATAAGTCAAGAAAGAAATCACAGAGGAATTTTTTTTTTTGTATGACGTGTAAAAGAAGCAAGAAATTTGTATAAGGAGAGAAATGATTGGAAAAAAAAGAAAGAAATAAAAGAGAACAAATGGCAAAGGCAGCAAATCAGTGAGGATGGCAAGTTTTTTTTTTTGCTTAAAAGATTTGTGGTATCAATGAACAATACCAATCAAATCAATCAAGATTTTTTTTTCTATATATACAATAAAATAAAAGGAAAAAAAATAAATAAAAACTAACACGAATCAGAAATTAAATAAATAATAAAATTCAATCGTCACCTCCCCGGCAACGGCGCCAAAAACTTGATCGACGCTTTCCTAACAATTAGAAAAGCGCGAATTTTAAATTAAATTACTGCAAGCGCACAGGTGTGTAGCATATAGGTCGAACACGGGGAGGTAGATTAAAATCAAATTATTTATCTAATCTCTTGGGCGAGTTAGACGAAGCTTGGAGTTGGGTTAAAAAACAATAAAAAAATTGAAACTGTAATTTGATTCAGAACAGATCTAACTGAACCGACGATCAAATCACAATTTTCAATGGAAAAGCAATGAAATTATGAATCGGATCCGAATCTAATCAAATCCGATTTAACCTATGAAAGCGATAAAAAAGCAGAAATCAAAATTGCAGAAATTGAAATAACAAACAGGAATTAAAATTAGGATTGTCGTTGAAACTAATCAAACGACTAATCACTAAAAAAAAGTGTAAAATACAATTGATGCTCTACCGAATCTAATCGTGTAGACAACACTAATCGCTAAGAAAATAGAAAAAATGCAGAAAATAAAAAGAACAAGAACTTTGTTAATGGAGATGAAGAGAAAATACAGGATAATGGATATTTGTTACAATGGGTATACATGTGCTTTTATAGGTGAAATTGGCCAAACGCTAATCAGATTTGTATGAATATATGGGCCTCTCATGCCTTTCTTGACCAAGTTTTGTTTGGAAATGATCTTTCAAGAATATCTGAGCATATCATGGTGAATATCTTCCATATCATTCAAATCTTCCATGTGGCTAATTGATTGACAAAGATCTGCATGTGATTAATTCTTCCAAACATGGACTCTTAAAAAGTGCATACGATAAAATCTTCAAATCTTCCATATCTTCCAAGACATCTTTTGAGATCTTTTCTACCAATCTTCTTCTAATGTGATCAATGTGAACACATCTAGTCTCCAATGAAAGCTCTTATGCAATTCTTCAAGAAAATGGCATCTATTCTTCACTTTTAAGGCTGAATGAGGTCTGGTTAACATATCTATAAAAACAACAAGAAAATACCCAGCGTAATATTTATTTATATATAAAAAGATAAAATATAGGTGCATAAATTAACATATTTATATGCTGATCAAATACCCCCACACTTATCTTTTACTCGTCCTCGAGTAAAAAGAAAGAAAAACAAAGAAAATGAAAAGCTAGACTAGATAGGTCACACTTTCGTAGGAAACACGATTGCATTGAGCGTATGCAACAAGCCGTTAAACCTCTAGGTGTCCCTAGTAGGACGAGTGGTGTCTCGTGAGGGTTTTCAGCGGATACTACCCACAAAATCCAAATGCAGTATGATATGACTCTAATGTAACTACGTGAATGCAGAGGACTTATGCAATTGAAAACAAAAAATGAAAACACGACTTGTTTCGGGAAGTGGTACAACAAATTAAGTTAACAATTTCTAATCAGTTGATTTTATTTTAGATACCTCAACTTGTCACAAATTTTCAACATAAATCAAGTTTTCAAATGTTAAATTCCAGCTTGGCCAGTTGGTTCGGTTGATAACATAGTGCAGCCATGAAATAAATTCTTAGTTTGCTTGGTACAGTTTGTAAAGTGGTATTCTAATTAATTTTCTTATGTATGGCTATTCAAATCAATAAGGTCAAGAAATGTTTGGGCATCGTCGCTTATTCTCTATCTCTATAAAAGTTGAAATTTATGATTAATTACATACACCTAACTTAGAAGACCAAGGTTTACCACCCATACACTGCCTCGCGAACTAACGGAGAGTGGGTAAAGAGCTTGGCGGATTGTGCAGACCGACTTTGACTTTGTCAACAACGTGTCGGTAATCCTTAGGTGTCCAATCTCATAAAATGAGACCAAGATATTCCAACGCTGACTTTGTCAACAACGTGTCGGATAGAGCTTGGCGGGTTTGCACACCAACTCGAGATATACAAGCAATGTTGGATACCCTTGGATTACTATTATTATTATTATTATTATTTAAAATATAAGCACAAAAGAGAGTTACGCGAATTCAGCTTAACACAACTTAGTTTTAAAGATTCGAAAAGCCAATATAAGCATTTTAAGTCCTCCACTTATTTAAACAAAGTCTACAATATAGAATAGATTTCATGGCCATCACCTAAGAATCTACTTATGTACCGGTTACACTATTATCCCTCAAAATTAAACTTTTCATTATATTTCTTAATCGATCTAAGTTGAGAGAGAAAAAATACTATCAACTGACTGAAAATCCTTAACTTATTTTGTTGTATCAAATCTAAAATGAGTCGTATTTATATACAAAAAAAAAATATGGTATGTTACTACGATCTAGAATGCATGATGGTCTTATCTAAATTCATTAAAGATGAAAGAAGAAAAATAAATAAAAATAAAAATGAATGCAATGCAGACTCCCCTCACACTAGATCTAAACAGTGTCCACACTGTGAACGTTTCCTAAATTTGAAAGATCGTACCCAAAGGTGGATTAAATGCAAAATGATTTGTAAAATGAAGTGCAATTTAACCACTATATAGGCATGAAAATTATATGAAGAATGAAATCTACGATAATGATGAGTGTTCTGTGAAAAATTAGATTTCCTTTTCTTTCCACACTTTCCTCTATCGAAAATGATGAATGATGATTTCTTGTTTGATTTGTGAGGTACCCTGGGCATATCAATGAATTCTGTGATCAAAATCCTTCCAATAAAATTTTTATCGTGCCAATGATTTGTATCACTCAACTGAAGATTATCGTAATCCCAAAAACTAGAGTGCTTAACAAGTATTTTATTTGATGACATGGAATTACGATTATATTTGAGACGTTCAATATATCCATCTTCGTCATTCAAAATTCAAGTTCGTCTTCAAAAAGTTCTTCAAAAGATATATTAGACACGTCTATTGAAGTAAGCGAATCATAGTGACTTTCATTCATCGTTATCAAATTCAAAAAAAAATCCAAACTTAAGATAGACACCAGTGACTTTTGTTACAAAATAAATAACGTACTCAAGTATTTCTTATTAATTGATAATCTCGATTTGAAGGGGGAAGAGGGTCTTATGGCCGTTCACGTATAGTATAAATACTAAGGGATACGACCAATGTTTTACGGGTAGTATGCAACCTCTTTTGCTAGAAGTTCAATAAATTGAACTAATATATATCTGCGATCAAACCGTTGAGAAAATCAATTTCATAAAATACACTCTTGCAGTTAAATAATTTGAAATAACTAATCAGATTTTATTGTTAAAAAAACGATGAAAGTGATGGATTTAATTATCGAAATTCGCTCCACACCAACAGATTCAGAAATTTCCGTCACAGAACAGACACAGAACAGTCACAGAAGAATAATTGCAGAAATAAAATAATTGTACAAGCAAGCCGTTTCCCCTGCAGAAGATTTTTACATGCAATTTCTATATTTTCAAAGCAGCTTCAGCACCTGTAGAGTTTAGAAAAATTTTACCGTGGGGTATGGCTGTCCGTCCAAAGCAGTTGAGTAGCACTGGCAATTCAAACCACTATTTGAAAATCGACCGACCACTGAATACTTGTTCGATTGCTTGAATGCTTCACTTTACGCTGACCTTTGAATTGACTTGATTTTCACTTCTAAATTAAGAACGGCGGGTCCTAGAAGTCAGTACCCAATATAGAAAGAAAGAGTCAGACCCAAAACCATTTGTTTTTGTCACCACACAAAACAAAATACAAATAAAAAAAAGAGCAGAACGCAATCACACCACAACTATTTCAGAAAACAATCTAATGAAATCACGTTCCTTTATTCTTTCAAAAACGGATCGAGTCCACGCCAATAGGAAACAAATCAATTTCCGGCGAACCAATAAAAGGGAAACCATTCACGCCCCTAAGTATAGAACAGAACCCAGGTTTGACCTATATACCTCTCCTTCCACCCGTTTACTTGGCAAATTCAGAAAGAAATCAAGCACACCCCTTTTGTTTTCAGCAACAAAACAAATCGAACCCAAAAAGAAAATCACGCCTCTCCTCTTAAATGTAATCGATCCCGGCGATGGAACCGGGAGTCTTTGCGGGTTTAATCTTTGGTTCGGGTTTAGTGAAATCGAATTGAGGGGTTACGGGTATTTTCGATTTGGGAATTCGGATCTTCGAATCAGATATTGGGTTTCGGATCTGAAAGTTCTTGGTCTTGTGATTTGAACTGGGAGATACACTGTTGTGAACGGTTCGCTTGCAGTCTTGGCTTGCGTTTTGGGTAGGGATTTAGCGATATGGTAAGGTTCAGGAGGGTGATTGGTAGATGTGAGATGACTGGGTAGACTGCGATTTTCAGATTTTTGGGGCTTGGTGAATTCGGTTGTCGCGATTTGATTTGGCAGATGGAAGGAAATTCTGCGGTGCGTGATTTCTGGAATTGGTGTGGATGTAAGGGTGAGAACTGTGGTGCGGTGATGATTGTTTGTGGTTGAATAGGGCTGTGGCAAAGATTGGTATCGGTGGAGCAAAGCAGTTGTGGTATGGGTGGAAGAGGGTGACAGAGAAATAAGTCAAGAAAGAAATCACAGAGGATTTTTTTTTTGTATGACGTGTAAAAGAAGCAAGAAATTTGTATAAGGAGAGAAATGATTGGAAAAAAAAGAAAGAAATAAAAGAGAACAAATGGCAAAGGTAGCAAATCAGTGAGGATGGCAAGTTTTTTTTTTTTTTTGCTTAAAAGATTTGTGGTATCAATGAACAATACCAATCAAATCAATCCAGATTTTTTTTCTATATATACAATAAAATAAAAGGAAAAAAAATAAATAAAAACTAACACGAATCAGAAATTAAATAAATAATAAAATTCAATCGTCACCTCCCCGACAACGGCGCCAAAAACTTGATCGACGCTTTCCTAACGATTAGAAAAGCGCGAATTTTAAATTAAATTACTGCAAGCGCACAGGTGTGTAGCATACAGGTCGAACACGGGGAGGTAGATTAAAATCAAATTATTTATCTAATCTCTTGGGCGAGTTAGACGAAGCTTGGAGTTGGGTTAAAAAACAATAAAAAAAATTGAAACTGTAATTTGATTCAGAACAGATCTAACTGAACCGACGATCAAATCACAATTTTCAATGGAAAAGCAATGAAATTATGAATCGGATCCGAATCTAATCAAATCTGATTTAACCTATGAAAGCGATAAAAAAGCAGAAATCAAAATTGCAGAAATTGAAATAACAAACAGGAATTAAAATTAGGATTGTCGTTGAAACTAATCAAACCACTAATCACTAAAAAAAGTGTAAAATACAATTGATGCTCTACCGAATCTAATCGTGTAGACAACACTAATCGCTAAGAAAATAGAAAAAATGCAGAAAATAAAAAGAACAAGAACTTTGTTAATGGAGATGAAGAGAAAATACAGGATAATGGATATTTGTTACAATGGGTATACATGTGCTTTTATAGGTGAAATTGGCCAAACGCTAATCAGGTTTGTATGAATATATGGGCCTCTCATGCCTTTCTTGACCAAGTTTTGTTTGGAAATGATCTTTCAAGAATATATGAGCATATCATGGTGAATATCTTCCATATCATTCAAATCTTCCATGTGGCTAATTGATTGACAAAGATCTACATGTGATTAATTCTTCCAAACATGGACTCTTAAAAAGTGCATACGATAAAATCTTCAAATCTTCCATATCTTCCATGACATCTTTTGAGATCTTTTCTACCAATCTTCTTCTAATGTGATCAATGTGAACACATCTAGTCTCCAATGAAAGCTCTTATGCAATTATTCAAGAAAATGGCATCTATTCTTCACTTTTAAGGCTGAATGAGGTCTGGTTAACATATCTATAAAAACAACAAGAAAATACCTAGCGTAATATTTATTTATATATAAAAAGATAAAATATAGGTGATAAATTAACATATTTATATGCTGATCAATTATTATACCGAAACTTCGTCCTAAGTAGTTGATAAAAACCACCATAAACGATTTCGGTCTTCTGATAAAAAAAGCTAATCTTAATGTAAAAAGATATTCCGGACCTAATGGGACAAGTTTCGTCGAAATCCGAGGTCGTATGAAAATAATTCCTTTATAAAACCATAAATGAACATGCATTTAATTTTTCCATGATCACCAGATAAATCAAATCAACTTGAAACCTTGCAATCCTATAATAATTCTTCAATACGAACCCAACGGCACTAGTTTCGTCGCATTCTGAGACTGTTTCCCCGGCAGGCTATTTTTACCGCGCACCGTAATACCCTTTTTAACGCAAAATTATCCGATCTATAAAAATAGCAAACTATATACCTATCCTGACCCTAATCGACGATACGAACTCAACGGGACTAGTTTCGTGGCTTAATTCGATAGTCTATTCAAGTTATACCAAATTATCCCTTTATTAATTTAATTACGCGTTATAGAAAACGAACGAGCGTTTACGGCTACCGTGGTCACATACGACATCGGTTTCCCATGCAAATCAACACCATACAATAATTTAACGATACGGTTCTAATGAAACTAGTTTCGTCGAAATCCGAGACCGCTTGCAAAATGGCTATTTTAAAGGCCTATATTTAAAGAACGATTTCCACAACGATTATTTCAAAATTTGATTTGGCCATAACTAACAAATTAAAATACGAAATCTGGATTTTTCTCTTTCATATGAAAATTATCGTCAGTACGGTTCTAACGTTTCTTGTTTCACAGAAATCCGACTTATATCGAATCCTGTATTCTCAGTTAAAGTTCAAAATTCAATATTACGAACTGCCGCGCGATTTCGAGCTCGTTTTATATTATAAATAAAATTAACGTTAAAAATTCGCTATATAAACGAATATATATATATTTTAAATCCATTTAAAATCCCAAATAAATATTTAAAATAATAAATTAAATTAAATATTTGACTGCCAAAACACGGGTTGTTACATTCTTTTCCCCTTAAAATAATTTCGTCCTCGAAATTGCTAAGGTAAGAAAGAACGCTACAAACCCGTTAATTTCCAAATCTTATTTATCTTAAATCAAAATCAATTCAATACTCTAAATAAATACTTTCAAAAATATTGAAAATTTTCTAGCACCTTAAATTTCCGAAAAAAATCGCCAGCACCTCCTTTGTATGGCTCAATCGGTACAACTACAACTCGCCTTTCTAGGCCTTCTCCAATCCAAAAGAAAATAAAACAGCCAAGCGGCTTGCCAAATAGGCTCATAAATCACCAAACCCATATAAAAATAAACGTGTACCTTTTTGTCGGGCATATCATTATATCCTTTCCATCTACTGCCCTGTCAACATATACAAATGCATTCCCAAACAAAACCCCAATTTTATCCTCAAAGCCAAATACTTCACACGTCCAAGCCAAATCCCATTCTTAACTCAATTTCCATCCATTATCAATTTCAACTCTTAACATACCAGTCCAATACCATTTCAGATTCCTGACTCACAATTCAAAACCTGATTCTACTTGATATATTATCTCCCGATTCAATTTCTAGTTAATTGGTTTCAATTAAATTCATATTTGCTTTCCCAATTTCTATTTAATTTTGTTTTTGTTCAAACAATTTCCCTGGGAGTTTTTAAACAGTTCAGCTTTTTCAAAAATCAAATATTCCTTCTCAGGATTCAAAACAACTTGTTTTTCTCAAAACAGTTCAAAACAAGATTGTTGGTAGTAATCTGTCACTTAGAACTCGGAAATGAACACTGATGATGTGGCCAGCATCCTCAGAGTTATTTCCCAGCGATCAAAGTGAGTTCAATACTATATCATTTCAAAACTCCAATTTTAAACTCATTCATTTTGAAATCTATTTGAAAATAAAATTCACGATGCTCGTAAAACAATTTAAAATCTCCCAGGATTTTAAAATTCTCATATATTTAATACAAGTTCATTTGCAACACCCTTCCCACATTGAGGAATTTTAATTCCAATTCTGATTTTAATTTCAGATTTAATAAATCTGCTTTTATATTATACGAATTCTAATTGGTTATTTATATAACCATTTCAATTATAATCAACCAATACGTCCAATATGTTATAATATTTCCAATATATATATATATATATTTTCTTTATATCAAAATATAATTTGGTTAAATTATTTCATTTACCCTCTTTCAAAACATACTGTGACGGTTTATTGTACTTGAGTGTTTAGAAACCCCCTATCGATACAGTGGATCAAACTGATCGATCAGAACTCATAAACAACTCAACCAATAAATCTCCACAATATAAAACAATTTTTATCAAATCAACATATACGTTCACTCGTATATATACATTCAAACTCAATCTAGGGTATTACAAACCCCATCTCTACCGAGTCACGCCACAGAGCCAAGGTAATCACTTAACCTTCAGCTCTGATACAACTGTAACGACCCAGGTATTTCCGCCTCGGAAATCGACATAATACCTTTACCGTAACTCATGCCGACTCTCCAAGCACCGAAAACATTGGATAGTTATTAGAAAGAAATTAGAGGGCGAGATAAGAAAGAAAGAAATATTAGAATAGAAGAAGAAGAAGAACACAACACAGAGTCTCACATCGCAGCGGAACAAAATATAATATAGAAATAACTTTATTGAGAGCTTTAAAAATACTTACTGTATCAGAGTACATCACACAATGGGACAGTTATGTAATGACCCGCATTGTCAGAGGTATTATAATTAATTTATTTAATTATACCTATCGTGATGTAGTGAATTAAATAGAGGTTTAATTAAATAATGTGGAATATTTAATTAAATTAAATAATTAAATAATATATATAATTCAGAAATAATCAAAAATATTGGGAATTACAATATTTTGTGAACGGGGTCGTCCCTTTGATTTAATTCAGCTTAGAGTTGAATTATATTGATGAATATATTCAATCGACGACAGTTTGAACGTAGAATTTTTATATAATTAAAATAGAGCTTGAAATGGCACTGCAGTTCGTAATTTGCCGATTTGAACTTCAACTGAATGTACAGGATTCGTTTTAAGCCGGATTTCTGTGAAACAAGAAACGTGTGGAGCTGGTGGAGTATATCTTTCTAGTGGATGAGAAAAATCGAGATTTCGTCGTGTAGATTTTGATTTACGTCCAAATCAAATTCTAGAAAAGTCGCTGTGGAATTCCTTTATAATTTATAAAGGAATTATTTATATTTTTTTAAGGAATTTCAATATAAATCGAATATCGGACAGACCCAGAAGTGAATAGCAAGCTAGAAATTCACATAGGAATATTCTAGAGCTGTATGGTATCCCACTGCGGATATATATGATAATATTAATTTATTAATATTATATTTAATTATATTTAAATATATTTATATATTTAAATGGTCTATTCAGCACTTTAAAAATAGCCATTTTTCATACGATCTTAGAATTCGACGAAACTAGTTTCGTTGGATCCGCAACATCAAATAGTTGTTAGATTTCCAGTTTCGTGATTTTTAAAGTCAGTATGTGGCCGTACCGATTTTTAGAGTGAGAAACAGTCAGTATTTCGACAGTTAAAAATACGCTGTGTGAGCATACGAAGTCGGAATTCGACGAAACCAGTTTCGTTGGGACAGTAATGTCGAACTCTAGCTACATGTCCAGTTTCGTGATTTTTGGGTATCGTATGTAATCACGAGGATTTTTAGAAAGAAAAATGGATAAATAAAAGAGGATATACCAAGAATATTCTTTCTAAAAAAATATCTAGATATTTGTATCCTCTATAAATAATCACCCTAACCCTTAAAAACCTAATTCAAAAGTCAACAAGCTTCGGCCATCGGTTTCTTCAAATGAAAAGGGATAACCGATCTTAAAAATTCACAAACAATCCAAACAAAAATCTATAAATCACAATTCAACCATCGTTGTGATCGTTGATAGATGCATTTCGTTTTCGTGTACTTGTTGTGTGGTCCGACGTCTTCTGTATTGGGTTTGAAAAACACAATAAAAGCTAGGGTTAAGATCCGAGAGAAATTGGGGTATTAATACTCGAATTCAAGTTCGTTTTTGAGCTTAGCACGTAGAGTAGCATCGTTGGTGATCTTTTTGTGGATTCCGGTTACAAAATGGGTCGCAATGTAGGTTCCGACGAGGAAACTGCTGTTCGACGGATTTTGAAAGTGGTGGCCGAGTTGGGTATTTAGGGTACCAACGTGAAGAGGTTCGAGTGAGAAGAAAAATGGTGATGTCGGTTTGGATGGAAATGTGGAGATGAAGGAGATGTGGTGGCTTGAAGATTGGTGAATGTCCATTATTTGGGTTCGGTTGTGAATGGCTCTGAAGAAGAAGATTAAGGCAAGGAGCGGGTTGGGCTTTTAACTTTGGAGTGGGATGAGTTGAAAGGTTAAGGGCCCAAATGGATAAATAGTTAAGTTTATTTTCAATTTGAAATCACTGTTTAAATTTATAAATTCAATAACTCGGTCATACGATATCGAAATTCAGCGAAACAAGTTGCGTTGGGATCGTATGGACGAACACTACACCATGGAGCTGACTGGAAGTGAATCCGAGCTCGTTACAATTTATAGCGAAATAAATTGTCCGTCTGAATCAAAACGAACGACAATTATCGTTATTAACGATGATAGTCCAATGTGAGTAAAACTCCCCAACTCTGAACAGTTTATATTTTCCTGTTGTATTTTTAGAACTGTTAAAATTGTCTGATTGACTGTGTGTGGATTGTTTGATTGAACTGCTAGTCAGTTAGTGGAAATTATATATATATATATATATATATATTGATTCTGCTTATCAGAATATTTTTATACTCGTATGGTCTAACATCTGTGATGCAGGGAAACAGGTTGGAGGGATCCAACTAGGTTCCTCAACATTTATTTTACTGTTTTTCGTATATGTTTATATATGATGTGATATATATAATATGTTTGATCGTGTATGGTTGGAATGATATTGATCATTGTTATTCGATATTTTTGAATATCATAAGAGACCCGGGGATGTAGAAAAGAAATATTTCAATGTATATTGAAATAAAGGAATTTTATAAAATCAACCGATTTTATAAAAAGGGAATATTTTGAAATTAAAGTAATTATAAAATCATAGGATTTTATAAAGAGGAATATTTATTGAGGAAATAAATAGAATAATTTTAAAAGGAGATTTTCAATGTTATATTGAAAAGGAATTATATATATAATCAAAGAAGATTTTATAAACGAGAATATTTATAAATAGGAAATATTTATAAAAGGGATATTTATATATGGAATATTTATAAAGTGAAATATTTATTTAAGATAAATAAATAAGTGATTTTAAATGGATTATTTATTGGGTAAATAAATAAGATATTTTTAAGGGAGTATTTACTTAGAAAGTAAATAGAATTCATAAAGGTGTATCTATTCAGAAATATAGAATAAAGATTAATGGGAATATTTAGGAAATAAATAGATAGACATAAGAGGAAATATTTGTATAACAAATATAAGGAAAATATTTGTCAACAAATGTTAAGAAGAATTTGTAAAACATTTACAAATAGAATTCAAGAGAAAACATTTGTAAAAGATTTACAAATGAAATCAAAGAGGAGTTATTTGTAAAACGAGGATAAGGACAAAGACTTGTAAAACAAATGTCAAAAGGAGATATTTATTTGTTAAATAAATAGCATTTATAATGGAATATTCATTTAAGAAATAAATAGAAATTGAAAAGGGAATATTTATTGGTCAAATAAATAGAATTGGAAGTAATTATTTATTTGTTAAATAAAAGGAGTAAATCAAATTGAGTTAATCGATTAGAGTAAGTTAATCGACTAGAGTTAAGTTATAGAGTTATATTATCGAGTTAAGATTATCATGTCGAGATAATCAAGTTAGATTATCGTGTCGAGATAATCAAGTTAAGTAATCGTGTCGAGATAATCAAGTTAAGTGATCGAGTTAAATTATCAAGTTAAGATTATCGTGTTGAGATAATCAAGTTAGATTATCGTGTCGATATAATCAAGTTAAGTAATCGTGTCGAGATAATCAAGTTAAGTGATCGAGTTAAATTATCGAGTTAAGATTTTTGTGTCGAGTCAATCAAGTTATATAATCGAGTTAAGTGAATCGAGTTGAGTTAATCGAGTGGGTCGACCAAGTTAGTCGAGCCTAGTTAATCGAATCAAATTGGTCGAACCAAGTTAGTCGAGTTAATCAAGTCGAGTCAGTGAGTCGAGTCAAGTTAATCGAATATGGTTCGTCGAGAAAGGAGTTAATCTAATATAGTTTATTCGAATGGATTTAAAGGAGTTATCGATTATAATTTAATCGAAAAGAGATTATCGAATATAGTTTATTCGAAAGTGAGATTTTCAAATATAAGATATTTGAAAAGGAGTTATCGGATATTAGTCATTAGAGAAAAGTTAATCAAATAAAGATTACTCGAATAGAGTTAATCGTCGAATTCGATTATATCGAATTCGGGAAAGTATTAATTACTTTCCAGTTGTAAATCAAGGTTTATTTATATTTAAATAAATTAGTTGTTAGGTTAATTATTCAAATTAAAGAATAAGAGTTATAATTAAAGTTAGATATTCAGAAGTAGGGATTATAACGTCATCGTTATAATCAATGGTTTCAATAAAGAAGTGTATTCGTAAATAGAATCCGGGAAAGACGTAAAGAAATTGTTAAAAGAATTAAAAGATAAACTTTGACCATTTCGTAGTTATAACGTTGTTCAGTTAAGGTCTGAGAGGTAATTATACCCCAACTTGATTGACTTCCTTCTTAACTAAGAAATGGTAAGGTTTGATCGTAAAGGAGTTTTGGAAATGTTTTCCAAACGAGAATCAGAAATGTTTTCTGATAATAGAAATAAGAACTTAGAATATATAGAAACAAGAGTTAAGTAAATTAATGATCTAAAGAGATAAATGATGATTGATCGATATGATTTCCACATGGAAATAATATCGTTGTTTGCACATGAGTTTTTCTTTGATAGTTAAATCACAGACTATCAAAGTTTTGACCATTTTAACGTTGTTAATATGGAGAGACCGGTTGGATTATTATCCAAAGAACCACTCTGTATTGGCATAAGCATTGTGAATCATATATGCCAAAGATAATTGAAGACGGAGTAAAATGCAAGGGCTATTGTATAAATCTTAGATAACAGTGCCTAAGATGGATGTACTGGATAGTGCCTTCGGTTTGTCCAGTCCCAGGATAACTTGTATGGACGAAGGTCTGACAGAGTATATCCAATAGATCGCGTAAGTTGATCTGTTCAAACATATTCACGTTTGGTGGCGGAGGAATTCGTTTCTCTTAGCTGTATACCCGTGTTATTTTTGGATAAATCAATTTGTGATTTGGCGGGTATGACGATGTGACATTCTAAGTGAATGAGGATGACTTGTATGGATGAATGTCTGACAGAGTATTTCCAGAAAGGTCACGCACATTGATTTCTTCAACCGTACCAAGAGTGGAAGCGGAGAAGGAAACTTCTTTTAGCTGACACGTAATGTATGGTTGTAGACGTCAAATAGTGATTTTCGATGGATCTGACAATGTGACATTCGAAGTGAATCTGATGTAATGATAAAGCGTAGATTCTAGCCTCACATCCGGTAAAATGACAGAAATCGGGCAGGCAGCATGGCTATGTAGGTCGCACCTATTAGGGTGTATAATCACCTGATCTAGAGTTTCATTTACTTCTAAAAATCTATTGTTGATGTTGTCCCATTCGGGAAACGGTTGCTGATCCCAACCGTTAGTGATATACATTCGATACACTCAAGCAAAATGAGTGGTCGGTCATGTGTGGCCGGGTTGCAAGATGTTCTTATTGAACCCAGTGTATTCCTCTCTAGAGGTACATTAGCAGAAGGTGGTTCCATACCTTGTCATAGTTGGTAACCCATTATCCAATACGTGCTTGCGATTTTGATTGTATACTATGTATGTGGAACGTGAGATGAAAGCGTTTTGTTAGATTGATATCTATTTGTATTTAGACATTATTATAATTTCACAATTATATTGCTTGTCAAAGTTGTTCAGATACTCATAAGGGAAAACCCGTTCCGTATTCACGGCGTGGTCTTATGAGATATCATATATCTGTTAAACTTTGTTAAACTATTTTACTCACACCAGTCCCATGACTGACCCGGAGTTTATTTTGTTTTGTTTTCCCTAAACTCTTGGGTGCCCAATTTTGTACGGGCAGTCAAGTAGTCAGGAATTTACAGATATACTTGGAGAGCTTGGAGCAGGAGACTTCAAGATCATATAGCTATAGTTTATTTCTGCTGCATTGTAAGTGATGTACCCTGATAAGTGCCATTGTATTCATAACTGTTATATTTCAAAGTTATGTTATCTATTATATGTTATTCGTTCCGCTGTGAGGTTCGTGTTACTCTAATGTTGTGTTCTTCTTCTTCTTCTATTCTAAGTTTCTATCTTATCTATCCCCATCCTCTAATTTCTTTCACTAATTACCAGGATTTTTCTATGTTTTGGTTATCGACATCGTGCATATGTCGATAACCAAAGTCGCTCAAAATCCGGGTCGTTACAGTTGGTATCAGAGCTTAAGTTAAGAATTACCTTGGCTCTGTGGCGTGACTCGGTAGAGATAGGGTTAGTAACACCCTAGATTGAGTTTGAGTGTATATATACGAGTGCGTATTTGTATTTGATATAAAAATGGTTTTATATTGTGGAGATTCATTGGCTGAGTTGTTTATGAGTTCTGGTCGATCAGTTTGATCCACTGTATCGGTAGGAGTAAATAAACAATTGAATACGATGGACCGACACAGTATGGATATGTGATATATTATCATATATAGGTTGTGATTATAATCAAGTAAGGTTATAACATGTGAAATGGTTATATATAACCAATCAGAATTCATATAAGTAAGATATATGGAATTGAAAGGAATTAAATCTGAAATTAAGATCAGAATTTAAATTAAAACTATGGAATTTGAATAAGTGTTTGTAAAAGGATTTGGATTGAATATATGTGAAATTTAAGATCCTGGGAGATTTTAAATTGTTTTACAAGCAGTGGGAATCATATTTTGAAATGAATTTCAAAGTAGAAGTGTTTGGAAATGGTTTTAAAAGTGATATAGTATTGAACTCACTTTGATAACTGGGAAATAACCCTGATGATGAATCGCGACATCATCAGTGCTCATTTTCAAGTTCTAAGTGACGGATTACTACCAAAGATTTTGTTTTTGAATTGTTTGAGAAAAACAAGTTGTTTTGGTACTGTGAAATAAATACTTTGATTTTTGATATGGTAAAGTGATTTGAAACTCCCAGGAAAAAGACAGTTTGAATTTAAAGGAAATTGAATAAAAATTGTGGAGACAAACTGGAATGGAACCCAGTTAAGTGGAATTTGAATTGTAATAGAAAATATCAAGATAAAATGGGATTTGTAACATAGGGATTTTGAAATGATATTGGGTCGGGGAGTTAAGAGTTTGAAATCGAGATTGGAACTCGAATTGGAAATGAAGTTGGACTTGAGTATAAGCCTATGGTTTGATTTGTGGGCAAAAACAGATTGGAAATTGATTAAGATGACATTATTATATGTGGATTGATAACAGGTGTAAGGGATAAAGTTGATATGCCCGACAAAAAGGTACAAGTTTATATTTGATATAAGCATGAGATTTATGAGCCAAATTGGCAAGCCGCTTGGCTGTTTGATTTTCTTTAGGCTGGAGATGGCCTAGAGAGGCGAGTTGTGGTTTTACCGATAGGGCTATACAAAGGAGGTTATGGCGAAATTTTCCGAAAATTTAAAGTGTTAGAAAATTTTCAGAATTTTTGAAAATTTTAGTTAGTCGGAAGGAATTAATATTTTAGTCGATATTAATTGGTTCAGTTGAAATCAGAAAAAAGGGGTAAACAAATCTTAGGAATTCCAATAGATAGGGTCGTCCTCTAACTTAGCAATTTCGAGGACGAAATTATTTTAAGTGGGGAAGAATGTAATGACCCGCATTGTCAGAGGTATTATAATTAATTTATTTAATTATACATATCGTGATGTAGTGAATTAAATAGAGGTTTAATTAAATAATATGGAATATTTAATTAAATTAAATAATTAAATAATATATATAATTCAGAAATAATCAAAAATATTTGGAATCACAATATTCTGTGAACGGGGTCGTCCCTTAGATTTAATTCAGCTTAGAGTTGAATTATATTGACGAATATATTCAATCGACGACAGTTTGAACGTAGAATTTTTATATAATCAAAATAGAGCTTAAAATGGCGTTGTAGTTCGTAATTTGGCGATTTGAACTTCAACTGAATGTACAGGATTCGTTTTAAGCCGGATTTCTGTGAAACAAGAAACGTGTGGAGCTGGTGGAGTATATCTTTCTAGTGGAAGAGAAAAATCGAGATTTCATCGTGTAGATTTTGATTTACGTCCAAATCAAATTCTAGAAAAGTCGCTGTGGAATTCCTTTATAATTTATAAAGGAATTATTTATATTTTTTTAAGGAATTTCAATATAAATCGAATATCGGGCAGACCCAGAAGTGAATAGCATGCTAGAAATTCACATAGGAATATTCTAGAGCTGTATGGTATCCCACTGCGGATATATACGATAATATTAATTTATTAATATTATATTTAATTATATTTAAATATATTTATATATTTAAATGGTCTATTCAACACTTTAAAAATAGCCATTATTTTCATACGATCTCAGAATTCGACGAAACTAGTTTTGTTCGATCTGCAACATCAAATAGTTGTTAGATTTCCAGTTTCGTGATTTTTAAAGTCAGTATGTGGCCGTACCGATTTTTAGAGTGAGAAACAGTCAGTATTTCGACAGATAAAAATATGTTGTGTGAGCATACGAAGTCGGAATTCGACGAAACCAGTTTCGTTGGGACCGTAATGTCGAACTCTAGCTACATGTCCAGTTTCGTGATTTTTGGGTATCGTATGTAATCACGAGGATTTTTAGAAGGCAAAATGGATATATAAAAGAGGATATACCAAGAATATTCTTTCTAAAAAAATATCTAGATATTTGTATCCTCTATAATTAACCACCCTAACCCTTAAAAACCTAATTCAAAAGTCAACAAGCTTCGGCCATCGGTTTCTTCAAATGAAAAGGGAAAACCGATCTTCAAAATTCACAAACAATCCAAACAAAAATCTATAAATCACAATTCAACCATCGTTGTGATCAATGATAGATGCGTTTCGTTTTCGTGTACTTGTTGTGTGGTCCGACGTCTTTTGTATTGGGTTCGAAAAACACAGTAAAAGCTAGGGTTAAGATCCGAGAGAAATTGGGGTATTAATACTCGAATTCAAGTTCGTTTTTGAGCTTAGCACGTAGAGTAGCATCGTTGGTGATCTTTTTGTTGATTCCGGTTACAAAATGGGACGCAATGTAGGTTCCGATGAGGAAACTGCTATTCGACGGATTTTGAATGTGGTGGCCGAGTTGGGTATTTAGGGTACCAACGTGAAGAGGTTTGAGTAAGAATAACAATGGTGATGTCGGTTTGGATGGAAATGTGGAGATGAAGGAGATGTGGTGGCTTGAAAATTGGTGAATGGCCATTATTTGGGTTCGGTTGTGAACAGCTCTGGAAGAAGAAGATTAAGGCAAGGAGCGGGTTGGGCTTTTAATTTTGGAGTGGGCTGAGTTGAAAGGTTAAAGGCCCAAATGGATAAATAGTTAAGTTTATTTTCAATTTGAAATCAGTGTTTAAATTTATAAATTCAATAACTTGGTCATACGATATAGAAATTCAGCGAAACAAGTTGCGTTGGGATCGTATGGACGGACACTACACCATGGAGCTGACTGGAAGTGAATCCGAGCTCGTTACAATTTATAGCGAAATAAATTGTCCGTCTGAATCGAATCGAACGACAATTATCGTTATTAACGATGATAGTCCAATGTGAGTAAAACTCACCAACTCTGAACAGTTTATATTTTCCTGTTGTATTTTTAGAACTATTAAAATTGTCTGATTGACTGTGTGTGGATTGTTTGATTAAACTGCGAGTCGGTTAGTGGAAATTATATATATATATATATATATATATATATATATATATATATTGATTCTGCTTATCAGAATATTTTTATACTCGTATGGTCTAACATCTGTGATGCAGGGAAACAGGTTGGAGGGATCCAACTGGGTTCCTCAACATTTATTTTACTGTTTTTCGTATATGTTTATATATGATGTGATATATATAATCTGTTTGATCGTGTATGGTTGGAATGATATTGATCATTGTTATTCGATATTTTTAAATATCATAAGAGACCCGGGGATGTAGAAAAGAAATATTTCAATGTATATTGAAATAAAGGAATTTTATAAATCAACCGATTTTATAAAAAGGGAATATTTTGAAATTAAAGTAATTATAAAATCATAGGATTTTATAAAGAGGAATATTTATTGAGGAAATAAATAGAATAATTTTAAAAGGAGATTTTCAATGTTATATTGAAAAGGAATTATATATATAATCAAAGAAGATTTTATAAACGAGAATATTTATAAATAGGAAATATTTATAAAAGGGATATTTATAAATGGAATATTTATAAAGTGAATTATTTATTTAAGATAAATAAATAAGGGATTTTAAATGGATTATTTATTGGGTAAATAAATAAGATATTTTTAAGGGAGTATTTACTTAGAAAGTAAATAGAATTTATAAAGGAGTATTTATTCAGAAATATAGAATAAAGATTAATGGGAATATTTAGGAAATAAATATATAGACATTGTAACAACCCGGAAAATCTGAGCCAGTTTAAAATTTTTAATTTGGCTAATATAGTGAATTTGAATATTTAAAAATGATTTATTTTGAATAATAACGATTAAAAAGTTATTTGAATTGAAGTTAGAATATAAAAATTTATTTTAATTACAAAACAAGCCCTGAACGACCCTGCAGTTTGAAAATTTGAATTCAAACTTTGACTGAACGTACAGGATGCAAAATAAATCGGATTTCAGCGAAACAAGAAATATTTAAATCTGTTTGAGAATATCTTTCTAGTGAATCTGAATGATCGAAATTTCGTGTCAGAAATCAAAAGTTATGGCAAAATCAATTTTCAGAAAGGTCGTAGTGAAATTTATATAGCCCTTGAAAATGGTGATTTTGCAAACGACCTCGGAATTCGACGAAACCACTTTTGTTGGGTCCGGGACGTCAAATTAATGCTAAGTTTATTTTTCCAGAATTTTAGAAGTTAATATGTGAGCGTGGCAAAGGAAAATGTGTTTTGGTCGATTTTAGTTAAATCGGGTCGACCAGAAAATGGCCATTTTACAAACGGTCTCAGAATTCGACGAAATCAGCTTTGTTGGGACCGTATCGACAAAACAAAGCCAAATATAATTTTTCTGGAATTTTTCGAGTTAGTATGTGGGCCCGGAAAATTAAAATGTACGTTCAAAATAGAAATTGAATGTTTTATATTTTAATTTGAAGAAAAACTGACTCTAACAGTCGAATTGGCCAACGAAACATACCCCATTGTGTCCGGGATGGGTGTAAAACGCTAGGGGCGACAGTCGTTGGGTTTGATTTCGAGTCCGTATGCGAAAACACTATTTAAAAATTTAATATTACCATCGGCCAATCAGATTTTTTTAAAAAATATTAATTCATTTTCAAAAACACTTTCTCTCTCCCCGTAATGCTCAGGCCGACGACGGAAAAGAGCTCGATTCTTCCCGGGCTGATTTCTCCTTCGTCTCTCAACGGAATCAAGCAAACTCGGATCCATATCGAAGCTCTCTCCGAGATCTTCAAATCCATACCAGTTGGAGCCTCTCTAGTGGAGTATTTTTCGCGAATCACCTCCGAGAAGCGCCGGGTTTGAAACCGCCGCCGTGCCCTCCCGCCGCCGCCGGACCTGGCCGGAACCCCCTGCGCCTGCGCGCGCCACTCCCCCCTTCGACGCTGCGTTGGTCGATCGTCGCAACACTACACCATTTGATAACAAAGATCAAACCTAGTTTTGAACAGTAGCGCGAGGTACACGGCTGAACTATTTTGAATTGATTTTTACACTTTTGAGTGTTGCAAACTTTGAAAAATCGTATCTTTTTACTGTGTTGACGAAATTCAGTGAAATAAGAGGCACCGAGACCGTGAGGGCGTGCTCTACATTCTAGAAGAGACCACATATTTTTCTGAGCCTTCTACAATTTTCATAAAATCGACAAAGCAATGTGAGATTTCTAATTCAAATCTGAGCGAAACGACGATGTATAAATTATACGGTCGATGTATGAGTTATATAAGCCTTGTACACCTCATGTATAAGTGTTGTATAAGTTGTATGTGCGATGTATAAGTTATATATACGTTGTAAAAATTATTCATGTGTTGAAATGAAAGTGAAATCTACCTATATAGTATATATATATATACTCCCCTCGTCCACAGACCATGGACGATATTTTTTGATTGTGGTTGAAATATACCTTTGTGGTTTGATTGTGGTTGAAATATACCTTTGTGGTTTGATTGTGGTTGAAACATACCTTTGTGGTTGAGAGAATA
Source organism: Allium sativum (assembly GCA_030737875.1). Classification (NCBI taxonomy): domain Eukaryota; kingdom Viridiplantae; phylum Streptophyta; class Magnoliopsida; order Asparagales; family Amaryllidaceae; genus Allium; species Allium sativum. Next base: position 807,216,190 of record CM060921.1, on the reverse strand, counting down.
GGATTAGAGTGAGGAATAAATGAATTGAAAAATAAAAACATGCCGCCCGCGTGCGAACTAGATGCATGAACTCCATTGTCAAAAACCGCAAGGTTTTAAGGTAGAGCGAGGAGCCGTCGTTAGGGATGGTGCCGGTTTAACTACCCTACCGTTATGCTGCCGAAATTTCTTGAAATCTCTATATGTTTGAATTTATTTCATGTACCAAATTTATTTCATGTGCCAAATTGATTTCATGTATTGAATCCATTCATGTCTTAAAAGTAGATTCATGTGTTGAATAGATTTCTTAAAAAATAAAAATCTCATTTTCATTATATATATATATATAAAGTATTAAAAATAGATTTGTTTGAAATAAAATATTTTAATAATAAAAATCACATTTTTATTATAAATATAAAGCTATAAAATACTTAAGTGTTGAGGAAATATTTGAAAAGACAAAAATTACGTTTTTTTTTATCACTAGAAAGAAATATATAAAATATCCGTGTGTTGAGTAAAAAGCTAGAACGATAAAAATTACCCTTTTATCGAAGAAGAGAACTTAGAAAATAGTCGTGTGTTAAATAAAGGACTAGAGAGATAAAAATCACATTTTTATCAAATATATAAAGTGAGAAAAATATACATGTGTTGAAATAAATATTCGTGTGTTAAAAATATAATTTTTAACTCGTGTGTGATGGGAAAATGGTTTAGAAATCGACGAAAGGATTATATTTATATATATATATATATATATATATATATAAATTAAAATTAAAATTAAAACGAAATAAGGCCGTGCAGTTGGCGTTTTGAAATCTTAACTTCAAACGATTATACCGAAAGATCCGATCGTCGGATTTTGACGAAACTGAAACGCTAGGTTCGCTTTGGAAATATCTTTCCAACGATATAAACTTTGCTTAGATCCAACGGTTAGATTTCCCGATATGTGTAAAACAAATTTGGGGAAAAACAGCGCCAGTGGCACGACGCGACCTGAAACGTCGTTTAATTAAATATGGCCATTTTTAAATAAATAAAAATGGCGAAAAATCGTTATAATATATTATAAGTGATATGAAGTGAAAATAAACCGACTTCACGTGGTTTGCTTGATATTTGATGGTTGAATGTGTTTGATATGAAAATTATACCAAATAACTAAAATGTGTGTGTCGAATAAATTAACCAAGAAAAGAATTGATTTAAATTCTAAATATACGTGAATTATTTGAAAAGGCCGAGTTAAATCTTATTTCAAATAATTGATCGACAATCAGAAGTCGAAGACTGAAGACGGTGAAAGACCGACGATCTTCACGTCGAATGGAGGGGTGCTACTGTTGCTCTTTATTGGAGTAGCTACCTTGAAGGGGTTACAGTGGTAGCCGTCCGGACGTACTTGTGGATGGTACGGATATGCGAGGTACTAGGTGCCTCCGGTTTCGTTCAGACCCAAAACGGACTTGCAAATGGATGTGTGTCTGACGTTGTAGGTGGACAAAGTGGCATGCAAAGATACAGTGATCAAGGCTCATGTTGCAAAGCAGAGTCTTGTGGTTTATAGCTTAGATTCTAGCCTCACACCCCGGTATGAACCAGAAACGGGAGAACGGACTCAGGGAGGACATGCGTCTCTTTCTAGTTAGAGGTGGTGTCGGTGCTTAAACTGGCCGACATTTATATATTATTTTCACCTGTGTGGTTGTTGGATTGCGAGGCCTCGTATATAGAGTCAGTGGGCTCATTTGCGCCCCATAGGGCGGGGAGACGTATTGTTCAGGATGTCATTTAATCCACATCGGTGGACCGACCCTAATGATCCAGGGCTTGCCTGCGCGCTTGCCTGAGACATGGTAGACTAGATTGTCTCGAATTCGGGGAGGATCTTGCCCCTAGCCTCGGTTCATGACGGAAATCCAATTTCCAAATACGACATGTGCGGTTTTGATTGTAAACCTATATTTGGCGACATAATAGATGGTACCCATGCCGCCTAGGATTGATATTATGATTGATATTGTTTTTGAAAACATATAAACACTAGTAATAATATCAAAAGTTCTTGATTTATACGTATCCAACTTATTTTGGCCAATATAAGGTAAAACTCTATCCTCCGGTTTGTGTTGCATTGTGTGATGGGACCTGAGTCTTATATTGGCTTCATTTTACTAAAAAGCATTGCGTTGTTTAAGTGATTTACTTGTTTTATTGCACTGGCGATCACTGGAGTAAACCCGTTCCGCGAAAGCGGCGTGGTCCTATGATTCGCCTTAGCAATGTGTTTAAGCAGTTAAGTTGATTTCTCATACCAGTCCCACGACTGACTCGTAGTTTGTTTCACTTTGCAAACTCGGGTGCCCTCTTTTCTACACGGGAAGCCTTGTATTCAGGTTCTAGCATACTCATTTTGGATAGCTATGGAGCTGGAGCTGGATTTATCATTTCTATTTTACTGTTTCAGACACTGTTATGTATATTATGTTTGATTCCGCTGCAGACATTTTATATTAAGCTGAAACTGTATTTTGTGCTAAGTATGATCCTTATGCTGTATAACTCTGATGATGATAATATCCAGTGTATTTGATGTTCATTCTGGTGTAATTCTATATTTCTGTACTGCTGTGTTCTGTTTATGTGTTATATTCCAAAGATTACCCTCTCAACCGTCTAACGGGGTTTGGGGTCGTCTCAGACATAAGAGGAAATATTTGTATAACAAATATAAGGAAAATATTTGTCAACAAATGTTAAGAAGAATTTGTAAAACATTTACAAATAGAAATCAAGAGAAAACATTTGTAAAAGATTTACAAATGAAATCAAAGAGGAGTTATTTGTAAAACGAGGATAAGGAAAAAGACTTGTAAAACAAATGTCAAAAGGAGATATTTATTTGTTAAATAAATAGCATTTATAATGGAATATTCATTTAAGAAATAAATAGAAATTGAAAAGGGAATATTTATTGGTCAAATAAATAGAATTGGAAGTAATTATTTATTTGTTAAATAAAAGGAGTAAATCAAATTGAGTTAATCGATTAGAGTAAGTTAATCGTCTAGAGTTAAGTTATAGAGTTATATTATCAAGTTAAGATTATCATGTCGAGATAATCAAGTTAGATTATCGTGTCGAGATAATCAAGTTAAGTAATCGTGTCGAGATAATCAAGTTAAGTGATCGAGTTAAATTATCGAGTTAAGATTATCGTGTCGAGATAATCAAGTTAGATTATCGTGTCGAGATAATCAAGTTAAGTAATCGTGTCTAGATAATCAAGTTAAGTGATCGAGTTAAATTATCGAGTTAAGATTTTTGCGTCGAGTCAATCAAGTCATATAATCGAGTTAAGTGAATCGAGTTGAGTTAATCGAGTGGGTCGACCAAGTTAGTCGAGCCTAGTTAATCGAATCAAATTGGTCGAACCAAGTTAGTCGAGTTAATCAAGTCGAGTCAGTGAGTCGAGTCAAGTTAATCGAATATGGTTCGTCGAGAAAGGAGTTAATCTAATATAGTTTATTCGAATGGATTTAAAGGAGTTATCGATATTAGTTTCATCAAAAGAGGGAGTTATCGATTATAGTTTAATCGAAAAGAGATTATCGAATATAGTTTATTCGAAAGTGAGATTTTCAAATATAAGATATTTGAAAAGGAGTTATCGGATATTAGTCATTCGAGAAAAGTTAATCAAATAAAGATTACTCGAATAGAGTTAATCGTCGAATTCGATTATATCGAATTCGGGAAAGTATTAATTACTTTCCAGTTGTAAATCAAGGTTTATTTATATTTAAATAAATTAGTTGTTAGGTTAAGTATTCAAATTAAAGAATAAGAGTTGTAATTAAAGTTAGATATTCGGAAGTAGGGATTATAACGTCATCGTTATAATCAATGGTTTCAATAAAGAAGTGTATTCGTAAATAGAATCCGAGAAAGACGTAAAGAAATTGTTAAAAGAATTAAAAGATAAACTTTGACCATTTCGTAGTTATAACGTTATTCAGTTAAGGTCTGAGAGGTAATTATACCCCAACTTGATTGACTTCCTTCTTAACTAAGAAATGGTAAGGTTTGATCGTAAAGGAGTTTTGGAAATGTTATCCAAACGAGAATCAGAAATATTTTCTGATAATAGAAATAAGAACTTAGAATATATAGAAACAGGAGTTAAGTAAATTAATGATCTAAAGAGATAAATGATGATTGATCGATATGATTTCCACTTGGAAATAATATCGTTGTTTGCACACGAGTTTTTCTTTGATAGTTAAATCACAGACTATCAAAGTTTTGACCATTTTAACGTTGTTAATATGGAGAGGCCAGTTGGATTATTATCCAAAGAACCACTCTGTATTGGCATAAGCGTTGTGAACCATATATGCCAAATATAATTGAAGACGGAGTAAAATGCAAGGGCTATTGTATAAATCTTAGATAACAGTGCCTAAGATGGATGTACTGGATAGTGCCTTCGGTTTGTCCAGTCCCAGGACAACTTGTATGGACGAAGGTCTGACAGAGTATATCCAATAGATCGCGTAAGTTGATCTGTTCAAACGTATTCACGTTTGGTGGCGGAGGAATTCGTTTCTCTTAGCTGTATACCCGTGTTATTTTTGGATAAATCAATTTGTGATTTGGCGGGTATGACGATGTGACATTCTAAGTGAATGAGGATGACTTGTATGGATGAATGTCTGACAGAGTATTTCCAGAAAGGTCACGCACATTGATTTCTTCAACCGTACCAAGAGTGGAAGCGGAGAAGGAAACTTCTTTTAGCTGACACGTAATGTATGGTTGTAGACGTCAAATAGTGATTTTCGATGGATCTGACAATGTGACATTCAAAGTGAATCTGACGTAATGATAAAGCGTAGCTTCTAGCCTCACATCCGGTAAAATGACAGAAATCGGGCAGGCAGCATGGCTATGTAGGTCGCACCTATTAGGGTGTATAATCACCTGATCTAGAGTTTCATTTACTTCTAAAAATCTATTGTTGATGTTGTCCCATTCGGGAAACGGTTGCTGATCCCAACCGTTGGTGATATACATTCGATACACTCAAGCAAAATGAGTGGTCGGTCATGTGTGGCCGGGTTGCAAGATGTTCTTGTTGAACCCAGTGTATTCCTCTCTAGAGGTACATTAGCAGAAGGTGGTTCCATACCTTGTCATAGTTGGAAACCCATTATCCAATACGTGCTTGCGATTTTGATTGTATACTATGTATGTGGAACATGAGATGAAAGCGTTCTGCTAGATTGATATCTATTTGTATTTAGACATTATTATAATATCACAATGATATTGCTTGTCAAAGTTGTTCAGATACTCATAAGGGAAAACCCGTTCCGTACTCACGGCGTGGTCTTATGAGATATCATATATCTGTTAAATTGTGTTAAACTATTTTACTCACACCAGTCCCATGACTGACCCGGAGTTTATTTTGTTTTGTTTTCCATAAATTCTTGGGTGCCCAATTTTGTACGGGCAGTCAAGTAGTCAGGAATTTACAGATATACTTGGAGAGCTTGGAGCAGGAGGCTTCAAGATCATATAGCTATAGTTTATTTCCGCTGTGTTGTAAGTGTTGTACTCTGATAAGTGCTATTGTATTCATAACTGTTATATTTCAAAGTTATGTTATCTATTATATGTTATTCGTTCCGCTGTGAGGTTCGTGTTACTCTGATGTTGTGTTCTTCTTCTTCTTCTATCCTAAGTTTCTATCTTATCTATCCCCACCCTCTAATTTCTTTCACTAATTACCTGGATTTTTCGATGTTTTGGTTATCGACATCGTGCATATGTCGATAACCAAAGTCGCTCAAAATCCGGGTCGTTACAAGTTATAATAACCTATTCCCATATACAACACACAGCGGAATAGTAGTTATATAATATCATACGTCTGGACTCTTCCAGCTCATCTCTTCGTGGCATTCGATAACCTGAACCTGTACACCCCGGGCAAACCCGAGCATTTACAAAACACCGGGTCAGTCTGGTGAACCAGAGTGAGATAAACTCGCACAGTATTAAGGGTAAATCATCCAACCATGATTTTTATGTTCCAAATCTTTTCAAAAGAAAAGGATAATCGTAAGACCAAATCCACACATAAACACGGACGGTTTTTACCTTATGATTATCCAAAACAGTTTTGAAATCAATATCTTGTCTGATATTATAATAATGTCTAAATACATGTAAATAACAATCTAGTGGAACGCTTGCATCTCACGCTCCACATATATAGTTTACAAATAAAACCGCGGGCGCTTATTGGAGATTGGATTTCCGACTATGACAAGGTATGAGACCACCTGCCGATCGTGTATCTCTAGAGATGAATACATTGGGTTCAACAAGAATGTCTTGCAACCCGTCCCACACATGACCGATCACTCATTTCACTTGAGTGTATCGAATGTATTGTCACTTTACGGCTTTTTGTCGCGACCACCGTAGTCCCCGGGAGATACAGAAATGAAAGAAGTAACAAATATGAATATTCTCTAGATGGTGACAATACACCCTAATGGGTGTGACCCACATAGTCATGCTGCCTGACCATTTTTTGTCATTTCCCGGTTGATGAGGCTTGAGGCTATAATCGACTTTTGAAACATCTGGCCAATATTCACATCGTCCATTCATGTCATCCAGGAACAGGATGAACCGAAGGCACCCTCCTACCACATCCTAGGAATCACCCCATAGATCAGTAGCGAGTAGTCCTTGCAATCCGCAGATTCCAATCACGACAGAATCATCGTTAACTCTGGGGATCAGCCAGAGGTATTTAACAATAGTTCTTCCGCTCATGGAGACTTACGGTCTTCAATTGCTCCATCTCGATCCCCGTCTTCAATGTATTCGTATTTATTGGTCGGAATGGTTTTTCGAATATAAATTCGATCCCAGTCTTTCCATACCAACAATCGTATTGGACAGATTTTATAGTCGGTGATTTAACTATCAAAATAAACAGTGATTCAATCATGACACTCCAATGAGTTCACTGTTTCAGTATTCAGCACCACTTGGCCTTTTAATTAAAACAACTTTATTCACTTCTGTTTAATTAAAACTTCTAACTCTTTTAATATTGTAAAAACACGATATTTGATTCTTATATACAAATGTTCTCAAAACCACTTCTATATACTACTTATCAAAATAACCATATTAAATTTACACTTAATTCTCCTTTCAAAACACCTGTTACATCATTCTTTATTATTTAAACTTGAGGAATCTCTTCAGCATATTATTCGTAAACGACGTTACGCAATATCGTTTATTCCATTCTGGAACTATTAACTAGTATTTATTAGTATAAAATTAAAACCAAACTTTACATTTCCTTTAGTTCGATCTCTCGTTATATATATATTCCCCAAATTTCCACCAAACGTTGCATTATTTCACTAATGGAAATAATGAACTACCACTAACCTCTCTTACGATTACCAACGAATATCATCTTCAGATAATCCTGATGTCGTTCAAGTTGGGGTATTTTAATTACCTCTCAGACCTTGATCAACAACGTTCATATCCTTAGATGACTATAAGTTGTAATCAAACCAATACTTCATTCTATTCGCAAAACAAATTCCCATTTCTACTCGGGTTTGGTTATACCACCCCATGACCTAGTCCTTTAACCCAATTTCACTTTTACCAGCCTCCTTCCAAATATATTTAACCATTTCCCATTTTTGAAATCTTATTTCAAATCTCCCCTTGTTACTTGATCTCATTTTCAAATAACGTTAATTCAAAATTAACGCTTTACACTTTGAATCTCATTTATATACTTTGGTTTATCTTAAACCCTTTTTCGTAGTCTCCTTTCACTTAATTCAGATAATTAAGTAACATCTATTTCCTTTCACCATTCAATTGGATTACATCTCATATTCGGTCACTTTTTAAATGAATTCCCATTTAAAAAGTAATTTCCAAATTATCATTAATTACAATAATAACTTATTTCAATTATTAACTACTTTAGTAGTTAATTCCTTTATTAACTAAGAAAAATAGTAAATCCCTTTTTAAAACCTTATTTAAATTTAAACAATATTCATTTAACTATTTTAATCAAAACACGTTAATTTGATAATCAATTCCAATTCAAATCGGTCGATTTAATTAACTCAAAAACTCGATTATCCCATTAACCGATTCAAATTAATCCTCACTTTAAATTAATTAAAAATATAATTAATTTAAATAATTCCATTAATTGTTTCTTAACAAACAATTACCCAAAATTTACCATTCGATTTATTTCTTATCCTTGTACTTATAAATTTGATTAACATCAGAATTGACTTTATAAAATCAATTAATAAAAATCAAAGTCTTAAATAAATAAAATATTTATTTATTTCTATTTAATAACTCTTATTCAATAATACTTTTCAAAATCTAACTATAGTTATAAAATAAATTTTATAACTTCATCTCTATCGATTCACCTGACGGTGAATCAATATTTATAAAACGATTGATTTTATAGGCCATACGCTGTCAAATACTGAACCAATACCGCCCATTGGTTTAAACAAAACACGGGTTGACTTTTCAGTAAATGATCACAAACCAAATCAATCACCAATCATGACAGTTCATATATGATAATATGAAAATAAATAACGTATTTGAGGAATCCGGTTCGATCCCTCCAACCTGTTCTGCCCTGTATTCAAATGATTATCTCAAATCAGACTGTTCAGTTTTGTTTAACTGATAAACTAAATAACGACCATTTAACATCAACCACAAGCAATTCAAACAATTCAACCATTTAAACACGTTTATAAATAAACGTGACCAACCAAGGTGAGTTACCTTTATCGGAACCAATCGTTAAAAATAACGATTTGGTATTTCACTGAAATTAAACACAGTTTAATTTCATTAGTTCAATCAACAAACTAGTGTATAACTAGCAAACAAGCAACCATCAGCAAGAAGAGCACACAAAATAAAAACCCAATTCATATAAAAATATAAATGGGATAACTGAGTGAGTTTAACTCACCTTGATTTCATTATTGCTGCAGCGGTTCAGTTACAATCAAATCTAACAACGTTTAATTTGACTGTAAATTCCGGCTAATCCCATCTTTGTCCAACTCAGTTCCATAATGTTGCATCCGTCACCATGATTTCGGTGCCACCAGTTTGGTCTCATTCTGATAACGTGTTAAAAACATTATACGAATTTTAGTTCACAATCTAATTTAAACAATTTAATTAAATGACTAATTCTCTTAATTATATATATTAACAAGTATGATTACTTTTGCTAAACATGAAATTAGGTAGACTCCTTTCCTCTTGCTAACGATGTCCTTCATTCTCAACATACCTGAAACACGCACCACTTGAATGCATATGATTAACTGATTAATTTCTTAATTAATTATTGTTAATTTTAATCATTATCGTTAACATAAATTTAGGGCGATCTCTCTTTGGTTTACCCTTCCCATTTGTTACTGCAATTTCTCGTGGTATGCACGTCCACTGTTTTGCTGTCGCTCCTCCCACTAGTATGAACACAACAACCAATCAATCCCTGCCAAGAACTTGTATTAGCAGAGTTAAACACATTAAGAACTGGTTACGTTCAAAAAGGAATTCGATTTACTGTTTATGGTTTGTAAACCCATGCTCCCTTCATTTGGATCCCACTGTTGTGTTCAAATTACTCCCCCGGTCTCGTCGTTTCCATAACTAAGTCACCCATCGCACAAACCATACTCCATCTGCCGCTCCTCCCAGGACTGACCCAATCTTGATCGAGAATCCCCAATGGAAGCGCCTCACTGTCGTCGAACCTCGCGCCCCGTAGCACCTCCTCAGGCCCTCCCGTTCTCCAGAAATAAACAACCAACCGAAGCACCTTTTTGAATGATTTCCGGTCACCATGATGGACTAGACCTCCTCATCACCGTTCGATTTTAAGAGCTTCTTGAGCTGAATAATTTTGTTGTTGTGTCATATTCAATTAAATGGTGTATCGATTTGAATTTGTAGGGGAAAGAGGTGGATTGGTGTTCGTTCTTTATTTAGTGGCGGCGCAAATAATTATTGACCGAAAATGAACGGAGAATAGGGTTTATAATTGGGTATATATCGTGGACAAATATAAATATAATATTATGACGAAACTTCGTCCTAAAGTAGTTGATAAAAACCAGCATAAACGATTTCTGTAACAACCCGTATTTTGAATAACATGTTATAACTTAAATCAAGGCAGAATTAAATGTTAAAGTCGGAATCAAGGGAAACGGGCTTTGCCATTGCGTTCGTCTTGGAAAAATACGCGAAATAGAGTCCGAGATTTCGAGAATCGGAGTCCGTATGACCAAGTTATGGTCCGTCAAAGTTTTCAGAATTTTCAGAGTTCAAAACAGATTCGAATTCAAGTCAGGAATTCAAAAAGTCAACCCAGGCCAAGGGGAATCGACTGCCAAGTCGACACCACCCCCCTCCGCCCCATGTCAACTGCCCAGTCGACATGGGTGTCGACACAGGTGGCTTGGCCAGTTTGTCCTGGTGCACCTGACTTGTTCCCCAAGACATGCTTTGGGTCTGGTCTGTTGGCTTGTGACGGATTTTGATGGCTAGGATCTAAACTAGGGTTAATCCTATGGCCTAAACTATCCTAAATCTCTATAAAAAGACCCCCTAACCCTACCCTTAACCCTCATAAATTGATCCTACAACTAAACTATGCAAAAATGTTTAGTCATGGCCTCCATCCTCTTGTCATAATCTCCATCTTCATCCACATGAGAGTTTCTAAGTTGTATGAGAGTTCCTAAGCTTGCGTGAGAGTTTCTAAGCTTGATTCAAGGCTAAAGTTCTATCTTTCTTCATCAAATCAAGGGATTTGCTTCTTATTTTATCAAGGGTTTTATTGGTGCTTATTTATTTGGGGATTTGCTAGTGTGGCTTCGTCTCAATCTTATTTTATATTAATTCTAGTCTTCATAGCATTGTAAGCCCTCTTCTACTCTTACATATTAACTATGAAGTTAAACATGACATGTTGCAAGTTTGAGTTTTGGACCTAAGTATGATTTTTGCTTTGAATCTATCATGTTATGCATAGATTTAGTTTATCTATGTTTATAAAGCTATCACCTTGACTTTGTGGTTTGAAAGCTATGAGCTTTGTTTGAAATGGTTGCATAATGCAACATAGAATCTATCATAACCTTTATGTTAGCTTGCATATGTTGTTATATGTGAATCACTAGTTGTCATCCTATGTCATCTATGACCATGATATCACCTATTTGCTAAGTTTGAAGGTCATGCATGTTTTGAGGCTTATAATCCTTTATGCAAGTTATTCACCATGTTTAACTTGTGATAGACCTTGCCATTTTATACACACTTTTGTCATATTGGTTATGTTCCACCTCTTTGATCTATTTATGTTGATGCGAGTTTATATGCGTTGGGGCTACGTTATGGGTAAACCTAAATGACATAAAACGTGACTTGAAAATATGACATATATTTATGCTTGTAAACATGACATGGACATGACACTTAGAAAACATGAAATGGCCAACTCGAGGTTGGGTTGAGTTTGTAGCATAATTCTACCCGGAACCGACCGGCAATAGTGGCTACAAACAATAAGACCCAATGTGAGTAGTTGGTCATGTTGTACTTAAACCCGAGGTTAGACTAGGATGTGGTGTAAAGCTACCCGAACCCACCCGGCTTAACTAGTAACCACAACAAGGTATAATGTGAGAGGTTAAGGTGCATTAAGTAAATTAATGCAACATGATAGGGTTAAGTCATGAGCCACTTGGTATACTTAACCAAACTTGACATGTAGATTGGATGGGGTTAAGTCATGGTTTTGAATGACAACACTTAACCCATTAGCAAACCCTAGTTGCGGGGCCCCTTTCCGCAGTAACCCTCTTGTTTGTATCACCGATACCCTAGGGACTAGGCTAGGGTGGGGCACGATTACTGGGCTGATTGTAAGCGTCCAAAACGACGGCTGAGTTGGTGCGCCGGTGTGGGTTCAGGCGGGCTATGGTCGTGCACATAGTCCGAAGGTGAAAAATTCAGGCACGGGTACCAGTAGGTTTAAACTGTGCATGCTTGATTGGTGTCCGTGGTTGGCACCCTAGGGCTTGATACACCCTAGGGTGGACCTAGCACAGTTTGACTACATTTCATGGTTGGGCCGTATGACACCGACACTTGACGAGTTAGGCTTATAGGGAGCCGATCGACTAGACCGTGTAGTTGGACCCCGAGATTTGGGTCATCTCATGATATTGGGCCAAGGGATCACTCCTTGTTTATACTTGACATGTTTCATGATACTAGTACACTCTTGGTGCAACCTAACCTTATATATGCGATGCCACACTTGTTTACCTTGTCATCTTACTTATCATGCCAGTTTAGTTATCCTTATGTTTAATCTCACCTTCTCATGCTCAGATAACTTTATTAGTTTTTATACTGATAGTAGTTAGGGCTTACAATTCTTTTTGACTGACCTGTTTTCCTTTCGCTTCTTTTCTTTCGTTTCCCCCTCCCCCCTCAGGTTCTCAGGGTGGGACTACTACATAGCTTGGATCTTTATCTTACTTTTCGGGATAGCTCATGTATGGTTTTGAGCTCGCTATGGCTTTACCACGTTTATCTTGGGGATAGTTATTTTATGTTATTTCCAGTTTTCGGTTTATGTTCTAGACTTTGTTTTATGTTGGAAAATGATGTTTAAGTACTTTGATGTAACTTGACTATTGGGTTTTGAAATAGTACTTTTATCCGCTGCTTTATTTACTCTGTTTTACTTACATATATGTATATGTTCTGTCATGTGATATTTTTATGCATGTTTACCTGGTTTAAACGCCCCTCCAAAGCCAATGTCCTTGCAAGAGTGACCTTGGCGGAGGTGGGGTGTTACATTTGGTATCAGAGCATAAGGTTTACAAGATTGAGCAAAAGGTTTTAAAACTTTTGAAAAACTATTTTCAAAACCGATTTTAAAGAAGTATTTTCCAAGAAAAGTCTTGTTTATTTTAAAAGGCTATTCCCCAAAAGCCATTAGCACTATCCTTCATTTCCTCATACTGAATCTATCTTTTTCTTCGTTTCGGTATGGCCGATAATTTCGCCATTCCGGATGGAGTACAAGTGCCTATTTGGTTCAGGAGGTACATGGAGGCTAGGGCTACTGAAGCCGGCCCCGCGGATACTCCTCCTCCTCAGCCTCCTGTGGTTAATATTCCTCCTCCCATGGCTAATGTTCCTCCTCCCGTAGTTGAGGTTCCTCCTCCTCCTCATCCCCATCAGCATCCTCAAGTTGATTTCACGAAGATTTGCAAGGACTTTAAGGCGATGGGTGGCAAAAAATTTATGGGGACAAAGACTTTTGTTGAGGCGAGAAATTGGTTGAAAGAGACCGAAGATCTCTTTGCTATCTTTGGTATAGAGGATCATAGGAAGATCTTGTTGGCGGTATGGCTATTGAAGGATGAAGCTGCTTATTGGTGGGAAGTCACCAACGGTACTAGGCCTATAGAGACTTGGGACGACTTTAGGATGAGGTTTGGGCTTAAGTTTCTATCATAAGCAGAGGAGAATCTTCAGATGGAAAGATTCATAGCTTTGAAGCAAGGGGATATGACTATCAAGGAGTATGTGAATAAGTTTAACCAGCTTGCTCGATTTGGTCTAGAGATGGTCGGCACGGCTCAGAAGAAGGCTCTACGTTTTTCTCGGGGATTGAATGAGCCATTGCAAGGTTTGGCAATGTCTCATATACCCATGGGGGCCACTTTTGAGAGCTTAGTAGATATGGCATTGCTTCAAGAAGATGAGAAGAAAGAAGTTAAGGCTAATGAGACTCAAGTCAAGAAGGTAGACTCCAAGTGGGGAGGCAGTCAAGGCAACCATAGTAACCAGAGCAACCGGAGCAATCAGAATAACAAGAATAACAAGGGTTACAAAGGCAACAACAACAAGGCAAAGGACACAAGGAAATGCAACTTCTGTGGATTTGCTGGGAACATAGCCAAAGACTGTAGGAAGAAGAAACGGAAGTTGGGCGAATGCTATCATTGTGGAGAGACTGGCCATTATAGCAAGGAATGCCCTAAGAAGCAAGGACAAGGGCAGATTCAGCGAGCATGACCTTCTGGAGGGCAAGCGCATGCTCTCAACGCCGCTCCAGTTCTTGATCGAGGTAGTGTTTCTGTAGAAAGCCTTGTTTACATTTCTGATTTTCCTGTTCGTACTTTATTCGATTCTGGTGCATCGCATAGTTTTATTCCATCTGATCTTGTTGAAAGGTTGCACCTTAGTACTAGTCTAGTTGATGATCCCGTCTGTGTTTCAAATCCAATTGGGGATTCCGCCCATTTATCTATGGTTTGTGTGGATTTGAAGATTTCTATCTTGAGTATAGAATTCATGTGTAGTGCGTATGTTCTCGGTTTCATGGGATATGGGTTGATTTTGGGCATGGATTGGTTGTCCAGATATGGAGCCATTCTTGATTGTGAGCATAGGGTAGTGAGGCTCGTGACTCGCCTCGGTAACACCCTAGAAATTTCTTGTAATCCTATGGGTCCCGTCATGTTGTGTTATCTTGAATCCCTCGACTCGTCTATCGATGATCTTCGATCTGTGAGGGTGGTCCGAGAATATCCAGATGTCTTTGATGAAGTTAAGGGGTTACCCCCTAAACGAGAGATTGATTTCCGCATTTATCTTGTTGATAATGCCAAGCCAGTTTCGTTGCCCGTTAGGCGCATGGCTCCACGTGAAAGACGAGAGCTTAGTAAGCAAGTCAAGGAATTGCTTGAGAAGAATTTTATTAGGCGAAGCATTTCTGAATGGGGTGCTCCTGTGGTATTCGCTACTAAAGCGGATGGTTCGCTTCGTCTATGCGTTGATTATCGAGAGTTGAACAAGCTGACAAAGAAGAATAGGCACCTGTTACCGAAGATTGATGATCTCTTCAATCAGCTTGTTGGCGCTTCTGTTTACTCTCAACTCGATCTTGCTACCGGTTTCCATCAGCTTAGAGTGGCTGAGGATAGTATTGACAAGACTGCGTTTAGGACTCCAGTTGGATTCTTTGAATGGCTTGTCATGCCATTCGGTTTGACAAATGCACCCGCCTACTTCGTAGATTTGATGAGTAGGGTGTTTAGGGAGTTCCTGAACAAGTTTGTGGTTGTTTTCGTGGATGATATTCTGATCTTCTCAAAGGACGAGGAAGAGCATGCTAGACATCTCAGGGAGGTTATGGATACGCTTAGAGCTCATCAGTTGAAAGCCAAGTTCTCCAAATGCCATTTTTGGAGAAGGGAAGTTCGGTTCCTTGGGCATATAGTTTCTAAGCAAGGCATAGCGGTGGATCCCGCTAAAGTGGTTGCGGTTCAAGACTGGAAAGCTCCTAAGAATGCAACTGAAGTTAGAAGCTTTCTCGGTCTTGCAGGCTTTTATAGGAAGTTCATTAAGGACTTCGCTAAGATTTCGGCGCCTCTCACTAAGTTAATGAGGAAGAACTTAGTCTTTGCGTGGGACATAGAGTGTGAGCTTGCTTTCCAAAGGCTCAAGAGAACTCTCACCACAGCTCCAGTTTTGGCTTTACCCGATGGTGGTAAGATGTTTACTGTGTACACCGATGCTTGTGGCACGGGGTTAGGCGCTGTCTTGATGCGAAAAGGAAGAGTGATATGCTATGGAGGAAGACAACTCAAAGTTCATGAGAAGAATTATCCCACTCATGATTTGGAGTTAGCGGAGATCGTTTTTGCACTCAAATCTTGGCGCCATTATCTTCTGGGTGAAAGGTTCGAGTTATATACTGATCATAAGTCTTTGAAGTACCTCTTTTCGCAAAAGGATTTGAATCTGAGGCAACAGAGGTGGATGGAATTCTTGGCATCTTATGATTTCGATATAGCTTAGACCCCTGGCAAGGGTAATGTGGTGGCGGATGTGCTAAGTAGGAAGAGGTTGACTTTGAGCCCTTTATTTGTTGAGATGAAGAGCCTAGAGTTCTTAGCAACCTTTGATCTTACTCCTGCTATTGAGTCGATGACTGGCATGTTAGCATCCCTTGAGCTTAGACCCACACTACTTGATCAAGTAGGGACTTCGCAGAAAGAAGACCTGCAGATAGTCGAGATCATGGACAAGTTGATTCGTGGAGAGACGTCTAGTAATCTCGCTAGATATACTATTGACGACAAGGGGTGGCTAAGGCGTGATGGAAGACTATGTGTTCCACAAGTGGAAGACTTAGTGAGTAAAGTTCTTGAAGAAGCGCATCATTCGAAGATGACTATACATCCTGGAGGGGACAAGATGTATAAGGATATGAAGCGCATTTTCTTTTGGCCCAGAATGAAGAAGGACGTGGCGGACTTTGTTTCAAGGTGCATGGTTTTCCAACAAGTAAAAGCCGAGTCAAAGAAACCCGATGGGCTATTGCATCCTTTGGAGGTTCCACTTTGGAAGTGGGAGAGCATCTCGATGGATTTCATGGGTGGATTGCCTCGGTCTAGGAAAGGGAATACGGGCATATGGGTCATTGTTGATAGGCTCAAGAAGAGTGCTCATTTCATTCTAGTAAAGAGCAAGAGGACCGCATCTTGGCTAGCATCTATTTATCTTCGAGAGATAGTGCGGTTGCATGGAGTTCCTTCTAGCATTGTTAGTGATCGTGACCCAATCTTTACTAGTCAGTTATGGAACAGTTTGCAAGAAGCAATGGGTACGCGATTGAATATGAGTACGGCCTATCACCCACAGACGGATGGTCAGACCGAAAGGGTGAATAGGGTACTAGAGGATCTGTTGAGGCTATGCATTCTTGATTTTGGTGGTACTTGGGAAGACCATCTTCCTCTCGTGGAGTTTGCATACAATAATAGCTTCCAAGCTAGCATAGGGATGGCACCATTCGAAGCTTTATATGGGAGACCGTGCAAGTCACGAACTTGTTGGTGGGAGACCACGGATAAGCTTATACTTGGGCCCGACATGATAAGGGACACATCCGAGAAAGTTGAGTTGATTCGAAGACGGATGAAGACGGCCAAAGATAGACAGAAGTCCTATGCAGACAAGAGAAGGACAGATCTGGAGTTCGAAGTTGGGGATATGGTTTTCGTGAAGGTTTCTCCTTTGCGAAATGTGGTTCGTTTTGGAGCAGTAGGGAAGCTTGCACCAAGGTCCGTAGGTCCATTCCCTATCATTGAGAGGATCGAGCAGATGGCTTATAGAGTTGAATTGCCCGAGAAGCTGGCCGGAATGCATAATGTCTTTCATGTCTCGCATCTCCATAAGTGCCTACATGAGTCAGCCAAGGTGGTTGAGCCTAGCATTCTTGAAAACATGGAGGTAGAGAAAGAGGCAACCTTGAGGAGAGCTCCGATTCGTATCTTGGGAACGGAGATCATGAAGCTAAGGAACCGAGAAGTCAGATTGGTAAAGGTTCAGTGGAGTGAAGCCGAAGAAGACGCATCTTGGGAAACCGAGGAGAAGATGCGTGGGCTTTATCCATTTCTTTTTGAGGGTACATTCCCAATCTCTTTTTAGTTAGCAAACCTTTCTCTTGCTATCCATGTTTATCTTGTTTATCTAGTTTATCTTGTTATAATCGTTAATCTTGTCATGAGAACCTTAGGTAGAAACCCTTTGGATGAAACATGTATTTGAAACATGTTATGCTTGATGTTTGCAATTGGTTGCAAGTGTTTGCAAGTGGTTACTCGTGGATGCATGATACACGATAGGCACTAAGATCGGCTCACACACTTTCATATTGCATATGCATGAGTGTTTATACTTATTCATGGATGAAACTTGTTATGTTATCACATGGATGTCGCATATGAATGAATGTTATGTGCACTCATGTAGAGATTATAAATTATGTTAGAAATTTGCATACATATGGACTCATTTCACTAACATAATTTGCATTACTGATCTTTTGCATTAGATAAGTACATATACACACACCTTTTGCATATGTTCATACAGCATTTTAGAATCTGTTAAGGACAATGATTGCTCGTGAATGATGTTTTGAGTAGATGGATGATGGATGGTAGGATACGTTCTTCCTAACTTAGAGATTTCGTGGACGAAATCCTTTAAGAAGGGGAGAATGTAACAACCCGTATTTTGAATAACACGTTGTAATGTCCCGACTTTTTCGACCATTTTTATAATCATTTTAATAGGAGATTAAAATGAGATTTTTCTATTAAAAAGTCAAACTCAAAAAGATTCTTGAAAACAAACATACATGTAGATGAATAAGCATATGTATACAATAATATTTAAATATATATATATATACTTGGTAAAATCGTTGATTTAATATATAAAACAAGTATATATTATTTAAATAAGATTTCATAGGAAAATAAATCATATGAAGATGAAAACACTTCATGGTGATGTTTTAATAAAAACAAAAGAGCATTTGTTCAAAAATAAAACAAGGAGGACTTGTAAATCAAAACAACACTACATGAACATGTTGCCTTGAAACATTTCGGCCATGATATAAAACCATATGACACATAAAATATTTGCTAGGATAAATATCAAAACAAAAGACAAAAAAGAAAATTCCTAGCAAGACAAAAACAAGTCCCAAGGAAGACAAACATTTAAATAAAAACATACCTAAAATAGTAATGCTAAGATTAGAAACCCATACTCTAAAAATCCTATCATGTGTAGAGAAGAAAATATCTTAGCAAAGTAGAGACAAAGAAAGCATTAGTTTAAGGCTTGAAAATCCAAAATGAGATCATAGCATTAAATGCAAGAATGGATAAACCTTCTAGAAGCCATCACCTAGGACAAGGTCATGGGCTACCAACCTAAGTGAGACAAAATTTGAATGCATGTGTTTCCTCAAATGCTGGCCGTAGGGACTATAGAAGAGGAGTAAGGCTAATTGATTTTTACTGTAAAAAGCATGTGCAGGAAATCATTTTTAAATGCATGAGTTCTCCTATAAATATCACACAAATCTTTCACTCTTCTCTTCACAAGCAAACTGAAATTTCATCTCTAAAGTTTGAAGAATTTTCTGGGATTTTGGAAAGCTACTGGTGAGTGAAACATTTCTGAATTTCCTTGTTTCTAAACTTACAATAAAACAGTTTTGTGTTTTAGTATAATAGTTGAATTCTGTTGTGATCTACATGTTACTGTCAACTAGAAAATATGATGTTAGAACCACTTGATTCATCTCTATAGATTGATCTACTATGTAGTAGATATCATTGAAGTTGTGTGCAAATTGATTTGGTAAATTGAATATTGCTGTTAACACCTGTAGTGGTGTTCTGTAAGAATACAGAACAGGTGAAAATGATTTAGGAAACTAAATAAACCCTGTTGATTTACTTTTGATTTATGAAAATACATGGACCTGGTGTAATCATAATATACATTCACATATAAAATCAAAATAATAACATTTCAAAGGGGTTTTGTTCAAACAGAAGAACACAGAAAATGTTCTCTGTAAATGGAAATCAAAGTTGAAAATTAATTGTAATAGAAACTAGTTTTGATGATACGAATAGAATCAACAATGCAAATGATGATTTTTAAAACGAAAATCACGATTTTCAAGTTGGTACATTTCGAGAATTTCCGAGATGAACTGAAATTGGTCTTCGACCAAATTCCAATCGTCGGAGAAGCGAGAGGCCAGGCGGCTGTGAGGGAAGAAGCGTCGGGGACCAGGGGAGCAGGGAAAAATGCAAAAGGATTTTTCTAATGCATAGATTTGGAGAACGAAGCAAAAATAGGGTTTTAATACTCTAAATGGGTTTGGTTGTTTCCATCGTCGCAGATCATCGACGACGAACTTCTGGAGGTGCGGTCGTGGGGGAAAGGCGGCGTTAGGGACCCACGGTGGCGAGGCAGGAGTCGGATGGGGTATCGTGGCCTGAGGCGCGAGGACGAGATGGTTTCCTTGATGATGTTTTCGGACGAGGAGAGCTCGAGCAAGTGAAATCACTGTTCACAAGCAAGTGGCCGGACCTGAAGCCATCAACGAGGTGTGGAGGCAAGGTGTGACGCGTCGGGAAGGTCACTGGTGGTGGACGAGGTCTCGGTGGGGTGTGCACGTACACGGGAGGGACGTGCACCTACAGGGAAGAAGAAGGAAGCAAAGTACCAGGTTGGTACTTCTGGGAACGTGGTGACCAAGGCTGGATCGGAGGGATTTTCATGAGCGCCGGAGATTCTGGCACTGGTACTTTGGTGCTTTGTTAAAGTACCAAGTGGTACTTTCAAAATATACATGCGCGGCAAAGGATTTTATGCGAAACCATAGTGTTTGCAAGCCTGGTACTTTGGCACTCGCCAAGTCCGACATTTTTGGTAACTCGCCAAATGGATTTTAAACGAACAATGATTTAAATTTAAAATATATTTCAAATTTAAATCTGGAATAATAAATCAAATAAATAAAAAGAAAGTGTTTTATTTAATCAAGTAAAGGCAAGTGGAAAAGAGAAGAAGAAAAGCTGAAATTGAAACCGACAAAGATCGTCGGTAGAAGTTTGTTGAAAATTTGAAATGTAAATTATACAATAATAAATGCTTTAAATTTATTATTTAACCTTTTTATAAATTAAATAAAGAAAAGGGATAAGAAGAAAAGGAGAGTTCAAACCATCGTTTGAACTGCAAATAATAAAACAGTAAAAGACCGTATGCATTTCTTATCTATTTCCAAATGATGAACAAAACATTGTTAAAACCATTCACGCCTCAACTAATTTATATAACGGATAATACGGAGAACCAGATAAGTAAACACTGTTTGTAAATTTATAATTTATCTGAAACAGAGTAATATTCCTGATTAAATCGATAGACACTTATCGACTGTAAAAGATTTCGTACATCGTTCGAAGAGTCCGGAATCAACGATTCCACTTCGATACGGAGTATACGACGCATATCAGAATACTGGAGTCAACGAGATGCAAGCGTTATTTTAAATAGTATTTGGTCTGTTCAGTCCTAGAACAAACCCGAATGGACGAGTGTCTGACAGCGTGTGTCAGTCAGATTTTACACATCGGTTTTACGTAAGTATATTACGTTGGTAGCGGAGAAATTCGTTTCTCTTAGCTTTATTACCCGTAATATATTTGGGTAATTCTGACGGATAGGACGATGTGGCATTCAAAGAATGTGATAAATTAATCTGTCAGAAGAACAACGTGACCTCAAACTTCACAACCCGGAAGTAACAAAAGTTGGGCTAGGCAGCATGGCTAGTTGGGTCATACCCAAGCAGGGTATATTATCACCATCTAGAGGACTTTCTCATTTAACTCCTTAAATCTATTTTGCTGTTGTAACTTTCAAAACGATAAATCGAGCTCGACCGTAAGAGTGATAATATATTCGTCACACTCAAGCCAAATGAGTGGACGGTCATGTGTGGTCGGGTTACAAGATGTTCTTGTTGAACCCCAGTGTATTTTCTCTAGAGTACACTGATCGGTGGGTGCTCCCATACCCTGTCTGTTGGAATCCAAACTCCAATACGCGCTCTACGACTTTTAAAGTTGTATACTATAGACGTGAACGTGAGATGCAAGCGTTTCACTAGATTTTTAATTATCCGATACAAACTATTATAATATCAAATGTTTTAATATAAAGGAGATTAGATCGTTTCCAGATATTAGACATGGATGGATCTAAAGATTTCTAAAATAAATAAACCCGTCGTAATGAAAAACCCTGACACTTATTTCCCTGTTTACACTGTTTAACTATGTTTCCTCACACCAGTCCCCTGACTGACCCAGAGTTTATTTTTGTGTGTAACACCCCGAAAATTCTATAACTATGAAATTCACAAATTCAAGTATAATTAAATTGAAATCAAAGAACTAAGGGAAACGGGATACGCCATTGCGTTCGTCTCGGAAAAATACGCGAAATAGAGTCCGAGTTTTCGAAAAACGGAGACCGTATGAAGAAGATATGGCCTTCGGAAATTTGAGAATCAAGTTTAAAATTCAAACAGAATAAAATAATTAAAAATCGGGCCCAATGGGCCAAGGCGGATAAACACCCGCCTAGGCCACCCAGGTCGACTGGGCTGTCGACCTGGGCTACCCATGTCGACAGGGCTGTCGACAGCCCTGTCGACAGGGGTGTCGACCTGGTCGAGCCCAGTCAACCTGGCTGGCCAGGTCTGTGTTTGGCCGATTCTCAGTGGTCTGCTTTGTCATTAGGGCTAGGTGGCGGGTTCTAATTGGTCTCTCTATCTAATGAATGGCTATGATCAATCCAAGCAACATCAAGGGTCCTAATCAGTTCCTAACCTCTATATAAACAACCCTAGACTAAACCCTAATCTATTCATTCAAAATTAAGAACATAGCCGCCATGTTGCTGAGGAACGACTAAGGGTAGCCGCCAACTAGAGAGAGAATTAGGAAGAAAGTTCTAAAGCCTAAAGCAATTCAAGCAACCTAAAGCCAATCAATTCAACAAAGGAATCATATCTCTTAATTAGAGAATTCGCCGCAACCATTGTAAGTAGAGTATTACTTTGGTATGAATAAACAACTGTATTGATTTGTATGCTTGAATTGGGATAATAAAGTAATTCATATTTGTGCAAAATTATGTTATTCATTATAAAGAACTACATGCAGTAGTTCTATGCAAGTATACGTTTGGAATATTGCGCAAATTATGTAATCTATGTTGAAGCTACATGTTTGTAGTTGATTGAAATTCATGCAAGTTTGGGGCTTTGTTATTATGCCATCATGATGTATATTTTTGTGCATAAATCATTTTGCAAGTAATTGAAACAAGTTTGGTTGTTATAGTTCATATGAAATTGTGTTGGAATTTTGACACCATAATCCGTGTATTAAGTCATGCTTTTGCAAACTTATGAATATGGCTAGGTTATGAATGATATTTGGCATAATTGAAATCCATGATTAAGTCTATCTTGTTTAAAAGAATTATATGATGACATATGCGAGACATGGCTAGGTTAGACTCAAAAATCCCTTTTTGCAAGTTTAAAGCAAACACCATGATTAGGAATATTTATGCATAAGTATATTTATACCATCGTTATGTGATTAGACTTAAATCATGATTATGTTGAACGATGCTTTTGTGTTAGTAACAAAGTATCCCCTTTGTAAACATGTAGAAACCTTATGAACATGACTTGTTTATGTTTATGCCTAAATGAGAACATAGGTCTATGTTGTAGTTAAGACTATGTGACACCTAACTTAGATTCTTATCTTAAGTTTACATGGTTTGGTTTATGCCACCTATGCTTTATGACCAAAGTATATATATGCAAGTACACCAGTTTCTATTATGTATTTCCAACGTCATATGCAAGTTCATGCGCTCACCTTCCCCTCTTTGTGTATGTAATCACGCTTTAAGCCTCCCCTTTTCGCATGGCTAAATTGGGCTTTAAAAGGCTAAGCCCAATATATATAAACGGACGTGTAAAACGGGGGAAAATAACGTTGGGTTAAAATTAATTAATGAATGAAAATATAAATAGAAGGGCCCAAATTCAAGTATGAGTTGGGCCCATGATTGGTGTAACCTTTACACCGTTAACTTAATAATGGGCCGCAAATATTTACATATAAGAAATAAAGAAGAATGACAAGATATGTAAATGTAGAAAATACGATGTGTTTAACCCGAGGTTGGATTGAGTTGTGATGTAAACCTGCCCGGAACCGCCCGGCTGTCCAGTAGTCACAACAATACCTATCCAATGTGGGAGGTTAAACATGGAGCCCAATAAGGACCCGAGGTTAGACTGAGTTGTGGCGTAAGACTGCCCGGAACCAACCGGCAACAGGCAGCCACAACAATACCTGTCTAATGTGAGATGTCAGGGCCTTAATAAGACAATTAAGGCTGAGTCAGGATTGTTAGGATTAAGTGAACTAAAGACTTAATCAAAATGGAACATGCTAAACTAAACGGACTGGTGGGGTTAGGTTAGGAAACACTTAACCAACTTAGCATGTTGGCTAGAGATAGAAAACCTAGTAACGGGGGACCCTTTTCAGCAGTAACCCTAAAAGGTGTATCAGGATACCCTGAAACTAGGCAGGGTGGGGCACGATTACTGGGCTGATTGTAAGAGGTCAAATCGACGGCGGTGGTGTAGCAGTGTAGGTTCTAATGGAGTGCGGGCTTGCACACACTCCGGCGCAGAAAAATAAGGCACTGGGCACCAGTAGCATACCTGTGCATTCTAAGGTTGTGTCGGGCCGCCACCACGGGACTTGATACACCCCATGGTGGGACCAGCATAGGTAACTACGACATCGGGGGCCGTAAGACACATGTAACTATGCGAGTAGGAGCCGATCATCATAGAATGGATCACATCACCCTGATTATGGGGTGCCAGTTGGGAACTAGTTTATATGGGTTCAGAGATCAACATGGGGTACGATAGTATATTCGACCCTAGACAACTTAACCAAGTTTATTGTGCTTACCCACTTCTTGTTTATACTTATCATACCCAGTTCTTTATTCATAGACAAAATAGTACTAGACTTACTCAGGCTTTATGTCTGACTCTATTTTCTTTTGTCTTCTTTCTTCCGTTTCCCCCCCCCCCCCCAGGTCCTCAGGGAGGGAACACAGCAGCTTGACCAACCTTAGCATCCAGCTTGAAGAAGAGAAATGTATTGCTTGGACTTTCCTGTTTTGAACTATGGCTTTGGACAATCCACTATGGGGCTTTTGCAGTTTATCTATGTTTTATTTATGCTTCTTTAAATAATGTACTCAAGACAGATTATGAAAGTGTTATGCTATGTTTTTGGAAAGGATGTTGTTGTAACACGTATTTGACTTTATGAAATAAAAGTTTGTTGTTCTTCCGCTGTTTACAAATATGTGTTCTTATATCTGTCTTGTATATCTGTGACTTGTACTTATAAACCTCCACCAAAATTAGGGCATTCCCTTTGAGAGTGACCCTAACGGAGGTGGGGTGTTTCACTTGGTATCAGAGCATAGGTTTACCAGATAAGATAAAAAGTTTTGAAAAATTATTTTCAAAAAGGAAATTTAAAGAAGCATTTTTAAAAGAAAATATTATTTTATTTTAAAAAGGCAAAGTCCACCCCCCAAAGCCATAGGAACTATCTCTATCCTTCGTTTTGAATCTATCCTTTTTGTTTCAGCATGTCCCAAGAACTCAACTTGCCAGAAGGGGTGCCCATACCTGGTTGGTTTAGACGGTTCTTAGAAGCAAGAGCCACTCAGCCAGGTCCTACCGTTCCTCCTCCCCCAGCTGCCGGAAATCATCCAGCTGCAGCGGAACCTTTTCCTCCACCTCCTCCTCAGGGAAACACGTTTGCTAAGATATGTAAAGATTTTAAAGCTATGGGAGGAAGGGATTTTCATGGAACTGAGTCCTTCGTGGCAGCTAGAAATTGGCTGAAAGAAACGGAGGACCTGTTCATCATCTTTGACGTGGAAGATAGACAAAAAGTACAGTTGGCAGTATGGTTATTGAAGGGTGAGGCTTCCTACTGGTGGGAAGTCACTAATGCTGAAAGACCAGTGGAGACATGGGAGGACTTTAGGGCAAGGTTTGAGACCAAATTTCTCTCAGATGCGGAAAGAAGTTTGCAGTTGGAAAAATTCTTATTTCTTAAGCAAGGGGACAAGACAGTCAGAGAGTATGTGAATCAGTTTGATGAGCTGGCTAGGTTTGGGCTTGACCTAGTCAACACCCCGCACAAGAAGGCTCTCCGTTTCGTCAAAGGGTTAAATGAGCCATTACACAGTTTGGCCATGACCCATATACCCATGGGAGCCACGTATGAAAGATTGGTGCAAATGGCATTGCTGAATGAAGAGGATAAGGGCAAGAAGGAGACATAGGCAGAAAGCTCTCAAGGGAAGAAAGAGGGTTTGCAGCCTAAGAAGACAGACTTTAAGAAAGGCGGGAAAGGCAACAAAGAGAAGAGGAAGTGTAATTTCTGTGGCAAAGTGGGGCACTTAGTAAAGGACTGCCGGAAAAAGAAGGCCAAGGAGAATGGTGGGTGCTTTTCCTGCGGTGAGACAGGCCATAGGGCTAAGGACTGCCCAAAGAAACGAGGACAGGGGCAGAGGGCTGGATCCACCCCAGGGGCACAGGTTCATGTGCTGGAAGCGCCACCTTTGCAACACAGAGGTACAAACACTTCTGTAGAAAGTGTAGTTTATCTTTATGATCACCCCGTTCGCACTTTATTTGATTCTGGCGCATCACACTCCTTTATCTCGTCTGCTTTAGTAGAATCTCTGCACCTAAAAACTAGTATGGTAGAGGACCCCTTAATTGTTTCAAACCCAATTGGGGGCCCAGCTCATTTGTCTATGATTTGTGTGGGATTGAAAATTTCTATTCTAAGTGTAGAATTTCAATGTAGTGCCTTTTTTTTGGGCTTTTCGGGGTATGGTTTGATTTTGGGCATGGATTGGCTATCCAGTAATGGGGCCATCCTTGATTGTGAGAAAAGGGTTGTTAGGCTCCTAACCCAGCTCGGTAATACTTTGGAAATTTCTTGTAATCCCTCGTATGCGGTTATGCTTAGTTATCTTGAATCGCTAGATGCCTCTGTTGAAAATTTGCAATCAGTTAGAGTGGTCCGGGAATATCCGGATGTCTTCGAAGAGGTGAAGGGCTTGCCTTCGAAGCGG
Organism: Allium sativum; assembly: GCA_030737875.1. Taxonomy (NCBI): domain Eukaryota; kingdom Viridiplantae; phylum Streptophyta; class Magnoliopsida; order Asparagales; family Amaryllidaceae; genus Allium; species Allium sativum. The sequence goes on along the minus strand of CM060921.1, from coordinate 807,189,352 downwards.
GAAATAGACTTCCGCATATATCTTGTAGATAATGCAAAGCCCGTTGCGTTGCCCATTAGACATATGGCTCCACGAGAAAGAAAAGAGCTCAGTAAACAGATTAAAGAGCTTCTAGAAAAGGGGTTCATTAGGAGGAGCATTTCAGAATGGGGCGCTCCAGTGGTGTTCGCTACAAAGGCGGATGGTTCACTCCGTCTATGTGTTGACTATAGGGAGCTCAACAAGCTAACGAAAAAGAATAGGCACCCTCTCCCTAGAATTGACGATTTATTTGACCAGCTTGTAGGAGCGTCTGTTTTCTCCCAACTCGATTTAGCAACCGGTTGTCATCAGCTAAGGGTGGCTGAAGATAGCATCGATAAAACGGCGTTCAGAACCCCAGATGGTTTCTTTGAATGGCTTGTCATGCCTTTCGGCTTGACAAACGCACCCGCTTACTTCGTGGACCTGATGAGTAGGGTATTTAGAGATTTCCTCAACAAATTCGTAGTGGTCTTCGTAGATGATATCCTTATCTTCTCAAAGAGTGAAGAGGAACATGCTCAACACTTAAGGGCAATCATGGAAACTTTGCGAGTCCATCAACTAAAAGCCAAGTTCTCCAAATGACACTTTTGGAGAGAAGAGGTGAGGTTCCTTGGGCACATAGTATCCAAACAAGGGCTAGCGGTGGACCCTGCTAAGGTAGTGGCGGTACAAGATTGGAAGACACCAAGGAATGCAACTAAGGTCCGAAGCTTCCTAGGACTAGCAGGTTTCTATCGAAAGTTTATAAGGGATTTTGCGAAAATCTCAGCTCCGCTCACGAAATTGACTAAGAAGAATCTAGTGTTTAATTGGGATTTGGATTGCGAGTTTGCTTTCCAACGACTGAAAAGGGCTCTCACAACAGCCCCAGTTTTGACGCTGCCAGATGGGAGCAAGATGTTCACTGTTTATACTGATGCATGTGGGACAGGGCTAGGCGCCGTCTTAATGCAAGAAGGAAGGGTAGTAGCTTATGGCGGGAGGCAGTTGAAGGTGCACGAAAAGAACTACCCAACCCACGATCTTGAGTTAGCCGCCATCGTCTTTGCACTCAAGTCTTGGCGACACTATCTCCTAGGTGAGAAGTTCGAACTTTACACTGACCATAAATCGTTGAAATATCTTTTCTCGCAGAAGGATCTTAACTTGAGGCAACAAAGATGGATGGAGTTTCTTGCCTCGTACGATTTCGAAATCTCCTATACTCCGGGCAAAGGCAACGTAGTGGCAGACGCGTTGAGCCGAAAGAAATTGACCCTAAGCCCGTTGTTTGTTGAAAGACAAAGCCTAGAGTTTATAGCCAGCTTCGACTTTAGGCCTTCCTCCGATTTCGTACCGGGCCTGCTAGCATCTCTCGAAGTGTGCCCAACCTTAGTGGATTCGGTAGGGACAGCACAACGCGAAGACCCTCAGCTTGTGGAAATAATTGATATGCTAATTAGGGGTGAGACTTCAAGTCACCTCAACCGATACTCCATTGACGATAAAGGTTTACTAAGGCGAGACGGAAGACTATGCGTCCCACAGACAAAAGATTTAGTAAGGAAGGTTCTCGAGGAAGCGCATCATTCCAAGATGACGATACACCCAGGCGGAGATAAAATGTACAAAGACATAAAAAGGACTTTCTTCTGGAACGGCATGAAAAAGGACGTGGCAGAGTTCGTTTCTAAGTGCATGGTGTGCCAACAGGTTAACGCGGAACAGAAAAAGCCTGGCGGACTGCTACATCCTCTAGAGGTCCCACAGTGGAAGTGGGATAGCATCTCAATGGACTTCATCGATGTGCTGCCTAGGTCTAGGAGAGGCAACACTAGCATTTGGGTAATAGTGGATAGGCTTACTAAAAGCGCCCACTTTTTACCTGTCAAAAGTAAAAGAACTGCCTCATCCCTAGCATCACTTTACCTCAAGGAAATCGTTCGACTCCATGGAATACCATCTAGCATTGTTAGTGACCGAGACCCCATCTTCACCAGTGAGTTTTGGCGGAGTCTGCAAGAAGCAGTAGGAACGCAGTTGTGCTTGAGCACAGCCTATCATCCCCAAACTGACGGCCAAACAGAGAGAGTGAACAGAGTTTTGGAAGACCTTTTAAGGCTATGCGTCCTTGACTTCGGAGGGACATGGGAAGACCACCTTCCTTTGGTGGAATTTGCCTACAACAACAGCTATCAAGCAACCATCGGAATGGCGCCCTTCGAAGCTTTATATGGAAGATCGTGCCGATCGCCCACTTGTTGGTGGGAGTCCACGGATAAGCTCGTACTTGGACCAGATATGAACCGAGAGACCTCAGAGAAAGTAGACTTAATACGAAGAAGGATGAAGACGGCCCAAGACAGACAAAAGTCCTACGCCGACAAGAGGAGGACCGACCTTGAATTCGAGGTTGGAGACAGAGTTTTTCTCAAGGTATCACCGCTAAGAAACGTTGTTCGTTTTGGAACCACGGGAAAGCTAGCACCAAGGTTCGTAGGGCCATTCCCTATCATCGAGAAGATTGGGAAAATGGCCTATAGATTAGAGCTACCCGAGAAGTTGGCTGGAGTCCACAACGTTTTTCACGTTTCACATCTCCGAAAATGTCTACATGAGTCTGCTGAAGTGGTAGAGCCAAATGTTCTCGAAGAGGCCGAAGTGGAACGCGAAGCAACCATAAGAAAAGTTCCAACCCGCATCTTAGGAACGGAAGTGAAGAAGCTACGCAACCGTGAAGTCAAGCTCGTCAAAGTTCAGTGGAGCGACGCCGAGGGAGACGCGACTTGGGAAACTGAAGCTAGAATACGCACTGCCTACCCTTTTCTGTTCGAGGGTACATCCTTGATCTTTCTTTTTCCTTAAGTTACGCTTTTATCTATCTTTTTAGGGATATTTCCTCGACCTTATCTTTTAGGTAGAATCTTTTTGGATGGAAACATGTAGTTGAAACATGTTATGTATGATGGTTGCAAGTGGTTGCAAGTGATTGCTAGTGGTTGCTCGTGGTTGCATATACACACACAATCTAGGTTTTAGATCGGCTCAGTCACTTCATATTGCATATGCATATATGTTTGCATTCGTATATGGTTGAACTTTAATGTGTTGTCATATGGATATTGCATTTGTATTGAATGATTGAGCACTCATGTAGAATCATGAATAGGAAAATTTGCATACATAATGGATTCATGGCACCTACATAATTCGCATTAAGGAGGTCAACTGAATCAGTAGACCGCCTGATTTTTGCATTAGATAAGTACATGTACACACACACTTCGCATATGATCATGAAGCATTAGAAATCTTTTAAGGACAATGGATGCTCGTGTTTGATGGATGAGTAGATGGATGATTGGATGTTAGGATATACATTCCTCCTAACTTGAAGATTTCGGGGATGAAATCCTTTTAAGTGGGGGAGAATGTAACACCCCGAAAATTCTATAACTATGAAATTCACAAATTCAAGTATAATTAAATTGAAATCAAAGAACTAAGGTAAACGGGATACGCCATTGCGTTCGTCTCGGAAAAATACGCGAAATAGAGTCCGAGTTTTCGAAAAACGGAGTCCGTATGAAGAAGATATGGCCTTCGGAAATTTGAGAATCAAGTTTAAAATTCAAACAGAATAAAATAATTAAAAATCGGGCCCAATGGGCCAAGGCGGATAAACACCCGCCTAGGCCACCCAGGTCGACTGGGCTGTCGACCTGGGCTACCCATGTCGACAGGGCTGTCGACAGCCCTGTCGATAGGGGTGTCGACCTGGTCGAGCCCAGTCAACCTGGCTGGCCAGGTCTGTGTTTGGCCGATTCTCAGTGGTCTGCTTTGTCATTAGGGCTAGGTGGCGGGTTCTAATTGGTCTCTCTATCTAATGAATGGCTATGATCAATCCAAGCAACATCAAGGGTCCTAATCAGTTCCTAACCTCTATATAAACAACCCTAGACTAAACCCTAATCTATTCATTCAAAATTAAGAACATAGCCGCCATGTTGCTGAGGAACGACTAAGGGTAGCCGCCAACTAGAGAGAGAATTAGGAAGAAAGTTCTAAAGCCTAAAGCAATTCAAGCAACCTAAAGCCAATCAATTCAACAAACGAATCATATCTCTTAATTAGAGAATTCGCCGCAACCATTGTAAGTAGAGTATTACTTTGGTATGAATAAACAACTGTATTGATTTGTATGCTTGAATTGGGATAATAAAGTAATTCATATTTGTGCAAAATTATGTTATTCATTATAAAGAACTACATGCGGTAGTTCTATGCAAGTATACGTTTGGAATATTGCGCAAATTTTGTAATCTATGTTGAAGCTACATGTTTGTAGTTGATTGAAATTCATGCAAGTTTGGGGCTTTGTTATTATGCCATCATGATGTATATTTTTGTGCATAAATCATTTTGCAAGTAATTAAAACAAGTTTGGTTGTTATAGTTCATATGAAACTGTGTTGGAATTTTGACACCATAATCCGTGTATTAAGTCATGCTTTTGCAAACTTATGAATATGGCTAGGTTATGAATGATATTTGGCATAATTGAAATCCATGATTAAGTCTATCTTGTTTAAAAGAATTATATGATGACATATGCGAGACATGGCTAGGTTAGACTCAAAAATCCCTTTTTGCAAGTTTAAAGCAAACACCATGATTAGGAATATTTATGCATAAGTATATTTATACCATCGTTATGTGATTAGACTTAAATCATGATTATGTTGAATGATGCTTTTGTGTTAGTAACAAAGTATCCCCTTTGTAAACATGTAGAAACCTTATGAACATGACTTGTTTATGTTTATGCCTAAATGAGAACATAGGTCTATGTTGTAGTTAAGACTATGTGACACCTAACTTAGATTCTTATCTTAAGTTTACATGGTTTGATTTATGCCACCTATGCTTTATGACCAAAGTATATATATGCAAGTACACCAGTTTCTATTATGTATTTCCAACGTCATATGCAAGTTCATGCGCTCACCTTCCCCTCTTTGTGTATGTAATCACGCTTTAAGCCTCCCCTTTTCGCATGGCTAAATTGGGCTTTAAAAGGCTAAGCCCAATATATATAAACGGACGTGTAAAACGGGGGAAAATAACGTTGGGTTAAAATTAATTAATGAATGAAAATATAAATAGAAGGGCCCAAATTCAAGTATGAGTTGGGCCCATGATTGGTGTAACCTTTACACCGTTAACTTAATAATGGGCCGCAAATATTTACATATAAGAAATAAAGAAGAATGACAAGATATGTAAATGTAGAAAATACGATGTGTTTAACCCGAGGTTGGATTGAGTTGTGATGTAAACCTGCCCGGAACCGCCCGGCTGTCCAGTAGTCACAACAATACCTATCCAATGTGGGAGGTTAAACATGGAGCCCAATAAGGACCCGAGGTTAGACTGAGTTGTGGCGTAAGACTGCCCGGAACCAACCGGCAACAGGCAGCCACAACAATACCTGTCTAATGTGAGAGGTCAGGGCCTTAATAAGACAATTAAGGCTGAGTCAGGATTGTTAGGATTAAGTGAACTAAAGACTTAATCAAAATGGAACATGCTAAACTAAACGGACTGGTGGGGTTAGGTTAGGAAACACTTAACCAACTTAGCATGTTGGCTAGAGATAGAAAACCTAGTAACGGGGGACCCTTTTCAGCAGTAACCCTAAAAGGTGTATCAGGATACCCTGAAACTAGGCAGGGTGGGGCACGATTACTGGGCTGATTGTAAGAGGTCAAATCGACGGCGGTGGTGTAGCAGTGTAGGTTCTAACGGAGTGCGGGCGTGCACACACTCCGGCGCAGAAAAATAAGGCACTGGGCACCAGTAGCATACCTGTGCATTCTAAGGTTGTGTCGGGCCGCCACCACGGGACTTGATACACCCCATGGTGGGACCAGCATAGGTAACTACGACATCGGGGGCCGTAAGACACATGTAACTATGCGAGTAGGAGCCGATCATCATAGAATGGATCACATCACCCTGATTATGGGGTGCCAGTTGGGAACTAGTTTATATGGGTTCAGAGATCAACATGGGGTACGATAGTATATTCGACCCTAGACAACTTAACCAAGTTTATTGTGCTTACCCACTTCTTGTTTATACTTATCATACCCAGTTCTTTATTCATAGACAAAATAGTACTAGACTTACTCAGGCTTTATGTCTGACTCTATTTTCTTTCGTCTTCTTTCTTCCGTTCCCCCCCCCCCCCCCAGGTCCTCAGGGAGGGAACACAGCAGCTTGACCAACCTTAGCATCCAGCTTGAAGAAGAGAAATGTATTGCTTGGACTTTCCTGTTTTGAACTATGGCTTTGGACAATCCACTATGGGGCTTTTGCAGTTTATCTATGTTTTATTTATGCTTCTTTAAATAATGTACTCAAGACAGATTATGAAAGTGTTATGCTATGTTTTTGGAAAGGATGTTGTTGTAACACGTATTTGACTTTATGAAATAAAAGTTTGTTGTTCTTCCGCTGTTTACAAATATGTGTTCTTATATCTGTCTTGTATATCTGTGACTTGTACTTATAAACCTCCACCAAAATTAGGGCATTCCCTTTGAGAGTGACCCTAACGGAGGTGGGGTGTTTCATTGTGTTTCTTAAACTCTTGGGTACTCATAATACTTATTATGAGTAGACAAGTAATATTCAGGTATAAGGCAAGTGGAACATGATGAAGTACAAGTCAAGACCCTAGTAACCTATATGTTTTTAGTTTCCCGTTCAAGTATCTATGTTGTTGTAATGTGGTACTGTATAATTATGCTATTGAACCATGATGATGATGTATTATGCTATGTACTCTGATGTATCAGACTTTGTGATGTAATATATAAGTATTTTGAAATTCCACTGTGAGATTCTGATAACTTCATATTCTTCTATTCTATAAATTTTATCTTTTCTATCTCATCTTCTAAATTCTTTCAATAATGACACGGTTTTCAAGGCATCGAAAATCGTGACGTTACACATGTTATAACTTAAATCAAGGCAGAATTAAATGTTAAAATCTGAATCAAGGGAAATGGGCTTTGCCATTGCGTTCTTCTCGGAAAAATACGCGAAATAGAGTCCGAGTTTTCGAGAATCGGAGTCCGTATGACCAAGTTATAGTCCGTCAAAGTTTTCAGAATTTTCAGAGTTCAAAACAAATTCGAATTCAAGTCAGGAATTCAAAAAGTCAACCCAGGCCAAGGGGTGTCGACTGCCAAGTTGACCCCCCCCCCATGTCGACTGCCCAGTCGACATGGGTGTCGATGCAGGTGGCTTGTCTAGTTTGACCTGGTGCACCTGACTTGTTCCCCAAGACATGCTTTGGGTCTGGCCTGTTGGCTTGTGACGGATTTTGATGGCTAGGATCTAAACTAGGGTTAATCCTATGGCTTAAACTATCCTAAATCTCTATAAAAAGACCCCTAACCCTACCCTTAACCCTCATAAATTGATCCTACAACTAAACTATGCCAAAATGTTTAGTCATGGCCTCCATCCTCTTGTCATAATCTCCATCTTCATCCACATGAGAGTTTCTAAGTTGTATGAGAGTTCCTAAGCTTGATTCAAGGCTAAAGTTCTATCTTTCTTCATCAAATCAAGGGATTTGCTTCTTATTTTATCAAGGGTTTTATTGGAGCTTATTTATTTGGGGATTTGCTAGTGTGGCTTCGTCTCAGTCTTATTTTATATTAATTCTAGTCTTCATAGCATTGTAAGCCCTCTTCTACTCTTAGATATTAACTATGAAGTTAAACCTGACATGTTGCAAGTTTGAGTTTTGGACCTAAGTATGATTTGTGCTTTGAATCTATCATGTTATGCATAGATTTAGTCTATCTATGTTTATAAAGCTATCACCTTGACTTTGTGGTTTGAAAGCTATGAGCTTTGTTTGAAATGGTTGCATAATGCAACATAGAATCTATCATAACCTTTATGTTAGCTTGCATATGATGTTATATGCGAATCACTAGTTGTCATCCTATGTCATCTATGACCATGATATCACCTATTTGCTAAGTTTGAAGGTCATGCATGTTTTGAGGCTTATAATCCTTTATGCAAGTTATTCACCATATTTAACTTGTGATAGACCTTGCCATTTTATACACACTTTTGTCATATTGGTTATGTTCCCCCTCTTTGATCTATTTATGTTGATGCGAGTTTATATGCGTTGGGGCTACGTTATGGGTAAACCTAAATGACATAAAACGTGACTTGAAAATATGACATATATCTATGCTTGTAAACATGACATGGACATGACACTTAGAAAACATGAAATGGCCAACTCGAGGTTGGGTTGAGTTTGTAGCATTATTCTACCCGGAACCGACCGGCAATAGTAGCTACAAACAATAAGACCCAATATGAGTAGTTGGTCATGTTGTACTTAAACCCGAGGTTAGACTAGGTTGTGGTGTAAAGCTACCCGGACCCACTGGCTTAACTAGTAACCACAACAAGGTCTAATGTGAGAGGTTAAGGTGCATTAAGTAAATTAATGCAACATGATAGGGTTAAGTCATGAGCCACTTGGTATACTTAACCAAACTTGACATGTAGATTGGATGGGGTTAAGTCATGGTTTTGAATGACAACACTTAATCCATTAGCAAACCCTAGTTGCGGGGCCCCTTTCAGCAGTAACCCTCTTATTTGTATCACCAATGTCCTAGGGACTAGGCTAGGGTGGGGCACGATTACTGGGCTGATTGTAAGAGACCAAAACGACGGCTGAGTTGGTACGCCGGTGTGGGTTCAGGCGGGCTATGGTCGGGCACATAGTCCGGAGTTGAAAAATTCAGGCACGGGTACCAGTAGGTTTAAACTGTGCATGCTTGATTGGTGTCCGTGGTTGGCACCCTAGGGCTTGATGCACCCTAGGGTGGACCTAGCACAGTTTGACTACATTTCATGGTTGGGCCGTATGACACCGACACTTGACGAGTTAGGCTTATATGGAGCCGATCGACTAGACCGTGTAATTGGACCCCGAGATTTGGGTCATCTCATGATATTGGGCCAAGCTTGGGCCAAGGGATCACTCCTTGTTTATACTTGACATGTTTCATGATACTAGTACACTCTTGGTGCAACCTAACCTTATATATGCGATGCCACACTTGTTTACCTTGTCATCTTACTTATCATGCCAGTTTAGTTATCCTTATGTTTAATCTCACCTTCTCATGCTCAGATAACTTTATTAGTTTTTATACTGATAGTAGTTAGGGCTTACCAGTCTTTTTGACTGACCTGTTTTCCTTTCGCTTCTTTTCTTTCGTTTCCCCCTCCCCCTCAGGTTCTCAGGGTGGGACTACTGCATAGCTTGGATCTTTATCTTACTTTTCGGGATAGCTCATGTATGGTTTTGAGCTCGCTATGGCTTTACCACGTTTATCTTGGGGATAGTTATTTTATGTTATTTCCAGTTTTCATTTTATGTTCTAGACTTTGTTTTATGTTGGAAAATGATGTTTAAGTACTTTGATGTAACTTGACTATTGGGTTTTGAAAAAGTACTTTTATCCGCTGCTTTATTTACTCTGTTTTACTTACATATATGTATATGTTCTGTCATGTGATATCTTTATGCATGTTTACCCGGTTTAAACGCCCCTCCAAAGCCAATGTCCTTGCAAGAGTGACCTTGGCGGAGGTGGGGTGTTACAATTTTGGTCTTCTGATAAAAAAGCTAATCTTAATTTAAAAAGATATTCCGGACCCAATGGGACAAGTTTCGTTGAAATCTGAGGTCGTATGAAAAAAAAGTTCCTATATAAAACCAGAAATAAACACGCGTTTAATTTTTCCACGATCACCAGATAAATCAAATCAACTTGAAACCTTGCAATTCTATAATAATTCTTCAATACGAACCCAACGACACTAGTTTCGTCGTATTCTGAGACTGTTTCCCCGGTAGGCTATTTTTACCGTGCACCGCAATACCCTTTTTAACGCCAAATTATCCGTTCTCTAAAAATAGCAAACTATATACCTATCCTGTCCCTAATCGACGATATGAACTAAACGAGACTGGTTTCATGGCTTAATTCGATCGTCTGTTCAAGTTATACCCAATTATCCCTTTATTAATTTAATTACACATTATAGAAAACGAACAAGCGTTTACGGCTACCGTGGTCACATACGACATCGGTTTTCCATGCAACTCAACACTGTACAATAATTTAATGATACGGTTCTAATGAAATTGGTTTCGTCGAAATCCGAGACCATTTGCAAAATGACTATTTTAAAGGCCTATATTTAAATAACGATTTCCACAGCGATTATTTCAAAATTTGATTTGGCCATAACTAACAAATTAAAATACAAAATCTGGATTTTTCTCTTTTATATGAAAATTATCGTCAATACGGTTCTAACGTTTCTTGTTTCACAGAAATGCGACTTATATCGAATCCTGTATTCTCAGTTAAAGTTCAAAATTCAATATTGCGAACTACCGCGCCATTTCGAGCTCGTTTTATATTATAAATAAAATTAACGTTAAAAATTCGCTATATAAACGAACATATATATTTTAAATCCATTTAAAATCCCAAATAAATATTTAAAATAATAAATTAAATTAAATATTTGACAGCCAAAACACAGGTCGTTATACAATGTATATTTTCCACAAATCATACTTGACATAAAAATGAACACTTTTCATGTTTCAATATTTTTATGTATACAATGTATAGTTTTCACGATGTAAACATTTCATATATTTCGTACCATCCATAAACACAATAACGTCAATCCACCACAGTACAGACAATTCAAACAATCCAAAATTCACACAGTACATATATTTGCTATTACAAACACAATCAACACAAAAAAAATTATATAAGAATTTGAATCTTAAATTTAAAAACAGGAAATCTCACCTTGTTTTCTGAATTAGATCTAAAACTCAAAAGGGTTCAGAATGTGTTTGTTGCCTTCAGAAAACTGCTATCACGTTTTTCTCGATTTTTCCGCTGCCTCGATCTGATTCAGGCCGAGCACTTCAAAGTAAAGTTGTTCGTCTTTCTCTCCTCAACAATTTCTCCAACTGGGCCATTGCCTAATTCTCAACGGTTTGGCCTGAATTCACCAAAACCCGAAACTGAAATTTTCTGTTCAATCTTTGATCCTGGCGAATCCGTGCGACGATAAGTCTTGATTTTTTTTTTTGTGGTAGGTAGTGGTTATTGATATGAACAAAACCCAGAAAGGATTTGGTCTGATTTAGTTCTGTTTTGGAGTTATAAATTATTGAATTCTAGGGTCTTATTTGCAAAGAAATGTTTGGAGGAAGAAAGAGTGTAGCCGCCATGAAAATGAAGAAGGAGAGATTTGGTTTTAAAATTAGGTTAGGGTGGGCTAATGCGATATTATATAGACGTTAGGAAATTGTTTTAACACCCCTTAGTATTTAATCTTTTCATGGCAAATAATTACTCTCTTCATGGCCATGTTCTAAATGCATACCATTAGTATATATATAGCATGAAGCCAATTAATTAGAAATTTAACATGTAGTCAATTAATCATACTTCAATTCTACCATTCATATATGTAGCATTTGCTAAATATATAGTATTTTTTTATTATTTTTGTAAGCAATGTTCTAAATGCATACCATTAGTATATATATATATATATTAATACTGTTTTCAATTTCTTTAGTTTCATTCCCCTAATGTGTTTATTACAATATAGTAGGTTAACAAGGATTTAATTAGCTGACTAGGCGTAATGGGACCACACTATTTATTATTATATATATTCTTATTCAAATTTCGAAAGTAAATTACAAAGAGGGAGAGAGAATAAATAGAAAGATAATGAATGCATGGTTAATGCTAATTGTTAGAAATTAAAATTAACACTACAGGATTAAATATTATTTTTAGAAATGAATGTTTGCATGCAATTGTTAATACTTAACAAACTTCTAACATGTAAATGTTTAATATTAAACAATCGGACATTTTCTACTGTTAAAACATTTTTTTTTAAATTCTGACGTAATTTTTAAAATAAAAATTTTAAATTGGCCCTAAAATTTCCGGTTTGTTACAATCTCCCCCAATTAAAATATTTTCGTCCTCGAAAAGGAACGAATCTAAAAGTTGTTTAATTAATCAACTAAGTTTTCATTCTTTTATTGATTTCAATAATTTTATTAGTTGATTAACTTGTAAAATATATAACTTTTATATATTTAAAAATCATATTTTCTAAGATCGGATTATATATAAAATCAAATTACGTTAATTATAAAATTGTTACTCCCAACTCATTCTAGGGCATTTCTAACCCCATCTCTAATGAGTTTTCTCATTCTAGGATACTACTGATCCTATCTCTAATGAGTATTCTTATTGGATATTACTAATCCAATCTCTGATAAATCTTTTATTCAGTTCTAACGAGTTGTACCCCAAAGATTTGAGCTTAACCAAAGCTCTGATACCAACTGTAATGACACGGAATTTCCCCGAACTTAATCGATCGCAAAATCGACCAAGATCGTTCAAAACTCGCATACATTAACTTTGTGTAAAGACCCAGAAATTCCCGCTCTTTGAATCGACCGTAAGCCACACAGGTCTGACCCAAAGGTTGGAAATCTTCGAATACTTTAACTTTGCGAATACAATACATTAGCACAACAACAGCAGACTTTTATTACATTACAAATAATGTTACATCATCAGAGTACAGAATATCAGAGTACATCAAATAAAGGAATAATACAGCGGAAGAAAAATTACAGTGAATTAAATACAATGCTCAGCGGAAGACTATAAATGCTCTGGACACAGCTTTAAGCTTCAATCCAGGATCCTGTTAAAAGAATAGATATCTGCAAAACAAGCTACTCGACTGCCCGTGTGGAAAAATATGGGCACCCGAGTTTGCCAGTGAAACAAACTACAGGTCAGTCATTGGACTGGTATCAAAAATCTAACTTAACTTATCTAATGATAAGGCTAATCACAGGACCACGCCGCTAACGCGGAACGGGTTTACTCCATTGGGTTGCCAGTGCATAAGTAAAGTAAATCGTTTAACTAACGCTATGCTTTTTAGAAAAAAAGAATGAAACCATCATAAGACCCAAGTCCCATCACACAATGCAACGCAAACCGGAGGATAGGGTTTTACCTTATAATGGTCAAAAGATGCTTAGTACGATAGAACGGGTTTAATATTAGGGTGTATATGTTTTAATGAAAACAATTCAAAGTAAATGTATCAATCCTAGGAAGCATAGCTACCATATACTATGCCTCCATACTAGTTCTACAATCAAAGCCGCATGGGGTCGTATTGGAAATTTGGTTTCCATCATGAGTCAAGGCTAGGGAGGAGCTCCTTACCGATTTGAGGCACTCTAGCGGATACCTCAGGATCACACCTATGGGCAACCCTTGGATCTTCAGGGTCGGTCCACTCCGAAGGGTCGTGGATTGGCAATTCCTGAACACACGTTTCCCGGTCCTTTTGGACCTATAATATGACCACTAACGGCCTATAAAAACACGAGGTACCTCATAATCCATCATCCACATAAGTAAAATGTCAGCGCTGGTAGGTCCCTGACATTACTCTAGCTAGAAAGATAACGTGTGCACTCCCTGCAGTCCCTTCTCCCGTTTTAGACTCATACCGGGGTGTGAGGCTCGTGAAGTAAAGTTATACACAAAGCTACGCCTAAACAGGCCGTGCTTTGATCATCAACCACAAGGCCTGCTTTTCAACAAAAGCCTTGATCATTCGCATCTTGGCGTGCCACATTGACAATTCACGCCATGCTATCGATAGCTACTAACATATACCAGGGTGTTAAGCAGAGAATAAATTCCCTACCACCAAACAGGCATACATCAATAAAAATTGATTAATTACATGTAATGAATTCCAACGTCAGACACGCATCCATACAAGTCCGTTCTGGGTCTGAACGAAACTGGAGTCCGGGCAATCAACAAGTATGTCCGGGCGGCCACCATTGTAGCCCCTTCAAGGTAGCTACTCCAATCATGGGCGTCAATGGTAACTCATCCATTCGACATGAAGATCGTCGGTCTTGTACCGTCTTTATCTTCGACTCTTCATTGTCGTAGTAATTATTCGGAATAGGTTAAACCCGGTCTTTTCGAATAACTTGCGTATTTTTATAATTAAAAATCAAGTGTTGTATAAAACACATCCAATGCCTCATTCCAATTCAGGATATTCTATCAAAGATAAATTCTTAATTTTATTCTTAAATCTTTCTTTTAAAGATTTGTTAAAAACTCCAATTTGGTTTATATATCAAAATCATCATTTAATGATTATTTAAATTTAAGAAATAAATCTTATACTTATTTGAGTTAAAGAACTAATGTCATTTAAAACATTGTTCACGATACACTCAAATTCATCTTCCATTAAATATGGAATTTTCATATAAATCAGACCAATGTATAATCGATATAAATTTCTGTACCCGACTATTAATATAAATGAAATAACGGCAAAGCCTTTTAAATTCCATATATATATATTAACGGCCTTCTTTTACAGAAGCTCATCTCGAATATTATTAAATCAAATTCCATTCAATCCCAATTTAATATATTAAATTGGAAAACTTTACTCTTGGAAAATATTCCATTTTAAATCTTAATAAAAGATTTATAAATCCCAAATTATATTTCACTGCAAATTGGGTTAAAGAACAAGTGTCATTTAAAACACTGTTCGCGATAAATCCAATTCACATTTCATTTCATTCCAATTATCAAATATAATTGAAAACTCTAAAAATATTAATTAAAAGATTTATTCTTTTCTTAACTGGAGTTAAGAACAGTGTTATTTAAGATACCATTCACGACAACCCAAAAATCCAATTTATTCTATTTAATTCCAAGTAAATATTAATTTATTGGAAAACTTTATTAAATCTTAATTATAAGATTTATTCTAGTTAATAATTAGTTCATATCGATAAAATATATTTTTATCTCTTCACTATTGGAAATTTTCATCTAAATTCCTTTTAAATCATTTATTATGATTTTACATAATATTTCCATATTTTTAATAATTTTATTATCGCTCGTACAGTCGGTTTCCAATAACGGCCACCGAACTGCATCCATAGCGACATTTTCTAAATTTGATTTGGACATAATTCCAAATCCAACCGTTAGATTTTAATACTCTTATATTCATTGAAAAGCTCTTTTCGATACGAACCCAACGGTTTCGGTTTTCGGAGAATCCGACGGTCGGATCTCCCGTTAAGTCCATTTAAAGTTAATGGTCGAAATTCGCGAACGGTCGCTGCAAGGCGCGTTCTATTCAGGCCATTACACACACACACATATATATATATATATATTATATCGTCGATTTTAAAAACGTACTTTATAAAATATTTATAAATTCGCTTTAAGACAGTTTGAACTTCATTTTCAATTTAAAGTCAAATCTGAATATTCTATTTTCTTATCATATTAAAAATATCAATATTTCCAAAATATTAAATTTATAAATCAATTCTTTTAAATATTCATTTTAAATTGAATAAAATAAATCGATAAACTTGTCGGGTTAAAACGGCGTTTCTATTTAAAACAGATTAAATAGACCAATTCATTATATTATTTATATATATTTTATACTGGGCCAGACCTCCCACATTAAACCTGCGACTTATGGATGCTGGATATGCCGGTTGGTTCTGGGCAGACTTATCCCATAAGTTGGGCTTAACCTCGGGTCATGGACCGTTTGTATTTTAACTCAAACCTTTTCATTGTGACTTTTTAACACGTATAATAAAATCTTTTGAGTTAAAAACATCAACACCATTATTTCATTTCCTTTAACTGAATATTATATTAAAACATTATTTTAACTCAATATTGGAACGAGGCCCAAACAATTATCATATAATTTAATTATATGGGTTTCAAACATCTCAATGTAATCTACGCTAATGATAAAAATCATTAATAACATCCAAACATCCAAAGTGAATATTAATACTGTATAAGCGTCAAATAAATAACGCTTGAAACTAATCACAAGGGCAATGTGTGGATATCAACCCAAGACACGTGTGAGGTTTTCAACCAACACATAACACATAACAAATAATTGAATAAATTATTTATGCACTTGGGCGATGTGTAAAAATTATCGTCCCAATCAACATAAACAAATCAGGAAAACTTGTTAATGGCAGTGTATCATATTTTGAATTCTAACATAAATGTTTATTCATAAGTGTTCTTTTTAATTCTAACATAAATGACATTCTTGAATTCTAATCATAAATGACATTCTTGAATTCTAACATAAATGTGTATTTCTAATATAAACGTATATTTCTAACATAAATGTGTGTTAATGTATATTCTTAACATAAATGTATATTTATAACAAAAATGTTATTTCTTTCTAATGACAAACAAAAAGAATATCTTGTTTGCATAACTAGTTCAATGTTTCTAATTTAACCAAAAGTGATATTTTATATGTTTATTCTCAGTTTGACAAAAGCGACAAATTTACATATCAATTCTAAATTTAACCAAAATGACAAAATTAGTCTAATATAACATTTCTTGTGAAACAGTTTTGTAACAACCCGAGTTTTTGAAAATGGGTTGTTATAGCTCAAAGAATTTTTTATGTTTAGGAAATAAATTAAATTATGATTTAACGTTAAAACAAAAATTTACATTTGGATTTCAGATCAGAATTTGGTCTTCTATCCAATGTTTACAAAGCTTGAGTAAAAATCTTTTAAATTTTGTATGAATAATTCGAGAGGAAAATGATTATAATAGTTTTGCATTTAATTGAATTTAACTTTAACCTAGAATTCTTCTCGTGGATTTTTCAAAATATAAGTTGGAAGTAATTTATTTAAGGACTAATTAGTTTAAATAATAATAATAATAATAATAATAATAATAATAATAATAATAACAATAACAATAATTAAATGTGCTTATTTCAAGATTTTATTCTTGACATATTTAATTGTTTGGCAAGTTGCTGGGATTTTGGAACGCTGATATAATGCGTTCCGTCGATATAATTTATCATTTAATACTTGCTTAAATTTATAACGTGTTGAACAGGGGTGAATAGCGTTGTGGCATTTTTCATTTTAACCGTGTTTTGGTCTAGCCGTTCGTTCAAAGCATTTTTCGTTCAGCCCAAACGTTTGATCAACCGTATTCATATTTGAGAATTTTATTGTTGAAAATTTGTACCACTTGTTTTCCTTGCGCAGAAATTGATTGCCACTTGTCCTTTATCATCTGAATTGGGTACCACTTTTTTTTTTTCTACAATGGTCTGGATCCTTCGTTTGTATTGTAAAATGGGTAACCCAGTTCCTTTTGAGGGGGGAGGATTTGGGGGGTCCCCGTCCGTTTTTCTCACTGGAGCCAACTTTCCCCCAAATCAAAAATGATCAACATTAATGGCTTCCTCACCACCGAAAGCAAAATCACCACCCAATCAAGCTGCGTTTCCTCCCTTCTCTTCTCAGCAGCTTCCTTCCACGTCGGAACTGCTTAGCTCGCACCCGCAACTAAAGCACTTTCCCTAGTTGCCAACCACCAGTTAGTCGTCGGCCAACCCCCATAAGGCGCTCCAGATCCGGGCGTTGTCTACTCTCGCGAGTCCTCTTCCTCATCTAACTTGGTGCGCGCCTCCTTCAATCGAACTAAGCCGACCAGAATTTGTACAATCAGCGACTTCAACGTCGCCACCACCACAAGAAGCTTCCACCGTTTTTCACCGTGACTGCTGTCATCAAAGCTCCACGGCACCACCTAGAAACTAGAAGGTCAGCCCACCGCTTTGTTTTGTTTTTCTGCTCTCACTTTTTGGATGAAATGGTCGTAAAAATGTTAATATATTTTGAACTGACTTTTGTCCTGTGACTTGGAAATGGATCCCTTTTGTGCATACACCACATTCATGTTGGTACGATAGGAGTCTCAACAATGACCTGCAATAGAACAATATTCTCATTTGAAGGAAAATTTATTTTTTTCCCAGTTACATTAATCTGAATTTTCCATTCAACTTCTGTCCTTGAAGAAGCACATCAATTTCAGAATTGCTGCCTTGGTAGCTGGAAGCAGCAATAAAACACATCATTTACACTTATAATACATCATAGTATTTGCACATTAGCATAGATAGAATGGCTAAAAACAATTATAATGGAATTTCTGCCTTGAGCGCATCAATTTGTTAGTGTCAGTTTCAGGGGAGTAATCAGTGAAGTACAGTTAACATGCGGTTGAATTTTATAGTCCAGTTATCATTTTCAAACCAATATGTCAACAGTGACACTTTGAGTTTCCTATCACAAATCCAGCATGGGTAAAACCTTTATTTTGTTATGTTGATTGCATTAGACGCCTGTTACACAATTTTGTAGTATGTCTATTTATGATGGTGGCCGCACCAAATATTCTTGTTGCATGTTTAGTGCAACATATATTTATTTGGGACGTTTGATGTATGGTTTAATTTTACATATTTAATTGAACTGATTGCTATATAGGGCTGCATTTATTCTCTAAGCATTCACTCATATTACTACAATGACTCAGTGAGAAGTGTCTACTGATTTTAGTGTTTATTGATATAATGTTTTCTAATCCCTTTGTGTTAATAATATTGACTCAGTAAAAAGTGTGTACTGATTTTAGTGTTTATGGATATGAATGTTTACTAAAAAAAAAAAATGTTCTATTGTTCAGTTTTACACACTATAGTGACTATACCCACAAACCTTTGTTCTTATTGCTGATTTATTTCATTACCATTTAGTTGTAGCGAACTGCAAGATTGAATTTCAAACTTTGTCCTATTTTCAACATTTTGAGTACTGTTCAGGCAATACGATACTGGTCTGAAATTATGCTTTACTTTTTGTAGAAAAACAGTCTGAAATATCAGCAGTTAATATGCAAAATGTATTTAATGGGATTAGCCATTAACTGCATGAGTAAATTATGAAAACAAGTTATGATATTTTGCTAAGCATCAACTAAAGTACTGCGTTTAGTTACATGTTAAAATGAATAGTCTGTGTATTTCATGTTTATAACATAATGGCTAAATTTGACAGTAACATTCAATGCTCTTTGTTAGCTTCCTGTGCATGCATGTTTCAAAACTTTTTGGCATTTTCTTCTTTTATTTTGTGATGAGAAGAATACAAAATTTGACGTCATAAGAAAAATAATTAATGTAGGGTTTAGGTGATCTAATATTTGAGGTTTAAAGTGGAATTAAGTTATGAGGAAACCAAATATCTGTTGATTTTTCATAACAACAATTAAATTAATAAAAGTTGTGCACTTCTACTATATCTTTTGGGATATTGCATAATAAATCAAGATTACTGATCAACTTTAACAATGAGTTTGGATCAACTTATTTAATGCCTGTTTTTTTTCTCTGTAAATTAATGCATTTTTTATGACTTTGGGTAGTTTCATGCATATCTTGAGAAACATGCAAACAGCTGATGCTCTCAATGAATGTTATGTGGAAGACGCCAATGTATGCTCATTTATATTAATGCAGTCCGTGTTTACTGCATTGGCCAAAGGTTTTTTTTTTTTTTTTTTTTTTTACAATTAATGAATACTGTTGGGTAGCTTTGGTGTAGAACAAGTATCACATGCTTGCACCGTACTATTGTTTTGGACAGTTATGCTTGAGATTTTTTTTTAAATTTGTTGATGTTGTGATCATTTTCGTATCAACACAAGTAGAAAGAAAAGTTAGTCTTCAGCTGCTTGCATAACACAAGTTGTTCTCTTATAACATCTTTATCTACTATGTTAATCAACACGATAAGCATTCGAACGTAACACTATCTAAGATATAGCATTGATATTTTGTTCCTAAAGATTGTATTACGGTATTTCTTTCACCTTAAAGGATATTCATGCACTTTGTATTCTTCCAAATGATTATTTTGGTATAATAATTTTTTTTCATCACCTTGTATACTTTACACTGCCATGTTTATAGTTCAGGATGCTCGCACATATGGGCAATTAAATGCGGATATTTGATACACTCGAATATATTCGAGTGATGCAGATTTTAGAGATTTAACTATCGAAGCTTAAAAGCACGTGAAGATGCACTTGCTTTGGTTAATTCTTCCGTTTTTATGTTGTTTCACTTAATTAATGTATGTATAATTTGATCTTTCGTTGTATAAAACATAAAGGTTGTACTAACTCTGATAAATTTTTATATATAAAAATTCGTTTGTGAGATACTGCAGTTCTCTATGTTTGTGATTCAGTGTTAAATTCCATTTTTAAACCCTGTAAGCCAATAACAATCCGTCATTGTGAACGCTTCGAGCTGGTTTAATCACCGACTTGGGGCGGTCAAAATGGCGGGCTGTTACATTTGGTATCAGAGCTATGGTTTTTCTAAAACTTGGCTTATTGGGTTTAAAACTCATTAGAGATAGGGTAGAAGTACCCTAAAATGAGCGGAATTAATACTAGAATCGCTTTAAGAGAGCGCGGTTCGGGAAAAAACAAGTGTTATTTTGAAGAGATTTAGAAAAGAATCGTAATAATAATAAATATTTAGAAATTTGACAAAGCGGAACCCGAACGATGTCCGATCTGAGAATGTTTGTTAAATAAGAACCAAATCGGTTTTGAAATTGACTCGGATCGGAATGGTATTTGAAACAAAATAAGAATACCGGTGATAATAAATTAATAATAAAGACAACAAAGAGAGAACTAATTATTTTGATTATTCAAATTTTATAAAAAACTTTGATACATACATTAGCTTGAACTGAACACAATTCTCATTGAGAAATTCTGTATGACAAGGATTTTGAGTAAATGGATTAGTAAAACCAAGCGGTATGGGACGTTTAGTAATACTTTTCTGGTTACTCTCTTGACTTCTCATGTAGAATATTCGGTTGTTTTTGTATTCTCCATTGTGAGATTTGCTTCCTAAAATATACTTGTAACATAATGTGTTATATTTTGAGTAGTGACCGTTCGAAAGTATACTTCAATGACTGAATTAAAGTGTTTTTTAAGTTGACATGCTTTTATGTCATCAGTATGAGGATACTTTTTGTTTTATATCACAACTATTGTGATTTGATTCGATTTTTTTTTTTGTCATATTGTTTTATATATAATATTTCTTATGAGTATCATATTGATTTATATATGATACTCTGGCTTGATTTATTTTATCATATTGTTTTTATATATGATAAGATTGAATGTCAACTTTGTTTTGTTTAATTCGAGTTGTGATTATTATTTTGTTTGCATATGATGGTATATTTTCAAAGCATGATTAAGTTTATAAAGTGTTTTGATGTTATAAACACTTTGAACTTCATGGCATATATATACATTATAAAATAATATTTTTAAAATACTTTTAATTTTGGAATTGGGATAGATTGGACTCTGTTGTACCAATGGACCAAAACTCCATCTTGGTCGACCTGATTCAGGATCGCTACCTGAATCGGTGGTATTAAATTTCGCCCGTCTACCACCAAAGGTCAAACGGTCTGCTACATTGGGCAATTTTTGTTGTTTTGATCGGGATTCCCGATCGGCGGGTCACGGACTACATCAGATGGAGGCGTAGGGGTCCTACATGTAGTGCCGTGAACGGGTAGCATACGGTCTTCGCCATAGACCGTCTTGGTTATCCTGGGTTGATCGCCAGGTGTTGTTATGGCGCTATGAGTATGTTACGGGGTGGATGTCTCGATGCTCCCTCGAGCTCTACCACTGTGATTTTACAACATTAGCGTTTGTTTATTTGGTATTTATGAGTCAAGTTACATTTATCCCATAATCCCTTATTATTTTATTACATTACTATAATTGGTCAATTGTATTATCATATTGATTTTATATATGAGCATCGTATTGATTTATATATGATACTCTGATTTGATTATATTATCGTATTGATTTTATATATGATAATTGTTATGAGTATCGTATTGATTTGATTATATTATCATATTGATTTTATATATGATAATTGTTACGAGTATCATATTGATTTATATATGATACTCTGATTTGATTTATATTATCATATTGATTTTATATATGATAATTGTTATGAGTATCGTATTGATTTATATATGATACTCTGATTTGGTTATATTATCATATTGATTTTATATATGATAATTGTTATGAGTATCGTATTGATTATATATGATACTCTGATTTGATTTATATTATCATATTGATTTTATATATGATAATTGTTATGAGTATCGTATTGATTTATATATGATACTCTGATTTGATTATATTATCATATTGATTTTATATATGATAATTGTTATGAGTATCGTATTGATTTATATATGATACTCTGATTTGATTACTATATTGATTTATATATGATAATGGTTATGAGTATCGTATTGATTTATATATGATACTCTGATTTGGTTTATATTATCATATTGATTTATCTATGATAATTGTTATATTGATTTAGCCTATGATTTGATTGTCCAACAACAAAAGCCATGAAGATTTTATTGACTTGGTTAATTGTCATAAAATATTTATCTTATTATTTTGTATACGTACTTGTTACGGGTATCGTATTGATTTATATATGGTACCCTGTTTTGGATTATTTTATCATATTGTTTTTATATATGATAAATGTCGTGTGGATTTCATTACTTTATGATACCTGACTTAATTATTATGAGTATCCTATTAATTTATATGTGATTTGTGTTTTGCATTGATTTATATGCGATACTCTATTTTGATTTAATTTATCATATTGATTTATATATGATAACTGTTAAGAGCATCACATTGATTTATATGTGATACTCTGACTTAATTTATTTTATCATATTGCTTTATATATGATAAGTGTCACAAAATATTTGATTTATATATGTTACTCCGTTATTGTTTGTTTTACCCTCTTATTGTATTCGTTACCAGTATCATTTTGATTTACAAATGATACTCTAACCTAATTCCTTTATCATAACTTCTGAAATTATTATAAATGGAATCGTATTGATTTATATACGATACCTCTATATTGAAACCAGAGAGTGGGCGTTCGAAAATGTGTATTACATTAGGGACAAGAATTGAAATTCTTACAATTAAGTAAAAAAGTTGGAAATTTTCTATTGGGGAAGATTACAAAAGATTCAAGCTCTATGTATGAATATTTAAATATAAAAGAAATAAGCTGAGATGCGTCATTGAAACCTCATAATGTTGTATTTTAACTCGTGTAAATTGCGAGGACGCAATTTCTTTAAGGGGGGGAGTCTGTAACAACCCGGGTTTTTGAAAATGGGTTGTTATAGCTCAAAGAATTTTTTACGTTTAGGAAATAAATTAAATTATGATTTAACGTTAAAACAAAAATTTACATTTGGATTTCAGATCAGAATTTGGTCTTTTATCCAATGTTTACAAAGCTTGAGTAAAAATCTTTTAAATTTCGTATGAATAATTCGAGAGGAAAATGATTATAATAGTTTTGCATTTAATTGAATTTACTTTTAACCTAGAATTCTTCTCGTGGATTTTTCAAAATATAAGTTGGAAGTAATTTATTTAGGGACTAATTAGTTTGAATAATAATAATAATAATAATAATAACAATAATTAAATGTGCTTATTTCAAGATTTTATTCTTGACATATTTAATTGTTTGGCAAGTTGCTGGGATTTTGGAACGCTGATATAATGCGTTCCGTCGATATAATTTATCGTTTAATACTTGCTTAAATTTATAACGTGTTGAACAGGGGTGAATAGCGTTGTGGCATTTTTCATTTCAACCGTGTTTTGGTCTAGCCGTTCGTTCAAAGCATTTTTCGTTCAGCCCAAACGTTTGATCAACCGTATTCATATTTGAGAATTTTATTGTTGAAAATTTGTACCACTTGTTTTCATTGCGCAGAAACTGATTGCCACTTGTCCTTTATCATCTGAATTGGGTACCACGTTTTTTTTTCAACAATGGTCTGGATCCTTCGTTTGTATTGTAAAATGGGTAACCCAGTTCCTTTTGAGGGGGGAGGATTTGGGGGGTCCCCGTCCGTTTTTCTCACTGGAGCCAACTTTCCCCCAAATCAAAAATGATCAACATTAATGGCTTCCTCACCACCGAAAGCAAAATCACCACCGAATCAAGCTGCGTTTCCTCCCTTCTCTTCTCAGCAGCTTCCGTCCACGTCGGAACTGCTTAGCTCGCACCCGCAACTAAAGCACTTTCCCTAGTTGCCAACCACCAGTTAGTCGTCGGCCAACCCCCATAAGGCGCTCCAGATCCGGGCGTTGTCTACTCTCGCGAGTCCTCTTCCTCATCTAACTTGGTGCGCGCCTCCTTCAATCGAACTAAGCCGACCAGAATTTGTACAATCAGCGACTTCAACGTCTCCACCACCACAAGAAGCTTCCACCGTTTTTCACCGTGACTGCTGTCATCAAAGCTCCACGGCACCACCTAGAAACTAGAAGATCAGCCCACCGCTTTGTTTTGTTTTTCTGCTCTCACTTTTTGGATGAAATGGTCATAAAAATGTTAATATATTTTGAACTGACTTTTGTCCTGTGACTTGGAAATCGATCCCTTTTGTGCATACTCCACATTCATGTTGGTACGATAGGAGTCTCAACAATGACCTGCAATAGAACTAGGGCTGTCAACGGATGCTTTCGGATACGGATAATGCCATATCCGTATCCGTATCCGAAATTATTTTCGGATATCGGATATCCGTATCCGTTTAATTTTCGGATATCCGTATCCGCTTAATTTTCGGATACGGACGGATATCGGATATTTATCCGCTCCGCCTGTAATTAATAAATTTAAAAGTATAAATAAAAAAGTTTGGATCAGCATAAAATAATTTTTATACTAATGTTTGTAAAAAACCAGAAAATAAAGAAATGTTATGATGAAACATTGTTTTTTACTAATATCCATAGGAATATCAAAAAATACTCTAAAATTAAACACTAAAACTACCATTTTTCACTAAAAATGAGCAAAAAAATATATTTTAGTAACATCAAACAGTTACAAAATAACTGTTAACTCTATTTTTCTGTTTTGAGTAATATATATTACATCAATTAGTCGGACGGATATTTTTCGGATATAGATACCAATATAACCATATCCGTATCCGAAAAGCTTTTCGAATATCGGATATCCGTATCCGCTTTTCGGATAATGCCGGATAACGGATATTTCGGATGCGGATTCGGACGGATATCGGATTTTTCGGGTATCCATTGACAACCCTAAATAGAACAATATTCTCATTTGAAGGGAAATTTATTTTTTTCCCAGTTACATTAATCTGAATTTTCCATTCAACTTCTGTCCTTGAAGAAGCACATCAATTTCAGAATTGCTGCCTTGGTAGCTAGAAGCAGCAATAAAACATATCATTTACACTTATAATACATCATAGTATTTGCACATTAGCATAGATAGAATGGCTAAAAACAATTATAATGGAATTTCTGCCTTGAGCGCATAAATTTGTTAGTGTCAGTTTCAGGGGAGTAATCAGTGAAGTACAGTTAACATGCGGTTGAATTTTATAGTCCAGTTATCATTTTCAAACCAATATGTCAACAGTGACACTTTGAGTTTCCTATCACAAATCCAGCATGGGTAAAACCTTTATTTTGTGATGTTGATTGCATTAGACGCCTGTTACACAATCTTGTAGTATGTCTATTTATGATGGTGGTCGCACCAAATATTCTTGTTGCATGTTTAGTGCAACATATATTTATTTGGGACGTTTGATGTATGGTTTAATTTTACATATTTATTTGAACTGATTGCTATATAGGGCTGCATTTATTCTCTAAGCATTCACTCATATTACTACATTGACTCAGTGAGAAGTGTCTACTGATTTTAGTGTTTATTGATATAATGTTTTCTAATCCCTTTGTGTTAATAATATTGACTCAGTAAAAAGTGTGTACTGATTTTAGTGTTTATGGATATGAATGTTTACTAAAAAAAAAAAAAATGTTCTATTGTTCAGTTTTACACACTATAGTGACTATACCCACAAACCTTTGTTCTTATTGCTGATTTATTTCATTACCATTTAGTTGTAGCGAACTGCAAGATTGAATTTCAAACTTTGTCCTATTTTCAACATTTTGAGTACTGTTCAGGCAATACGATACTGGTCTGAAATTATGCTTTACTTTTTGTAGAAAAACAGTCTGAAATATCAGCAGTTAATATGCAAAATGTATTTAATGGGATTAGCCATTAACTGCATGAGTAAATTATGAAAACAAGTTATGATATTTTGCTAAGCATCAACTAAAGTACTGCGTTTAGTTACATGTTAAAATGAATAGTCTGTGTATTTCATGTTTATAACATAATGGCTAAATTTGACAGTAACATTCAATGCTCTTTGTTAGCTTCCAGTGCATGCATGTTTCAAAACTTTTTGGCATTTTCTTCTTTTATTTTGTGATGAGAAGAATACAAAATTCGACGTCATAAGAAAAATAATTAATGTAGGGTTTAGGTGATCTAATATTTGAGGTTTAAAGTGGAATTAAGTTATGAGGAAACCAAATATCTGTTGATTTTTCATAACAATAATTAAATTAATAAAAGTTGTGCACTTCTACTATTTCTTTTGAGATATTGCATAATAAATCAAGATTACTGATCAACTTTAACAACGAGTTTGGATCAACTTATTTAATGCCTGTTTTTTTTCTCTGTAAATTAATGCATTTTTTATGACTTTGGGTAGTTTCATGCATATCTTGAGAAACATGCAAACAGCTGATGCTCTCAATGAATGTTGTGTGGAAGGCGCCAATGTATGGTCATTTATATAAATGCAGTCCGTGTTTACTGCATTAGCCAAAGGGTGTTTTTTTTTTTTTTTACAATTAATGAACACATACTTGCACCGTACTATTGTTTTGGACAGTTATGCTTGAGATTTTTTTTAAATTTGTTGATGTTGTGATCATTTTCGTATCAACACAAGTAGAAAGAAAAGTTAGTCTTCAGCTGCTTGCATAACACAAGTTGTTCTCTTATAACATCTTTATCCACTATGTTAATCAACACGATAAGCATTCGAACGTAACACTATCTAAGATATAGCATTGATATTTTGTTCCCAAAGATTGTATTACGGTATTTCTTTCACCTTAAAGAATATTCATGCACTTTGTATTCTTCCAAATGATTATTTTGGTATAATAATTTTTTTTCATCACCTTGTGTACTTTACACTGCCATGTTTATAGTTCAGGATGCTCGCACATATGGGCAATTAAATGCGGATATTTGATACACTCGAATATATTCGAGTGATGCAGATTTTAGAGATTTAACTATCGAAGCTTAAAAGCACGTGAAGATGCACTTGCTTTGGTTAATTCTTCCGTTTTTATGTTGTTTCACTTAATTAATGTATGTATAATTTGATCTTTCGTTGTATAAAACATAAAGGTTGTACTAACTCTGATAAATTTTTATATATAAAAATTCGTTTGTGAGATACTGTAGTTCTCTATGTTTGTGATTCAGTGTTAAATTCCATTTTTAAACCCTGTAAGCCAATAACAATCCGTCATTGTGAACGCTTCGAGCTGGTTTAATCACCGACTTGGGGCGGTCAAAATGGCGGGCTGTTACAGGTTTTTTAATCTTAATTTTACATTTGCTAACAAAACGGTGTTTTATTTTAATATGACAACTAAAAAATGTACTTTTTATTGTAGTTCAAAAAAAATGAGTATTTTTATGCTGACGGTCCTAGTTCAACAAAATATAAAAATGAATATTTTTATGTTGACGGTTCTAGTTCAAACATAATATAAAAATGAATATTTTTATGTAAAGAGATATTTTTATGCAAAAAGGTATTTTTATCTAATATTACTTTTTACACCAAAATGATACTTTTATTTTAATGTAACCTTTCATAACAAAATGGTTCTTTTTATCTAGAAAAGAAATGTAAACAAGAATGTTTCCTTTTTAATTCTAAAAAGAAATGCAACATAAATATTCTTTTTAGTAATAAAAAGAAATGCGACATAAAAAAATGCTGCTAAAAATAAATGCTACAAAATTGTTTACTTTTAATGCTAAAAAGAAATGCGACAAAAATTATGCTTTTTAATGTTAGAAAGGAATAGCAACAAAGATGTTCTTTTTAATGTTAAAAAGAAAAAGCGACTAAAATGATTCTTTTTTTTTTTTTGACAAAAAGGAATATGAACAAAAATGTCTCTTTTTGCTGATAAAAAGAAATATAAATAAAAATGTTTATATGTAAAAAGAAATGCAAAACAAAATGATCTTTTATTACCAAAGAATTAACAACATAAATTGACCTTTTTATCATAAAAGAAATAACAACATAAATTGATCTTTTTATTGTAAAAGAAATAACAACATAAATTGATCTTTTTATTGTAAAAGAAATATGACAATAAAATTTATATGTAAAAAGAAATAACAACAAACTTGATTCCCTTTTTATCACTAAAAAGAAATGACAATACGATCAACAAACAAGCAAGGTGATATTTTTATACGTTGAATTGACAATTCTAACTAATCCAATAAACAGACAAAATGGAATTATAATCAACAAACAAACAGACAAATCATCATCCAAATTTTATCACAACACAGGATTATCTCATTACATACAATCAATTATTTAACAGCAATGAAAATAATTGAATTAATTAAATAGTTAAATTAAATTCAGAAATCTCACATTAATTTGTCTGAACGGTTCAGATTTGAATTTGACCAAAATTTGATATTCTCTGTTTTAGTTCT
Organism: Allium sativum; assembly: GCA_030737875.1. NCBI lineage: Eukaryota > Viridiplantae > Streptophyta > Magnoliopsida > Asparagales > Amaryllidaceae > Allium > Allium sativum. The sequence goes on along the minus strand of CM060921.1, from coordinate 807,160,336 downwards.
GGTTAGCGTCATCACATAGATCTGATCAAGACGGTTCCAACGGTTCAAAAATCGTTCGATTTCGACCTAAGACGGATGAGTTATAAGATTTTTAAACATTTGAACAATTTGAATATATAATTAATTAATTATTAAAATAATTACTTTGACTCCCTTCTCCTTAATTCCTTTGACCGCTCTCCTTCTTCTATGTTACGCTCGAACCCATCACCACCATGCAAGTCCACCTCCGCGCCGCCCATCATGCCCCTGACCACCATCAGTCAGCGCCACGAGGAGCGCCTCGACGCCGCCACCAACCACCACAAACCCCGCCCAACTCGTAGCCTTCCTGGCCCCACAAAACGCCTCCCAACGTCGCCACTTCCTTCGCCAATTCCGGCCTCCCCAGTACTCAAGATCCGATCTCGACCGTTGCAATTACAGATTGAAGGATGCTCTTCGATTTCGTATTTAGAGATTTAATTTTTGTTAGGTGGATTAGGAGATTGAGGGAGAAGATGATGGAAGCACCATGGCCATCCATTTCTTAGGCCGGCGGCTGCTTTAGTTAGGATATTAGGGTTTTCTATTTTTTTTTTAGTGAATATTTATATTAAATTATTATTTAATTGGATCCTTAAAGCCTGTTCAACCACTAACTCCAATTCAGGTCCAACGACTGTCGTCCTTACCCATTAACCCCCATTCCGGACTCATCTGGCTATGTCCCGCAGTCCCAAATGATCATCTTTACCCCCGTTTCTCAGTTTTAAAATATAATTCATTTATTTAAAATTCAAACGTACATATTAAATTACCGGGGCCACATACGGGCTCAGAAAAATCCAGAAAAAATATATTTGGCTTTCTTTCGTCGATACGGTCCTAACTAAACTAATTTCGTCGAATTCTGAGACCGTTTGAAAAATGGCATTTTTCAAGTCGATTAAATTCAACTGAAATTGGCAAAACACGTTTTTGTTTGCCACGTTAACATATTAATTCGGAAAATTATGGAAAATTAAACTTAGCAATAATTCGACATTACGGTTCCAACAAAAGTGGTTTCGTCGAAAACCGAGGTCGTTTGCAAAATGACTATTTTTAAGGCCTATATATATTATTAAAATAAAATAAAATTCTACAGCGACTTTTCTAATTTTTAAACTGGACATAACTTATTATTTTTAAAGTAAAATTTCAGTTTCTCAGATTCGTTAGAAAGTTATGATTAAACAGATTTAAATAATTTTGGTTTTACTGAAATTCAATTTATTTTGAATCCTATACATCCAATTAAAGTTTGAAATCGAATTTTCGAAATGCCGCGCCATTTCAAACTCCTTTTATAATTAAATTAAATTTATTCGTTTTAACTTCAATTAAAATAAATTTTTAGTCGTTATTATTTAAAATAAATCATTTTAAATATTAAAATTCCATTAAAATTTCTAAAATAAAAATTTTAAATTGGCCCGGATTTTGCGGGTTGTTACAATCGCCCCCACTTAAAATCTTTTCGTCCTCGAAAAGGAACGTAGCTAAAAGTTGTTTAATTAACTAACTTAACTATATTTTTTTTTTAATTTATTGGTTTCAATAATTTTATTAGTTAAACTAATAATCAAACATCACAACCAGCAATCAATTAGGTGATTAACTTTTCAAATATATATAACTTTTATATATAGTCAAAAATCATATTTTTAGTGCAAATCACAGCAATGTGTTCTAACTAAGTTTTGGTTCTCATACCAGTCGATTGGAAATATATAGATATCCCACTCCGAACTCGAACATAAACACTGATGATGATGCCTCATTATCAGAATCATCTCCGGGCTATTAGAGTGTGACTCTATATCTATCTAATATATTTGATACTTCGTATACACGTGGATCAGACATATATTAAAATCTCTATATACTCGATTGTCCAAATTAAAATATAGTAATATCTCAAATACGTATTTTAAGATAAATTTTCAAAACTAAATTTGTTATAAATTTTAAAAATAACACTCTTCGGACTCATTCTAGGATACTACTGATCCCATCTCTAACGAGTCTTCTCATTCTAGGATACTACCGATCCTATCTCTAATGAGTATTCTTATTGGATATTACAAATCCAATCTCTGATGAGTCTTTTGTTCAGTTCTAACGAGTTGTACATCAAAGATTTGAGCTAACCATAGCTCTGATACCAACTGTAAAGACCCGGAAATTCCCGCTCTTTGAATCGACCGTAAGCCACACAGGTCTGACCCAAAGTTTGGAAATCTTCGAATACTTTAACTTTGGGAATACAATACATTAGAACAACAACATCAGACTTTTATTACATTACAAATAATGTTACATCGTCAGAGTACAGAATATCAGAGTACATCAAATAAAGGAATAATACAGCGGAAGAAAAATTACAATGAATTAAATACAATGCTCAGCGGAAGACTATAAATGCTCTGGACACAGCTTTAAGCTTCAATCCAGGATCCTGCTAAAAGAATAGATATCTGCAAAACAAGCTACTCGACTGCCCGTGTGGAAAAATATGGGCACCCGAGTTTGCCAGTGAAACAAACTACGGGTCAGTCATGGGACTGGTATGAGAAATCTAACTTAACTTATCTAATGATAAGGCTAATCACAGGACCACGCCGCTAACGCGGAACGGGTTTACTCCATTGGATTGCCAGTGCAAGTAAAGTAAATCGTTTAACTAACACTATGCTTTTTAGAAAAAAAAAAAGAATGAAACCATCATAAGACCCAAGTCCCATCACACAATGCAACGAAACCGGAGGATAGGGTTTTACCATATAATGGTCAAAAGATGCTTAGTACGATAGAATTGGTTTAATATTAGGGTGTATATGTTTTAAGAAAAACAATTCAAAGTAAATGTATCAATCCTAGGAAGCATAGCTACTATATACAATGCCTCCATACTAGTTCTACAATCAAAACCGCATAGGGTCGTATTGGAAATTTGGTTTCCATCATGAGTCAAGGCTAGGGAGGAGCTCCTTACCGATTTGAGGCGCTCTAGCGGATACCTCAGGATCACACCTATGGGCAACCCTTGGATCTTCAGGGTTGGTCCACTCCGAAGGGTCGTGGATTGGCAATTCCTGAACACACGTTTCTCGGTCCTTTTGGACCTATAATATGACCACTAGCGGCCTATAAAAACACGAGGTACCTCATAATCCATCATCCACATAAGTAAAATGTCAGCGCTGGTAGGTCCCTGACATTACTCTAGCTAGAAAGATAACGTGTGCACTCCCTGCAGTCCCTTCTCCCGTTTTAGACTCATATCGAGGTGTGAGGCTCGTGAAGTAAAGTTATACACAAAGCTACGCCTAAACAGGTCGTGCTTTGATCATCAACCACAAGGCCTGCTTTTCAACAAAAGCCTTGATCATTCGCATCTTGGCGTGCCACATTGACAATTCACGCCATGCTATCGATAACTACTAACATATACCAGGGTGTTAAGCAGAGAATAAATTCCCCACCACCAAACAGGCATACATCAATAAAAATTGATTAATTACATGTAATGAATTCCAACGTCAGACACGCATCCATACAAGTCCGTTCTGGGTCTGAACGAAACTGGAGTCCGGGCAATCAACAAGTATGTCCGGGCGGCCACCATTGTAGCCCCTTCAAGGTAGCTACTCCAATCATGGGCGTCAATGGTAACTCATCCATTCGACATGAAGATCGTCGGTCTTGTACCGTCTTCATCTTCGACTCTTCATTGTCGTAGTAATTATTCGGAATGGGTTAAACCCGGTCTTTCCGAATAACTTGCGTATTTTTATAATTAAAAATCAAGTGCTGTATAAACACATCTAATGCCTCATTCCAATTCAGGATATTCTATCAAAGATAAATTCTTAATTTTATTCTGAAATCTTTCTTTTAAAAATTTATTAAAAACTCCAATTTGGTTTATATATCAAAATCATCATTTAATGATTATTTAAATTTAAGAAATAAATCTTATACTTATTTGAGTTAAAGAACTAATGTCATTTAAAACATTGTTCACGATAAAGTCAAATTCATCTTCCATTAAATATGGAATTTTCATAGAAATCAGACCAATGTATAATCGATATAAATTTCTGTATCGGACTATTAATATAAATGAAATAACGGCAAAGCCTTTTAAATTCCGTATATATTAACGGCCTTCTTTTACAGAAGCTCATCTCGAATATTATTAAATCAAATTCCATTCAATCCCAATTTAATATATTAAATTGGAAAACTTTACTCTTGGAAAATATTCCTTTTTAAATCTTAATAAAAGATTTATAAATCACAAATTATATTTCACTGCAAATTGGGTTAAAGAACAAGTGTCGTTTAAAACACTGTTCATGATAAATCCAATTCACATGTCATTTCATTCCAATTATCAAATATAATTGAAAACTCTAAAAATCTTAATTAAAAGATTTATTCTTTTCTTAACTGGGGTTAAGAACAGTGTTATTTAAGACACCATTCACGACAACCCAAAAATCCAATTGATTCTATTTAATTCCAAGTAAATATTAATTTATTGGAAAACTTTATTAAATCTTAATTATAAGATTTATTCTAGTTAATAACTAGTTCATATGGATAAAACATGTTTTTATCTCTTCGCTATTGGAAAATTTCATCTAAATTACTTTTAAATCATTTATGATGATTTTACATAATATTTCCATATTTTTAATAATTTTATTATCGCTCGTACAGTCGGTTTCCAATAACGGCCACCGAACTGCATCCATAACGACCTTTTCTAAATTTGATTTGGACATAATTCCAAATCCAACCGTTAGATTTTAATACTCTTATATTCATTGAAAAGCTCTTTTCGATACGAACCCAACGGTTCCGGTTTTAGGAGAATCCGACGGTCGGATCTCCCGTTACGTCCGTTTAAAGTTAATGGTCGAAATTCGCGAACGGTCGCTGCGCGGCGCGTTCTATTCAAGCCATTATATATATATATATATATATATATATATATATATATATATATATATATATATATTATCGTCGATTTTAAAAACGTACATTATAAAATATTTATAAATTCGCTTTAAGACAGTTTTAACTTCATTTTCAATTTAAAGTCAAATCTAAATATTCTATTTTCTTATCATATTAAAATTATTAATATTTCCAAAATATTAAATTTATAAATCAATTCTTTTAAATATTCATTTTAAATTGAATAAAATAAATCGATAAACATGTCGGGTTAAAACGGCGTTTCTATTTAAAACATATTAAATAGACCAATTCATTATATTATTTATATATATATTTTATACTGGGCCAGACCTCCCACATTAAGTCTGCGACTTATGGATGCTGGATGTGCCGGTTGGTTCCAGGCAGACTTATCACATAAGTTGGGCTTAACCTCGGGTCATGGGCCATTCGTATTTTAACTCAAACCTTTTCATTGTGACTTTTTAACACGTATAATAAAATCTTTTGAGTTAAAAACATCGACACCATTATTTCACTTCCTTTAACTGAATATTATATTAAAATATTATTTTAATTCAATATTGGAACGAGGCCCAAACATTTACCATATAATTTAATTATATGGGTTTCAAACCACGCAATGTATTCTACACTAATGATAAAAATCATTAATAACATCCAAACATCCAAAGTGAATATTAATACTGTATAAGCGTCAAATAAATAACGCTTAAAACTAATCACAAGGGCGATGTGTGGATATCAACCCAAGACCCGTGTGGGGTTTTCAACCAACACATAACACATAACAAATAATTGAATAAATTATCTGTGCACTTGGGCGATGTGTAAAAATTATCGTCTCAATCAACATAAACAAGTCAGGAAAACTTGTTAATGGCAGTGTAGCATATTTTGAATTCTAACATAAATGTTTATTCATAAGTGTTCTTTTTATTTCTAACATAAATGACATTCTTGAATTCTAATCATAAATGACATTCTTGAATTCTAACATAAATGTGTATTTCTAATATAAACGTATATTTCTAACATAAATGTGTGTTAATGTATATTCTTAACATAAATGTATACTTATAACAAAAATGTTATTTCTTTCTAATGACAAACAAAAAGAATATCTTGTTTGCATAACTAGTTCAATGTTTATAATTTAACCAAAAGTGATATTTTATATGTTTATTTTCAGTTTGACAAAAGCGACAAATTTACATGTCAATTCTAAATTTAACCAAAGTGACAAAATTAGTCTAATATAACATTTCTTGTGAAATAGTGTTTTTATCTTAATTTTACATTTGCTAACAAAACGATGTTTTATTCTAATATGACAACTAAAAAATGTACTTTTTATTCTAGTTCAAAAAAAATGAGTATTTTTATGCTGACGGTCCTAGTTCAACATAATATAAAAATGAATATTTTTATGTTGACGGTTCTAGTTCAAACATAATATAAAAATGAATATTTTTAAGTAAAAAGATATTTTTATGCAAAAAGGTATTTTTATCTAATATTACTTTTTACACCAAAATGATGCTTTTATTTTAATGTAACCTTTCATAACAAAATGGTTCTTTTTATCTAGAAAAGAAATGTAAACAAGAATGTTTCCTTTTTAATTCTAAAAAGAAATGCAACATAAATATTCTTTTTAGTAATAAAAAGATATGCGACATAAAAAAATGCTTCTTTTTAATGCTAAAAATAAATGCTATAAAATTGTTTACTTTTAATGCTAAAAAGAAATGCGACAAAAATTATGCTTTTTAATGTTAGAAAGGAATAGCAACAAAGATGTTCTTTTTAATGTTAAAAAGAAAAAGCGACTAAAATGATTCTTTTATTTTTTTTTGACAAAAAGGAATATGAACAAAAATGTCTCTTTTTGCTGATAAAAAGAAATATAAATAAAAATGTTTATATGTAAAAAGAGATGCAAAACAAAATGATCTTTTATTACCAAAGAATTAACAACATAAATTGACCTTTTTATCATAAAAGAAATAATAACATAAATTGATCTTTTTATTATAAAAGAAATAACAACATAAATTGATCTTTTTATTGTAAAAGAAATATGACAATAAAATATATATGTAAAAAGGAATAACAACAAACTTGATTCCCTTTTTATCACTAAAAAGAAATGACAATACGATTAACAAACAAGCAAGGTGATATTTTAATACATTGAATTGGCAATTCTAACTAATCCAATAAACAGACAAAATGGAATTATAATCAACAAACAAACAGACAAATCATCATCCAAATTTTATCACAACACAGGATTATCTCATTACATACAATCAATTATTTAACAGCTATGAAAATAATTGAACTAATTAAATAATTAAATTAAATTCAGAAATCTCACATTAATTTGTCTGGACGGTTCAGATCAGAATTTGACCAAAATTTGATATGCTCTGTTTTAGTTCTGGTTAGCGTCATCGCGTAGATCTGATCAAGACGGTTCCAACGGTTCGAAAATCGTTCGATTCCGACCTAAAACAAATGAGTTATAAGATTTTTAAACATTTGAACAATTTGAATATATAATTAATTAATTATTAAAATAATTACTTTGACTCCCTTCTCCTTAATCCCTTTGACCGCTCGCCTTCTTCTATGTTACGCTCGAACCCATGACCACCGTGCAAGTCCACCTGCGCGCCGCCCATCATGCCCCTGGACCACCATCAGTCAGCGCCACGAGGAGCGCCTCGACGCCGCCACCAACCACCACAAACCCCGCCCAACTCGCAGCCTTCCTGGCCCCACAAAACGCCTCCTAACGTCGCCACTTCCTTCGCCAATTCCGGCGTCCCCAGTACTCAAGATCCGATCTCGACCGTTGCAATTACAGATTGAAGGATGCTCTTCGATTTCGTATTTAGAGATTTAATTTTTTTTAGGTGGATTAGGAGATTGAGGGAGAAGATGATGGAAGCGCCATGGCCATCCATTTCTTAGGCTGGCGGCTGCTTTAGTTAGGATATTAGGGTTTTCTAAATTTTTTTAGTGAATATTTATATTAAATTATTATTTAATTGAATCCTTAAAGCATGTTCAGCCACTAACTCCAATTCAGGTCCAATGACTATCGTCCTTACCCATTAACCCCCATTTCGGACTCATCTGGCTATGTTCTAGAGGCCCAAATGATCATCTAGACCCCTGTTTCTCAGTTTTAAAATATAATTCATTTATTTAAAATTCAAACGTACATATTAAATTACGGGGCCACATACGGGCTGAGAAAAATCCAGAAAAATATATTTGGCTTTCTTTCGTCGATACGGTCCTAACAAAACTAATTTCGTCGGATTATGAGATCGTTTGAAAAATGCCCTTTTTCAAGCCGATTAAATTCAACTGAAATTGGCAAAACACGTTTTCGTTTGCCACGTTCACATATTAATTCGGAAAATTATGGAAAATTGAACTTAGCAATAATTCGACATTCCGGTTCCAACAAAAGTGGTTTCGTCGAAAACCGAGGTTGTTTGCAAAATGGCTATTTTTAAGGGCTATATATATTATTAAAATTAAATTATATTCTACAGCGACTTTTCTAATTTTTAAACTGGACATAACTTATTATTTTTAAAGTGAAATTTCAGTTTCTCAGATTCGTTAGAAAGTTATGATTAAACAGATTTAAATAATTTTGGTTTTACTGAAATTCGATTTATTTTGAATCCTATACATCCAATTAAAGTTTGAAATCGAATTTTCGAACTGCCGCGCCATTTCAAAATCCTTTTATAATTAAATTAAATTTATTCGTTTTAACTTCAATTAAAATAAATTTTTAGTCGTTATTATTTAAAATAAATCATTTTAAATATTAAAATTTTTAAAATAAAAATTTTAAATTGGCCCCGATTTTGCGGGTTGTTACACTTTGGGAATACAATACATTAGAACAACAACCGCAGACTTTTATTACATTACAATAATGTTACATCATCAGAGTACAGAATATCAGAGTACATCAAATAAAGGAATAATACAGCGGAAGTTAACTTACAATGAATTAATACAATACACATCGGAAGACTTTCTATGCTCTGGACACAGCTTTAGGCTTCGATCCAGAATCCTTCTCAAGAGATAAATATCTGCAAAACGAGCTACTCGACTGCCCATGTGGAAAAGAGGGCACCCGAGTTTGCCAGTGAACAAACTACAGGTCAGTCATGGGAGTGGTATGAGAAATCTAACTTAACTAATCTAACAAGAAGGCTAATCACAGGACCACGCCGCTAACGCGGAACGGGTTTACTCCATTGGATTGCCAGTGCATAAATAAAGTAAATCATTTAAATAACGCTATGCTTTTTCAGAAAAATGAAACCATTATAAGACCCAAGTCCCATCACAATATGCAACACAAACAGGAGGATAGGGTTTTACCTTATAATGGTGAAAAGATGCTTGATACGATAGAACGGGTTTAATATTAGTGTGTATATGTTTTAATGAAAACAATTCAATCATAATGTATCAATCATAGACGGCATAGTACCCCATCCTACTATGTCACCATACTAGTTCTACAATCAAAACATCATGGTGTCGTATTGGAGATTTGGTTTCCATCATGAGTCAAGGCTAGGGAGGAGCTCCTTGCCGATTCGAGACACTCTAGCAAATGCCTCATGATCACACCTATGGGCAACCCTTGGAGCGGTAGGGTCGGTCCCCACCTAAGGGTAGTGGATTAGTTATGCCTGAACACACGTTTCCCAGTCCCTTTGGACCTCGATATGGCCACTAACAACCTATGAAACCTGAGGTACCTCATAATCCATCATCCACATAAGTAAAATGTCAGCGCTGGTAGGTCCCTGACACCACTCTAGCTAGAAAGAAACGTGTGCACTCCCTACGGTCCCTTCTCCCATTTTAGACTCATACCGGGGTGTGAGGCTCGCGAAGTCACGCTATACACAAAGCTACGCCTAATCAGGCCGTGCTTTGATCATCAACCACAAGGCCCTGCTTTTCAACAAAAGCCTTGATCCATGCATCTTGGCATGCCACATTGTTAATCCATACCATACCATTGATTCCTGCCAATATATAACCTCTAAGCTCATACGTCCCAGACAAGGGTGTAAACACCAAACAGATATATATTAGCCGAGACCAACGGATACAGTACAAAGGAACACAACGTCAGACATACGATCCGTTTACAAGTCCGTTCTGGGTCTGAACGAAACCGAAATCGCCTTATTCTGCCCCCCATATGTCCAATACAGAGGTGAGGTGCTCGCATATCCGACAATCAACAAGTATGGCCAGATGGCTACCACTGAAGCCCCTTCAAGGTAGCTACTCCCATCATGGGTCTCAGTAGCAACACACCCATTCGATGTGAAGATCGTCGGTCTTCAATCACCGTCTTCAAATCTCGTCAACTGTTAGTCGTCGTATTCATTATTCAGAATGGGTTAAACCCGGTATTTCTGAATAATTCACATATTATATAGTCAAAAAAATCAAGTGTTGCTAAAAGCACATCAACGCCTCATTCCAATTCAGAATATTCTATCAAAGATAAATTCTTGAAATTTGTCCTTAAATCTTTGTTTTAAAGATTTATTAAAAACTCCAATTTGGTTTTAAATATCAAAATCATTATTTAATGATTATTTAAATTTAAGAGATAAATCTTATCCTTAACTGGGTTAAAGAACTAATGTCCTTTAAAACATAGTTCACGGTAAACCCAAAATCGCCTTCCATTAAATATGGAATTTTCACAGAAATCAACTCAATATATAATCCATATAAATTTTCTGTATCCGACCAATAATATAAATGGAATAACGGCAAAGCCTTTTAAATTCCATATATAGTAACGGTCTTCTTTTACAGAAGCTTATCTCGATTACTATCAAATTGAATTTCCACTCGATTCCAATTTAATATATTAAATTGGAAAACTTTACTTTGGAACATTTTCTTTTTAAATCTTAATAAAAAGATTTATAAACTCCAAATTATATTTTCAGTGTAAATCGGGTTAAAGAACGAATGCTGTTTAAAACACAGTTCACGATAAACCCAGTTTACATTTCATTTTATTCCAATTATTAAATATAATCGGAAACTCTAATAATCTCAGTTAAAAGATTTATTCTTTTCTCAACTGGGTTTAAGAACAGTGTTATTTAAGATACTATTCACGACAAACCCAAAAATCCAATTTATTTTATTTAATTAAAAAAACACTAGATAATTATTCTAAATAATAACTAGTACACTTTGATAAAAAAAATTATTTTTATCTTTTCAAATATGGAATTTTCCATCCTAATTCTTTCCAAATCATTTATCATGATTTTACCTAATTTTTCCATACTTTTAATAATTTTTATAAAACGATTATAAAACGATTCCAACTTTATTTCAATTTTAAATCCAAATTGAATATTCTATCTATTATCATATTAAAATAATATTATTATTTCCAAAATATTTATTTTGAAATTAGCTCTTTTAATATTCTTTATAAAATGGATAGAATAAATTGATAAACATGTTCGGGTTAAAATGGCGTAGTTATTTAAAGCAGATTAAATAGCCCAATTCCTTATCTTATTCATTTATATTTTATACTGGGCCAGACCTCCCACATCAAGCCTGCGACTTGCGGATGCTGGATATGCTGGTTGGTTCCGGGCAGACTTATCCCACAAGTTGGGCTTAACATCGTGTCATGGCCCGTTTCGTTTTTGCGCACTTGGACCCCTCACATTAGGCCCAACATTTGTGACTGCTGGATATGCCGGTTGGTTCCGGGCCGACTTCCACCACAAATGTAACCTAACCTCGTGTCCAAATACAATCGTAATTTATAATTATAATTATTTCATTGGGAAAAATTATTTTAAAACATCCTTTATTTTAAAATATCTTAATTTTAAAATATCTCCTATTTTAAAATATAACTTTATTAAAATATTCTATATAATAAAAGTATGATCTTTTTATTAAATTGTTAAAAATACTTTGTTTCCAAATGTTCTAACTTACAATTCAATTTTTAATAAAAGTTGAACTTTCCATATTATTATAATATAATAATAAAAATCCTTTTAAAATGTTCAATTCTAAAATCAATCTTTTTATTTTAACATATGACAATTAGAAATGTAATCTTTTAATTCAACCCTTTTTATGGTAACTTTTTAACAATAAAGATATAATCTTTTTAATTGTCAATATCAAAACCATCATTTAATAACCTAATTGAATATTAGATTAAAGTATTCTTTTAATCCTAAATTGGAATGAGACCCAAACAATTTCCATATAATTTAATTACATGGATTTCAAACATTGCATTAAATCCATAATAATGACAAATCATTCAAATATAGCCAAAGTGCAATTTACAACTAAACACAAGGGTGATGTGTAGTCAAATATCAAACCCAAGACCCGTGTGGGGTTTCAACCAACACAAATTCGAATAATATATTATTAATTGGGCTTTTGGATGATGTGTGAAAATTTATCGTCCAATCAACATAAACAAGTCAGGAAACTTGTTATGGCTGTGTAAACATGTTTTCTATATATATTCATGACAAATAAATGAATGTTTCATTTGTTAACAATTTTCTATATTTATTAATGACACATAATTGAATGTTCCATTTGTAAACAATTTTCTATATTTATTAATGACACATAATTGAGTGTTCAATTTGTAAACAAATTTCCATATTTATTAATGACACATAAATGTATGTTCCATTCTAACACTTTTCTGTTTTTATTAATGGCACATAAATGTATGTTCCATTCTAACACTTTCCTATATTTATTAATGACACATAAATGTATGTTCCATTTTAACACTTTTCTATATTTATTAATGACACATAAATGTATGTTCCATTCTAACACTTTTCTATATTTATTAATGACACATAAATGTATGTTCCATTCTAACACTTTTCTATATTTATTAATGACACATAAATGTATGTTCCATTTTACACTGCTGATTTTAATCTAATAAAACATTTCATAATGAAATGGTATTTTTATTCTATGTAACATTTTATAACAAAAACTTTACTTTTATTCTAATTCAACATTTTATAACACAAACTTTACTTTTATTCTAATATAACATTTTATGACAAAAATGTACCTTTATTCTATTTCAACATTTTATGACAAAAATGTACCTTTATTCTATTTCAACGTTTTATGATTTTATGACAAAAATGTACCTTTATTCTATTTCAACGTTTTATGACAAAAATGTACTTTTATCCTATTTCAACATTTTATGACAAAAATGTACCTTTATTCTATTTCAACATTTTATGACAAAAATGTACCTTTATTCTATTTCAACATTTTATGACAAAAATTTACCTTTATTCTATTTCAACATTTTATGACAAAAATGCACCTTTGTTCTATTTTAACATAGAATGTAACCTTTTATGATAACATGTTTTCTAACATGATGGTGTTTTTTTTTCTTTTTTAACTAAAATGACAATTTTAAATAAATGACATTTTTCTACTTAAATGTTATTTCTAAGTTGTTAATGATAAATTAAAAAGAAAGGTTCCTACTTGACATAACATGTTTAATGTCCTAATAACAAATTAAAAAAAAAGAGTTGTTTTATTTTCATAACATGTTCCATGTTTCTAAAAATAAAAAGAGAAATTATTTACATGCCATGTTTATTCATAAAATAGGTGTTCTACATAAATGACCTCATTTATTTATAAAATTTGTTCTCTATATAAATTACATATTTATTTATAAAATATGTTCATTTTATATATATAATAAAAATATAAATTTTATTGTAATCCTATTCCATTTAAACAATTTTAATCTCGACAAAAGGACATTTTTATTTAGACGATGTATATTTTCCACAAATCATACTTGACATAAAAATGAACCCTTTTCATGTTTCAATATTTTTATGTATACAATGTATAGTTTTCATGATGTAAACATTTCATATATTTCGTACCATCCATAAACACAATAACGTCAATCCACCACAATACAGACAATTCAGACAATCCAAAATTCACACAGTGCATATATTTGCTATTACAAACACAATGTACATAAATAAATATATATATATATATATATATAAGTATTTTAATCTTAAATTTAAAAACGGGAAATCCCACCTTGTTTTCTGAATTAGATCTAAAACTCAAAAGGGTTCAGAATGTGTTTGTTGACTTCAGAAAACTACTATCACGTTTTTCTCGATTTTTCCGCTGCCTCGATCCGATTCAGGCCGAGCACTTCAAAGTAAAGTTGTTGGTCTTTCTCTCCTCTACAATTTCTCCAACTGGGCCATTGCCTAATTCTCAACGGTTTGGCCGGAATTCACAAAAATCCAAAACTGAAATTTTCTGTTCAATCTCTGATCCCGGCGAATCCGCGCGACGATAGGTCTTGAATTTTTTTTGTGGTAGGTAGTGGTTATTGATATGAAAAAAACCTAGAAAGGGTTTGGTCTGATTTAGTTCTGATTTGGAGTTATAAATTATTGAACTCTAGGGTCTTATTTGCAAAGAAATTTTTGGAGGAAGAAGGAGTGTAGCCGCCATGAAAATGAAGAAGGAGAGATTAGGTTTTAAAATTAGGTTAGAGTGGGCTAATGCGATATTATATAGACGTTAGGAAAATGTTTTAACACCCCTTAGTATTTAATCTTTTCAGGGCAAATAATTACTCTCTTCATGGCCATGTTCTAAATGCATACCATTAGTATATATATAGCATGAAGCCAATTAATTAGAAATTTAACATGTAGTCAATTAATCATACTTCAATTCTACCATTCATATATGTAGCATTTGCTAAATATATAGTATTTTTATTATTATTTTTGTTAGCAATGTTCTAAATGCATACCATTAGTATATATATATATATATATTTTAATACTATTTTCAATTTCTTTAGTTTCATTCCCCTGATATGTCTATTACAATATAGTAGGTTAATAAGGATTTAATTAGCTGACTAGGCGTAATGGGACCACACTATTTATTATTATATATATTCTTATTAAAATTTCGAAAATAAATTACAAAGAGGGAGAGAGAATAAATGGAAAGATAATGAATGCATGGTTAATGCTAATTTTTAGAAATTAAAATTAACACTACAGGATTAAATATTATTTTTAGAAATGAATGTTTGCATGCAATTGTTAATACTTAACAAACTTCTAACATGTAAATGTTTAATATTAAACAATCGGTCATTTTCTACTGTTAAAACTTTTTTTTCTTAAATTCTGACGTAATTTCTAAAATAAAAATTTTAAATTGGCCTAAAATTTCCAGGTTGTTACAGTTACATTTCCCAAGTATTGTCTAACTTGTTTTTATTCAAACAATCTTTACCTGGGAATTCTAAACACATTACATATCGAAAATCAAACTTTTGTTTTGAAGATTCAAAACAACTAGCTTTTCTCAAATCTATTCAAAATCAAAATCCTTGGTAGTAACCCGTCACTTGCAAACTCGAAAATGAACACCGATGATGTTTAGATCATCATCGGAATCTATTTTCCAGCGATCAAAGTGAGTTCAAAACTATATCACTTTCAAAACCATTTCTTAAACACTTCTATTTTGAAATACATTTCAAATACCATTCACAATGCTTTAAACCAATTTAAAATCTCCCAGGATTTTAAAATTCTCCTATATTTAATCCAAGTCCATTTACAATCACCTTTCCAAATCTCTAAGGTTTTAATTTCAATTTTGATTTAAATTCAGATTTAATTCATCTGATTTCACTTATATAAACTCTGGTGGGTTATATATAACCATTTCATTTATAATCTTACTTGATTATAATAACAACCAATGTATCCAACATATATATTATAATTCTAATATATATATTTTCTCTATATTAACATATACTTCGGGGTAAAATTATTTTTATTTACCCTTTTTCCAAAACATATCGTGTCGACCCATCGTATTCGAGTGTTTATAAACTCCTACCGATTCAGTGGATCAAATTGATCGACCAAAACTCATAAACAACTCAACCAATAAATCTCCACAATATAAAACATTTTTAAATCAAACACAAATACTCTCTCTCGTATATATACACTCAACTCAATCTAGGGTATTATTAACCCTATCTCTACTGAGTCACGCCACATAGCTAAGGTAATAACTTAACCTTAAGCTCTGATACCAACTGTAACGTCCCGGATTTTGTCGATCTTGGTTATCCGATATACGACATATATCGAACATCCAAAGATCGAAAATACCGGTAGTTAATGAAAGAAATTAGAGGGTGAGAATAGATAAGATAGAAACTTAGAATAGAAGAAGAAGAAGAACATACAACATCAGAGTAACGCGAATCTCATAGCTGAGCGAATAAAATATAACATAACGTTGAAATGAAATATTTGTTCTCGAATATACATAGCATTTCAAAGTACAACACTTACAACACAGCGGAAATAAACAATAGTCATATAAACGCTGCTGAAGCCTCTTGCTCTAGCTCTCCAAGTATATCTGTAAAATCCCAACTACTTGACTGCCCGTACAAAATTGGGCACCCAAGATTTAGGGAAAACGAAACGAAATATACTCTGGGTCAGTCATGTGACTAGTGTGAGTAAAACAGTATCAACAGTTTGAGCAATAAAACGATATCTCATAAGACCACGTCTCATAATAGAACAGGTTTTTCCATTATGAGTATCCAAAGATAAATCTTCATATCAAAATTCATTTGATATTATAATAATGTCTATCAACCACAATATAATAGTCATCTACCAGAAACACTTTCATCTAACGGGTATACAATCAAAATCGCAAGCACGTATTGGATAATGGATTTCCAACTATGAAAAGGTATGGAACCACCTTCTGATAGTGGACCTCTAGAGAGGAATACACTGGGTTCAACAAGAACATCTTGCAACCCAGCCACATATGACCGACCACTCATTTCGCTTGAGTGTATCGAATGTATTATCACCAACGGTTGGGATCGACAACCGTTTCCCGAATGGGACAGCATCGACAATAGATTATAGAAGTAAATGAAACTCTAGATCAGGTGATAATACACCCTAATGGAAGCAACCCACATAGCCATGCTGCCTGCTCGATTTCTGTCATTTCCCGGTTGTGAGGCTAGAGGCCATTCTTATCTTTGACAGATCACACAACTATTCACTTTGAATGTCACATCATCATACCCGCCAAATCACAAATTGATTTCCCCAAAAATACAATGGGTATATAGCTAAGAGAAACGAATTCCTCCGCCACCAAACGTGTATATGTTTGAAGAGATCAACTTACGCAATCTATTAAATATACTCTATCAGACATTCTTCCATACGGGTCGTACTGAGATTGGACAGACCGAAGGCACTGTTCCGTACATCCGTCTTAGGCAAATCTTTACCTAAGATTTATACAATAGCCCTTGCACTTTACTCCGTCTTCAATTATCTTTGGCATATATGATTCACAACGCTTATGCCAATGCGGAGTGGTTCTTCGGATAATAATCCAACCAGTCTCTCCATATTAACAACGTTAAAATGGTTAAAAACTTTGATAGTCTGTGATTTAACTATCAAATGAAGACACGTGCGCAAACAACGATTGTATTTCCAAATGGAAATTACATCGATCAACCACCAATCAACTTTTATCCCTCTAAATTAATTTATCATTAATTTATCCCATTTGTCATTTCCTGTTTCCATATATTCAACATTTGTTATTTTCCAAATTTAGAAAATATATGTTATTAACATTAGGAAAACATTTCCACTTCTTGTTTTCTATATTAGAAAACATTTCTGATTCTTATTTGGAAAACATTTCCAAAACTCCTACATTGGACATAGACAGATGTGTAAACAAACCATCGCGATGCCAACTCAAACCATTACACTTATTTACTAAATTCACTTAACCCACCTTTACTATCAAACCTTAGCCATTCCTTAGTTAAGAAGGAAGTCAATCAAGTTGGGGTATAATTACCTCTCAGACCTTAACTGAACACCGTTTTAACTTCGGAATAGACAAAGTTTATCTTTTAAACTTTTAACAAACTTCCTTACGTAACTCTCTTTCGAAAAATCTTTATTCGATAACTGCTCCCTTCGAATAACTATATTCGATAATCTCTCTTACGAATAACTGGATTCGAGAACCTTTCTTCGAATAAACTATATTCGATTGACTCTATTCAAT